>CM035168.1:106449379-107049379 GCA_020205615.1 Panax quinquefolius | reverse complement strand
CCATTACTAAGGCTGAGCTACGAAACATTCGTACTCGATACCAGATCCCAGCTACTCATTTAGTGAGATCGCCTACTTCTAATGAAGGAATGTATCATCGTCCAGATGGATGGGCAGCTGTTCCAGTGACTCTTCTCAAGAAAGGGGTTAGATTTCCTCTCCACATATTCCTGGTTACTCTCTTAGGGTTGCGTTGGGTTCGCCCAATTGGTGCCGAATTCATATATCCACATCTTAGCTTTCATCGCTTTCTGCCACGAAGTAGGAGTTAAACCTACCCTGGACTTCTTCTTCACTGTCTACAAGGCCGGCCAAACCCAGGAAAAGGGTTTTAAAGTTTGGGGAAAAAAATCGCCGAAGGTAGGCGAAAAGTTTGAAAGACGATCTCTGGTTTCCACCCCCTCCAGTAACAAAGGATGGCATAAGTGGTGGTTCTTCGTCAATGGGCCAGAAATTGCTTCTCTACCGGACTGGACTACTCAGGATAAGGTCTCTACTAATTTTGGTGATATTCCCGAGGAGCGAGTAAACGAGATGATAGAGCTCTTCGAGAACTTCCCGTCGAAGGAGTGGGATTATGGACTCCTCACCAAGCAAGCATGGTTATAAGATAACAAATGTAATTTTTGAACCATTTTGCTGCACAATTATTTAAAATTTTCAATGATATAGATTTTGATATGTGGTTTTCTGCCTTTTGTAGTATCTTTGATTAAGCCGACCTCTTCAGACGTAAGAGATTTTGAAGACTTTTTATCTGGAAAATCTGCAGAAGCAACTGTCGAACCTCCACTGTTGGAAGCCCCTCCTGAAGATAATTCAACCGCTGAGATACCTACCACCGAACCCCAAGCCAAAGATCCACAAGCTGATGACCTCCCTCCACCCGAAGAGTCTAATCAACCTCGTTGAAAGAAGAGAGCCACTCGAAAGAAGAGATCCATTCTCACAGAAATAGACCCCGAACCTACCCCAGATACTGCACCAACCACCAATCCAGCACCTACCAGAGGAAGTTTACTCGATATGCCTCTCGACGAACGGACCCGGGTCCTTCGTATTAAAAAGCTAAGGACGAAGATTACCCCTTTATCTGCCGATGCCCTTCGGGTACCTTCCTCTTCAACCAATCCTCCTCCAACGATCCCTGTAGTGATCCAAGCCTCTGATGATGAGGAACAAGTCTAGCTCGTTCCAACACTTTCCTGAAAAAGAAAACAACCATCTGATGCACAACTAAGCTCAACATCTGTTCCATCACCACCTCGCGAACCCATTCCATCTAGATCTCCATCTCCCGAAAACATATACACTGATCCATTGCCAACTTCCCCTTCAAGCTCTATGATGCCTTCGTCCGAGACACTGACGACCACCGATTTGGCAATAGCTCAATCAGGGATCTGATTAACGAAAGCATGAAGTACCAGGTGAAGGTAAATGACTTTCTTTCTAACTTCTTTATTTACCCTCATGCCCATTTATTTGAAACTGATTAAATAGTTTTGAACATATGCAGACAAATGTTGTCTTTGGGCGTTTACGTCCAAAGTATATTTAAGCCAAAGCCGAAGCCGAAGAAGATGTTGCACGCAAAGAAAACGTCATACTGCAGTAGGCTTTGGTGAAAGCAAGGAGTGACTATGACACCGCCCTGTATAATAATGAATGACTTTGGAAGGATTTAGCTCAGACGAAGGAGGAACTGAAGACATCCAAAGAAGAGCTAAAGACGACCAAGGCCAATCATCAAGAAATAGTCAATATGAACGTGGATCTAGTCCAAAGAAATGAAATAAGGATGAAGAAGAACGAAGAGCTTGTTGCAACCAATCAGAGCCTGACCATACTAGTGGAGAAGCTTGAGATCAAAGAGGCCGGTCATATGAAGAGACGTTAGAAACATGAAGAGGAACTTCGGGAACTTCGGGCTCTTCAGGATTTAGGTCCGCCTTTAACTGAAGAACTTCGCAAACAAATTCGGAAGAATCTAAGTCCGATTTAACCGAACGGAGAAATTGTTAAGATGTACTCCGAGGGTTATGAGATCTGCCGAAGTCGAGGCAAAGCCAAGCTAGTTGCGGCCAAGGTAGATCTGGCTCTGCTCGATTCTTCAGAAGGCGAAGGCGACGCCTAAAAATGATATCTCTTCTTCCTAGTCTTAGGGCTTTGTGTAAAAATTTCTATCGTTTTGTGTAACCAGTTAAATATTAATGAAAAGTCAACTTTGTTTCTCATAACTTTTGTATACTTTGTTTCTTGTCAATAATTTAGTATTAATCAACTTGAAAAATGTACAAGCTTCTTTTAAACTTAACTTAAACTGTTAAATAAATAAGTATATCATATGACAGTTAAGAATAATAATGAGATAATCCGAACTCAACACTTGAACAAAATAAAGTAATGCATACTTATCGTTACCTAAGTGTGAGATATATCATATAAAAGGTTAATCCAGTCGATCCTCCTTGCACCATCAGTAATTTGTTTACCACGCAGGGTATAACAATTTTATAAGGACATTTGCTTACCGCAGGGTACAACAAATTTATAAGGACCACCTGCCGAATAGGCTACCACTGAATGGTCAGCGAGTCTACCCGAACCTTCTTTCAACCATGAGATTTGTTTACCACACAGGGTTCTAATAAATTCATAAGGACCACCTGCCGAATAGGCTACCATCGAATGGTCAGCGAGTCCACCCAAACCTCCTTTCAACTATGAGATTTGTTTACCAGTCGAGGTTCTAACAAATTGATAAAGACCACCTGCTGAATAGGCTACCATCGAATGGTCAGCGAGTCCACCCAAACCTCCTTTCAACCATGAGATTTGTTTACCACTCGGGGTTCTAACAAATTCATAAGGACCACCTGCCGAATAGACTACCATCGAATGGTCAGCGAGTCCACCCAAACCTCCTTTCAACCATGAGATTTATACCAACGAAGAAAAGATCAATTGGGAAAAAGAATCTTTTATTGATGATGATTAAAATATTTACAGACTCTGGTATACTGACACTATCTTTACTGAAAATACTTCCGAAGCCTACCAGCATGCCAAGTGTTCTTGATTTCAGACCCGTCCAATGCCCTTAACCGATAGGTCCCTGACTTCGGTACTTCAATAACTTCATAAGGACCTTCCCAGTTCGGCATTAGCTTTCCTAAATTTTGAGGCATAGATGCTTCGACTTCTTTAAGGATGAAATCTCCTACTTCAAATCTTCAAAGTTTTACCCCTTTATTATAGTGCTTTGCTACTCTTCATTGATAGGCTGCCAGCTTTATCAAAGCTACTTCTCTGACTTCTTCTAGTAAATCCATGTTGATCTTCAGCCCTTCATCATTATAGATCTCTTTAAACTGACTAACTCGAAAACTGGTAGATCCGATCTCAACAGGGACTAAGGCATCAGTACCATAAGCCAACCTGAAAGGTGAATCCCCCGTAGTTATCCTCGATATAGTCCTTTAAGCCCATAATATGCTGAGCAGTTCTTCGGGCCATCTTCCTTTAGCTTCATCCAAGCTGCGCTTGATCCCATTCAAAAGCGTCATATTGGTTACTTCGACCTGCCCATTAGACTGTGGATGAGCTACTGAAGTCTTTCTATGCTGAACCCCCAGCTCCTTCAAAAATGACTCAAACTTTGATCCCACAAACTGGCATCCGTTGTATGATATTACCACCTTCGGAATGCCGAAATGAAAACTAACCTGACCTTTAGCTTTCGGCAATGGACCCAGTATATCTATCCCCCAGACAACAAAGGTATAGGAGATAGAATCGAGTATAGCTCTTCTAGTGGCTAATGTGGGATAGGACTATTCAACTGGCACTTTGGACACTTCTTCACGTACTCGGTAGCTTCCTTAAATATGGTAGGTCAATAGAACCCCTGCCGAAGTACTTTGTAGGCTAACGACTTAGCAACTATATGGTCGCCACAAATACCTTCGTGAATCTCTCAAAGAGAATATTCGGCTTCAGATGGAACACACTTCAACAATGGCGACGAAAAAGCCCTTCGAAAAAGATCCCCATCAATAAGAATAAAATTGGCACTCTTGTACTTAATCTTCTTGGCCAACATTTGATCCGAAGGAAGGACACCATCTACCAGATATTCCAGATAAGGAGTCAGCCAACAATTAGAACGCTCAATGCACATCACCGTTTCATGTTGGATACTAGGCTGCTGCAGAATCTCCAAGTAAACTGAACCATCAAAGTTGTTAGCATCCGTAGTAGCCAGTTTTGACAATGCATCGGCAATAGAATTATCATTACGCTCTACGCCTTGAAACTCATAGGAGATGAAATATTGAAGCCGATCTTTCAATTCTGCCAAGTACTTGATCATTCTCGAACCTTGTAAGACCCCAACTTATTATAAATAAAATTGAATTTCCTCTATTTATTTTTTTGAAATAGTAAGGGTTGATTTGATTAATGTGGTTAGTTATGGGTAAAATGCGTAAATATCTTAAATAAGCAAGTGGTTATAAAATATTCATTGTTGTCGGGGAATATTCGTTTGGTCGTTGAATATTCTTACTGTCGGGGAATATTCGTACGACGGCACAGCCTTGTGTGGGCCCCATAATGGAAAGCGATTGAATGAAGAAAACGACAAGTATAAGTTTTTATAAATAACAACAGAAGTTATTACTGAAGTAACACTTCACCGAATACCCGTTGGTTAAAACACAAGAATATACTGGCGGTGTTGCATAAAGAAGACACCAGATATTGCACTAATTATTGATTCTTACGTAAGAAGGCACTACTCAATAATTGTTATAGTAATTACTGTTCCATATTTTATTTTATTGATTCAATAATTGCTACGTTGATATTTTATATTATGGTTGTTTCAATAATTGTTACTGTGTAATATTTTCCATTATCAGATCAATAATTCATATTATTTGAATAATATTATTAGATAGCATTATTGACATCTAAGGAAGTTCTGTCTAAGGAGAGGTTTGGTCACCTTATTGCGCGCCAGTAAGGAGAAATCCTTATTAGAAAACCCCCTCTTTCCTTGGAACGACCTGGTTGTCATTATTGTGATTCTATAATATTATTTGTGAATAATTAATTATTAATTTATATGATAAGAAAAATATTTATTTATGTGGATATAAATGGAGGAATTTTTAGAAAAGTGACAATTGTTGAAAATTGATATTTTATCTTTTCTGATAAAATATTTCATTTAAATATATTATTATATTACAATAATATAATAATGGTGATATTTTTATAATGAATGTGTGATATATGAATATATGAGGAGGAAGAGTATTTTTGTTACAATAAATGCTAAAAACATGTTAAACATGTTGGTGGACCTCATTTTGACTGAAATTTGGTTATAGCCTATAAAATCGCTCGTATGTCGATTCTGGTCAATTTTTGTTTAGAATTTGGAAAAACTTAAAGCTACAAAGTTGTAGAGAATTGAATTTCCTATGGAATGGACATAAGATTCAAATTTTTCTGATTAATGATATTGAAAGAAATAATATCATTTACGAAGAAAATAACATCCCTTACCTCAAAAGAACAGTACTTCTGGCTAAAATATCAGATATAACACTGAATGAAACTTGCACCGTATAGCAACACTCAAAGTATCGAAATACTCATAAAAATACGCTCAATAATATTATTATTTTATTAAATATTCTGCTTTGGTATTCTAAGCATTTTTATATAAATAGGGGTGCTTAGGTTAGAATTAAAAATCACACCAAAAATATAAGTTTTCTCTCAATATATTATCGAGCGTATTTTTGTGAGTATTTTGATACTTTGAGTGTTGCTATACGATGCAAGTTTCCTTCAAATATATATTTGATATTTCACCAATCTAAGTATCGTTTTTCGAGGTAAGAGATGTTATTTTCTTCGTAAATGATATTATTTCTTTCAATATATCATTATGCCGAAATATTGGTATGAATATTATTGTGAAATTTTTACCTTTTTGTGTCGGGATTACTATTCACGTATACTGTCCTATTCACGAATACGACACTATCCACAAAAAAATTAAATTTTCATTCTTTGTCCAAAGATGTCTATTATGGGTACTATCTTTGATTGTATCCATGTTTTAATCTTCATTCTTGAATTTTACTCCACTATGGTTCATTATGGAGTATTTTTAAACTTGGATTGTCTAAAGTACGAATCCCTAATATTTGTTCTTTTGTCTCACTGAATTCGTTTTCTTTAAAATATTTTTCATCATCCTCATTCCTAAATGATGATATAACTGAATATCTTTGGCCTGTAGTGAAAAGATGAATGATTTTTTTATGAATATCTTTGGCCCGTAGTGCAAAGATGAACATGACCAACTGATGAATATCTTTGGTGTAAGACCCCAACTTATTATTAATGAAATTTAATTTTCTCTATTTATTATTTTGAAATAGTAAGGGTTGATGTGATTAATGTGGATAGTTAGGGGTAAAATACGCAAATATTACAAAATAAGCAAGTGGTTATAAAATATTCATTGTTGTTTTGGGGAATATTCGTTTGGTCGTGGAATATTCGTGATCTTTGTCGGGGAATATTCGTATTTACGGCCAGCCCATGTATGGGCCCCATAACTAAAAGTTTATTGGATGAAGAAAACGACAAATATAAGTTGGTTAAAAATAACTAGAAGTGGTTATTCAAGTAATATCGTTAAAATACTCTGTGGTTAAAACACGAAGACACTGCGTGATTGCACCAATTATTGATTCTTACGTAAGAAGGCACTACTCAATAATGGTTACGATAATTAATCGCTCAAAGATTTTATTTTATTGATTCAATAATTCGTTGCGTTGATATTTTATATATCATTGTGTTTCAATAATTGTCATTACACAATATTTTTCATTATCGAAGCAATAATTCATATTATCTGAATAATATTATTAGATAACATTATTGGCAATGTCTAGAAAGTTCTGTCTAAGGAGAGGTTTGGTCACCTAATTGCGCTACCAGTAAGGAGAAATTCTTATTGGAAAGCCCCCTCTTTCCTGGGAACTGCCAGTTGTCAATATTGTGATTCTGTAATATTATTTGTGAATAATTAATTATTGATTCATATGATGAGGAAAATATTGATTTTATGTGGATATAGATGGAGAAAATTTTAATGTGACAATTGTTGAAAATTGAAATTTTATCTTTTTCTTGATAAGATAATGTATTATTATATTTTAATAATATAATAATGGTGATATTTTTACAATGAATGTAGGATATATGAGTATATACGAGGAGGAAGAGTATTTTATTACAATAAAATTTAAAACATGTTAAACATGTCAATGGGACCCCATTTATTGATCGAAATTTGATTATAAACAAAAAATCGCTTGCTTGTGTATTTCGGTCCAATTTTGTTTGGAATTTGGAAAAACTTTCTTCTGCAAAGTTGTAGAGAATTGAATTTCCTATAAAAACACGCTGAGATTCAATTTTTTTGATAAAAGGCTATTTATTATGAATTATTGATGTTCTAAATTTCTGAATAATTGATTTTTGGAAGTTTTAATTATTTTAAATAATAAAAACGTTTTTGATTTGTTTAGTAGACTTATTTGTTGTCAAGCATGGCTGAATTCAGATCATAGATTGTGTGCGTAGGAATTTATATATAATATATTAATATTATATTAAATTTTCGCTGGTGTTCTAAGCAATTTCCTATAAATAGGGTGCTTAGGTTAGAATTGAAAATCACACCGTAAACCAAGTTTTCTCTCTATATTATCGAGTATTCTTGTGAGTATTTTGAGTATAATTTGAGTATTGCTATTCTATGCAAGTTCAAGTCATAGCCTATATCCTGTTTCAAATTTAGAAGATCTTGATCTTCGAGAGTAAGGAATATTATTTTTTTCAGAATGATATTATTTCTTCAATATCATTATGTTGAAATATTGATCTGAAGTTTTTATCAAATTTGGAACTTTTGGTGTCTGAGTTACTATTCACGATACTCAAGACTATTCACGATATCGACACTATTCACGAATCACGGCACTATTCATCTAAAAATGAAAAATTTTCTTTTCATTCAAAATATCTATTCGGATACTAGCTTTGATTATATCCATGTTTTGATCATTCTTGAATTTTACACCAATCGTGATTATTTTTGAGGTATTTTTGGACGTGAATAAAACAAAGTACTAATCCTTAATCCTTAATCCTTGTCATTTTGTTTCAATTTGGATTCGCTTTTTTAAAAATATTTTTCATCATCTTCATCTTAAATGATGATATTATGGAATATCTTTTGCTCCAGAAGTGCAAATATGAATGATTTCAAAGAATATCTTTGGCTCAGAGTGCAAAGATGAATGTGTTTAGATGAACACGACCAATCGATGAATATCTTTGGCTGTAGTGCAAAGATGAATATGTGATTCCGGATATATATTGATTGATGTTACAGGATAAAAGATAGACGATGAACTTTTAAATTCATACATGGAAGATAGTAGTTTGCATTCTCTACTTAACTCTTCTAATGAATTATTATTTCACTGAATATTGATTTAAAATTTGTTGTCTATCAGATTTTATTAGATTTTTCCTGTTGAAGACTAACGGTAATTTGTTGTATATTATCTTAGTCATAATATTCTTTATCGAGCTAGTTGAGCTCACCCTTTTCCTTTTTGTTCCATTTTTATCGAGGCGAGAATATAAGCGAGTATTTGAGTGGGTATGGAATGAAGGTTCTAGAGAGAGTTGTTTAGTAGTCCTCACCATTTTTGTAAAATAATGTATCAATAAATGTGATGAGGATTTATTTGAGTATAGATATTGTCTAGAAGATAATATTTGTATTTAAACTCACAGTTTTACTGTTGTAATAATAAAGTTGTAGTTGTTTCTGTACCATGTATTGACAACTCAGAATGGGTGATGTATACCTATTTTGGGGGCGTCACATTTGGCCTGTAATGCAAAGATGAATATTTGATTCAAGATGTATATTGATTGATTATAAAATATTGATGATGGACTTTTAAATCATAGAAGATAGTAGATTTCATTCTCTACACTCTTCTAATGAATTGTTATTTCTGCTGCGAATATTGATCTGAAACTTGTTGTCTATTATATTCTATCAGATTTTTCCTTGTTGAGGACTAACGATAATTTGTTCTATATTATCTTAGTCATAATATTCTTTACTGGGCTAGTTGAGCTCACCCTTTTCTTTTTTGTTCCATTTTTCTTCTCAGGAAGCGAGAATATTTGTATCAATAATTATAATGAGGAAGTATAATAATTATAATGAGGAAGTGAGAAGCGAGAATGGTTCTAGAAAGTTGTTTTAGTAGTTCTCACTATTTTATAAAATAGTGTATCAATAATTATAATGAGGACTTATTTGAGTGTGAATATTGTCTAGAAGACAATATTTGTATTTAAACTCACAGTTTATGTGTTGTCGTATTTTGCACGACAATTGTATTAATAAAGTTGTAGTTGTTTCTGTACCATGAATTTGGCGAATCAAAATGGGTGATGTATATTTACCTATTTTGGGGGCGTCACATAAATAGCCAAGAGAAGTAAAGACTTCTAAATTTAGCAAGCTCGCTAAGAATCAATACAACCTACAAAATATTTTTAAAATTTTGTTCAAACTTATATCGCATTAGTAAAATATCATTCAAACAACAATTTCTAATTTAAATAATACATTTGCTACTGAAATTTCTTCATACTTATAAATATCAATATTGATCCAATTTCAAGAAGCTGAATCTCCCATCTGCCTCATCTTCAGCTTAAATGATTTGTGAGTTGTACATTACAAAAATTCACTCAACCTTTCCAAACCACACTCTATGCCTTACATTATATTAAGTTCTACATTACAAAATTTTCACTTGGCATAACCCATATTACATACAAAAAAATATCAATACATATTCAAAAGGGTGTCCCAAATGTAAAATTATCTCTCAACAAAAGTACAAAAAAACTAAAATAATACAATATAACGAATACACTAAATAAATACACGAAAAAACTCATTCAAAATTCATGTCACAATAAGTAGGACATCAATAACCAACGAAACATTATTAACAAAACATCCAAACATATATAACAAAATAAAAAAATAACACCACAAAAAATTACAATCACATTCATCAACGAAACATCACATTCACAACTAAAATCAACAATCATCAAAAAAATTACAATATTCCAACGAAACATCACATTCAAAATAAATATTAAAATATTCCAATGAAACATCACACAATAACAAAAAAAATAACACATATATATTACACATTCATCAAGCAAGACCAATAAAAAAATTACAATATTTCAAACAAAGTTTAATAACAATAAGTAAACATATATAACACATTTTATATATTATATATTTATATAATATAATGTGTAACTATACATACATATGTATATTACATATAAAATATAATATATATATATATATAATACATATATAGATATACATGTATGTATACATGTATATTACGATATTACATAATAATATAATATAATATAATAGATATATGTATATATATACATATATATATATATATATATATATATATTACATAATAATATAATATAATTATATCACTTTCCTAAATATTTAGAACCTATAAAACTAGCACTCATCTACGCCTATACCTATTTACGACTCTTTTTCTACCCAAATTTATAACAAAATCTGAATCCCACTACATTCTTACTACCTCCCTTTTCTGTTCAAGAAAGGCTGCTACTTTTGTCAAACCTGTGTTCTCAAACAAAAATTTAAGTTAGAAAAAATAAGAATAAAAAAAAAATACTGATAAATAGTGTAAGACCCCAACTTATTATTATTTTTTTTACTGATTTTTTTTTACCCCCCTCTAAAAATGTTCTAGTTCTGCCACAAACATTAGAAAAATTCACTCAACCTTTCCAAGCCACATTCCATGCCTTACATTTATAGTAAGTTCTACATTACAAAATTTTCACTTGGCACAACCCATATAAAATTATCAAAGAAATATCAATACATATTCAAAAGGGTGCCCCAATGTAAAATTATCTCTCAACAAAAGTATAAAATAAACTAGAATAATACAATATAACAAATACACTAAATAGATACATGAAAAAACTCATTCAAAATTCATATCACAATAAACATCAACAACCAACGAAACATTATTAACAAAACATCCAAACATATATAACAAAATAAAAAAACAACACCACAAAAAATTACAATCACATTCATCAACTAAACATTACATTCATAAACAAAATCAAAGATTCATAAAAAAATTACAATATTTCAAACAAAGTTTAATAACAATCCAGTAAACATATATAACACATTTTATATAATATATATTTATAAAATGTATATAATATAATGTGCATCTATACATACATATGTATATTACATATATAATATAATATATAATATATAATATAATACATATATAGATATACATGTATATTACGTAATAATATAATATAATATAATAGATATATCTGTATATACATATACATATATAATATAATATAATTATATCACTTTCCTAAATATTTAGAACCTATAAAACTATAGCACTATTCTACGCCTATAACTACTTACTACTCTTTTTCTACCCAAATTTATCACAAAATCTGAATTCCACTACATTCTTACTACCTCCCTTTTCTGTTCAAGAAAGGCTGCTACTTTGTCAAACCTGTGTTCTCAAACAAAAATTTAAGTTAGAAAAAATAAGAATAAAAAAGAAAATATACCGATAAATAGTACCTCATGTTCCAAGAGAAGTAAAAGACTTCTAAATTTAGCACACTTGATAAGAATCAATACAACCTGCAAAATATTTTTAAAATTTTGTTCAAACTTATATATCGCATCTGTATAATATCATTCAAACAACAATTTCTAATTTAAATAATACCTTTGCTACTTAAATTTCTTCATGCTTGTAAATATCAATATTGAATCTCCCATCTTTTAGCCTCATCTTCAATTTACATGATTTGTGAGTTGTACATTACAAAAATTCACTCAACCTTTCCAAGCCACACTCCATGCCTTACATTATAGTAAGGTTCTAACATTACAAAATTTTCACTTGACACAACCCATATAAAGACATACAAAGAAATATCAACACATATAAACAAGAATAATACAATATAACAAATATACTAAATAGATAGACGAAAAAACTCATTCAAAATTTATATCACAATTACTAACAAAACATCCAAACATATATAAAAAAACAACACCACAAAAAAATTACAATCACATTCATCAACGAAACATCACATTCACAAATAAAATCAACATTCATCAAAAAAATTACAATATTTTAACGAAACATCACATTCAAAACAAATAATAAAATATTCTAACGAAACGTCACACAATAACAAAAAAAAAATAACACACAAATATAACACATTCATCAAGCAAAACCAATAAAAAAAATACAATATTTCAAACAAAGTTTAATAACAATCCATAAACATATAACATTTTATATAATATATATTTATAAAATATATATAATATAATGTGTATCTATACATACATATGTATATTACATATATAATATAATATATAATATATAATATAATACATATATAGATATACATATATATATGTACACATGTATATTACATAATAATATAATATAATATAATAGATATATGTGTATATACATATATATATATATATTACATAATAATATAATATAATATAATTATATCACTTTCCTAAATATTTAGAACCTATAAAACTAGCACTATTCTACGCCTATACCTACTTACGACTCTTTTTCTACCCAAATCTATCACAAAATCTGAATCTCACTACATTCTTACTACCTCCCTTTTCTGTTCAAGAAAAGATGCTACTTTTGTACACATGTAATCTCAAACAAAAATTTAAGTTAGAAAAAATAAGAATAAAAAAGAAAATATACCGATAAATAGTACCTCATGTTCCAAGAGAAGTAAAGACTTCTAAATTTAGCAAACTTGCTAAGAATCAATACAACCTGCAAAATATTTTTAAAATTTTGTTCAAACTTATATAGCATCAGTATAATATCATTCAAACAACAATTTTCAATTTAAATAATACCTTTGCTACTGAAATTTCTTCATGCTTGCAAATATCAATATTGATCTAATTTCAAGAAGTTGAATCTCCCATCTTTTTTAGCCTCATCTTCAGTTTACATGGTTTGTGAGTTACAGTACAAAAATTCACTCAACCTTTCCAAGCCACACTCCATGCCTTACATTATAGTAAGTTCTACATTACAAAATTTTAACTTGGCACAACCCATATAAAGACATACAAAAATTTACATATAAACTAGAATAATACGATATAACAAATACACTAAATAGATACACGGAAAACTCATTCAAAATTCCTATCATAATAAGTAGGACATCAACCACCAACGAAACATTACTAACAAAACATCCAAACATATATAAAAAAACAAAAAAACAAAAAAACAACACCACAAAAAAATTACAATCACATTCATCAACGAAACATCACATTCACAAACAAAATCAACATTCAAAAAAAAAATTACAATATTCCAACAAAACATTCAAAACCAATATTAAAATATTCCAACGAAACGTCACACAATAACAAAAAAAAATTATATAACACATTCATCAAGCAAAACCAATAAAAAATTATAATATTTCAAACAAAGTTTAATAACAATCAGTAAACATATATAACACATTTTATATAATATATATTTATAAAATATATAAAATATAATGTGTATCTATACATATGATATTACATATATAATATATAATATATAATATATAATAAATAATATAATACATAAATAGATATACATGTATATTACATAATAATATAATATAATAGATATATGTGTATATACATACATATACATATACATATACATATATATATATATATATTACATAATAATATAATATAATATAATTATATCACTTTCCTAAATATTTAGAACCTATAAAACTAGCACTATTCTATGCCTATACCTACTTACGACTCTTTTTCTACCCAAATCTATCATAAAATCTGAATCCCACTACATTCTTTCTACCTCCCTTTTCTGTTCAATAAAGGCTACAACTTTTGTCAAACCCGTGTTCTCAAACAAAAATTTAAGTTAGAAAAAATAAGAATAAAAAAGAAAATATACCAATAAATAGTACCTCATGTTCCAAGAGAAGTAAAGACTTCTAAATTTAGCCAAATATTTTTAAAATTTTGTTCAAACTTAAATCGCATCAGTATAATATCATTCAAACAATAATTTCTAATTTAAAAAATACCTTCTTTGCTACTGAAATTTCTTCATGCTTGTAAATATCAATATTGATCTAATTTCAAGAAGTTGAATCCCCCATCTAAAGCCTCATCTTCAGTTTACATGGTTTGTGAGTTGTACATTACAATAATTCACTCAACCTTTCCAAGCCACACTCCATGCCTTACATTATAGTAAGTTCTTTATTACAAAATTTTCACTTGGCACAGCCCATATAAAGACATACAAAGAAATATCAACACATATAAACTAGAATAATTATCTCTCAACAAAAGTACAAAACAAACTAGAATAATACAATATAACAAATACACTAAATAGATACACGAAAAAAACTCATTTAAAATTCATATATCACAATAAGTAGGACATCAACCACCAACGAAACATTACTAACAAAACATCCAAACATATATAAAAAAACAAAAAAACAACACCACAAAAAAATTACAATCACATTCATCAACGAAACATCACATTCACAAACAAAATCAACATTCATAAAAAAAATTACAATATTCCAACGTAACATTCAAAACAAATATTAAAATATTCCAACGAAAGTTTAATAACAATCCGTAAACATATATAACACATTTTATATAATATATATTTATAAAATATATATAATATAATGTGTATCTATACATATTTATATTACATATATAATATATAATATATAATATATAATATATAATATATAATATATAATATATAATATATAGATATACATGTATATTACATAATAATATAATATAATATAATTATATCACTTTCCTAAATATTGAGAACCTATAAAACTAGCACTCTTCTACGCCTATACCTACTTACGACTCTTTTTCTACCCAAATCTATCACAAAATTTAAATCCCACTACATTCTTACTATCTCCCTTTTCTGTTCAAGAAAGGCTGCTACTTTTGTCAAACATGTGTTCTCAAACAAAAATTTAAGTTAGAAACAATAAGAATAAAAAATATATATATACCGATAAATAGTACATCATGTTTCAAGAGAAGTAAAGACTTCTAAATTTAGCAATTTGCTAAGAATCAATACAACCTGCAAAATATTTTTAAAATTTTGTTCAAACTTATATCGCATCAGTATAATATCATTCAAACAACAATTTCTAATTTAAATAAAACCTTAGCCTCATCTTTAGTTTACATGGTTTGTGAGTTGTACATTACAATAATTCACTCAACTTTTTCAAGCCACACCACACCTTTTGCCTTTTACATTTATAGTAAAGTTCTACATTACAAAATTTTCACTTGGCACAACCCATATAAAGACATACAAAGAAATATCAACACATAAACTAGAATAATTATCTCTCAACAAAAGTACAAAATAAACTAGAATAATACAATATAACAAATACACTAAATAGATACACGAAAAAAACTCATTCAAAATAACATATATAAAAAAACAAAAAAACAACACCACAAAAAAATTACAATCACATTCATCAATGAAACATCACATTTCACAAACAAAATCAACATTCATCAAAAAAATTACAATATTCCAACGAAACATTCAAAACCAATATTAAAATATTCCAACGAAACGTCACACAATAACAAAAAAAATAACACACATATATAACACATTCATCAAGCAAAACAAATAAAAAAATTATAATATTTTAAACAAAGTTTAATAACAATCCGTAAACATATATAACACATTTTATATAATATATATTTATAAAATATATATAATATAATGTGTATCTATACATATGCGTATTACATATATACTATATAATAATATATAATATATAATATAATACATATATAGATATACATATATATTACATAATAATATAATATAATAGATATATGTGTATATACATACATATATATATATATATATATATATATATATGTATATGTATAAAACTAGCACTATTCTACGCCTAAACCTACTTACGACTCTTTTTCTATCCAAATCTATCACAAAATCTGAATCGCACTACATTCTTACAACCTCCCATTTCTGTTAAAGAAAGGCTGCTACTTTTGTCAAACCTGTGTTCTCAAACAAAAATTTAAGTTAGAAAAAAAGAAAATATACCGATAAATAGTACCTCATGTTCCAAGAGAAGTAAAGACTTCTAAATTTAGCCAAATATTTTTAAAATTTTGTTCAAACTTATATCGCATCAGTATAATATCATTCAAACAACAATTTCTAATTTAAATAATACCTTTGCTATTGAAATTTCTTCATGCTTGTAAATATCAATATTGATCTATTTTCAAGAAGTTGAATCCCCCATCTAAAGCCTCATCTTCAGTTTACATGGTTTGTGAGTTGTACATTACAAAAATTCACTCAACCTTTCCAAGCCACACTCCATGCCTTACATTATAGTAAGTTCTACATTACAAAATTTTCACTTGGCACAACGCATATAAAGACATACAAAGAAATATCAACACATATAAACTAGGATAATTATCTCTCAACAAAAGTACAAAATAAACTAGAATAATACAATATAACAAATACACTAAATAGATATTCGAAAAAACTCATTCAAAATTCATATCACAATAAGTAGGACATCAACCACCAACGAAACATTACTAACAAAACATCCAAACATATATAAAAAAACTAAAAAACAACACCACAAAAAATTACAATCACATTCATCAACGAAACATCACATTCACAAACAAAGTCAACATTCATAAAAAAAATTACAATATTCCAACGAAACATTCAAAACAAATATTAAAATATTCCAACGAAAGTTTAATAACAATCCGTTTATATATAACACATTTTATATAATATATATTTATAAAATATATATAATATAATGTGTATTTATACATATGTATATATAATATATAATATATAATATATAATATATAATATATAATATATAATATAATACATATATAGATATACATGTATATTACATAATAATATAATATTATATAATTATATCACTTACCTAAATATTTAGAAACCTATAAAACTAGCACTATTATACGCCTATACCTACTTACGACTATTTTTCTACCTAAATCTATCACAAAATTTGAATCCTACTACATTCTTACTACCTCCCTTTTCTGTTCAAGAAAGGCTGCTACTTTTGTCAAACCTGTGTTCTCAAACAAAAATTTAAGTTAGAAAAAATAAGAATAAAAAAGAAAATATACCGATAAATAGTGCCTCATGTTCCTTGGTAAAGACTTCTAAATTTAGCAAACTCGCATCGGTATAATATCATTCAAACAACAATTTCTAATTTAAATAATACATTTGCTACTGAAATTTCTTCATGCTTGTAAATATCAATATTGATCTAATTTCAAGAAGTTGAATCCTCCGTCTTTTAGCCTCATCTTCAGTTTACATGGTTCGTGAGTTGTACATTACAAAAATTCACTCAACATTTCCAAGCCACACTCCTTGCCTTACATTATAGTAAGTTCTACATTACAAAATTTTCACTTGGCCCAACCCATATAAAGACATACAAAGAAATATCAACACATATAAACTAGAATAATTATCTCTCCACAAAAGTACAAAATAAACTAGAATAATACAATATAACAAATACACTAAATAAATACACGAAAAAACTCATTCAAAATTCATATCACAATAAGTAGGACATCAACCACCAACAATCAACATATATAAAAAAAAAAAAAAACAACACCACAAAAAAATTACAATCACATTCATCAACAAAACATCACATTCACAAACAAAATCAACATTCATCAAAAAAGTTATAATATTCCAACGAAACATCACATTCAAAACAAATATTAAAATATTCCAATGAAACGTCACACAATAACAAAAAAAAAACACACACATATATAACACATTCATCAAACAAAATTAATAAAAAAAAATTACAATATTTCAAACAAAGTTTTATAACAATCCGTAAAAATATATAACACATTTTATATAATATATATTTATAAAATATATATAATATAGACGATATGTATATTACATATATAATATAATATAAAATATATAATATCATATATATATAGATATACGTGTATGTACATATACATATACATATATATATTACATAATAATATAATATAATATAATATAATTATATCATTTTCCTAAATATTGAGAACCTATAAAACTAGCACTCTTCTACGCCTATACCTACTTACGACTCTTTTTCTACCCAAATCTATCACAAAATTTAAATCCCACTACATTCTTACTATCTCCCTTTTCTGTTCAAGAAAGGCTGCTATTTTTGTCAAACCTGTGTTCTCAAACAAAAATTTAAGTTAGAAACAATAAGAATAAAAAATATATATATACCGATAAATAGTACCTCATGTTCCAAGAGAAGTAAAGACTTCTAAATTTAGCAATTTGCTAAGAATCAATACAACCTGCAAAATATTTTTAAAATTTTGTTCAAACTTATATCGCATCAGTATAATATCATTCAAACAACAATTTCTAATTTAAATAAAACCTTAGCCTCATCTTTAGTTTACATGGTTTGTGAGTTGTACATTACAATAATTCACTCATCTTTTTCAAGCCACACTCCTTGCCTTACATTTATAGTAAGTTCTACATTACAAAATTTTCACTTGGCACAACCCATATAAAGACATACAAAGAAATATCAACACATAAACTAGAATAATTATCTCTCAACAAAAGTACAAAATAAACTAGAATAATACAATATAACAAATACACTAAATAGATACACGAAAAAAACTCATTCAAAATAACATATATAAAAAAAAAAAAAAACAACACCACAAAAAAATTACAATCACATTCATCAATGAAACATCACATTTCACAAACAAAATCAACATTCATCAAAAAAATTACAATATTCCAACGAAACATTCAAAACCAATATTAAAATATTCCAACGAAACGTCACACAATAACAAAAAAAATAACACACATATATAACACATTCATCAAGCAAAACAAATAAAAAATTATAATATTTTAAACAAAGTTTAATAACAATCCAGAAATATATATATACACATTTTATATAATATATATTTATAAAATATATATAATATAATGTGTATCTATACATATGCGTATTATATATATATATATATAATATATAATATATAATATAATAATACATATATAGATATACATATATATTACATAATAATATAATATAATAGATATATGTATATATATATATATATATATATATATATATATATATATATATGTATATGTATAAAACTAGCACTATTCTACGCCTAAAACCTACTTACGACTCTTTTTCTATCCAAATCTATCACAAAATCTGAATCCCACTACATTCTTACAACCTCCCATTTCAGTTAAAGAAAGGCTGCTACTTTTGTCAAACCTGTGTTCTCAAACAAAAATTTAAGTTAGAAAAAAAGAAAATATACCGATAAATAGTACCTCATGTTCCAAGAGAAGTAAAGACTTCTAAATTTAGCCAAATATTTTTAAAATTTTGTTCAAACTTATATCGCATCAGTATAATATCATTCAAACAACAATTTCTAATTTAAATAATACCTTTGCTATTGAAATTTCTTCATGCTTGTAAATATCAATATTGATCTATTTTCAAGAAGTTGAATCCCCCATCTAAAGCCTCATCTTCAGTTTACATGGTTTGTGAGTTGTACATTACAAAAATTCACTCAACCTTTCCAAGCCACACTCCATGCCTTACATTATAGTAAGTTCTACATTACAAAATTTTCACTTGGCACAACGCATATAAAGACATACAAAGAAATATCAACACATATAAACTAGAATAATTATCTCTCAACAAAAGTACAAAATAAACTAGAATAATACAATATAACAAATACACTAAATAGATATTCGAAAAAACTCATTCAAAATTCATATCACAATAAGTAGGACATCAACCACCAACGTAAACATTACTAACAAAACATCCAAACATATATAAAAAACTAAAAAACAACACCACAAAAAAATTACAATCACATTCATCAACGAAACATCACATTCACAAACAAAATCAACATTCATAAAAAAAATTACAATATTCCAACTAAAACATTCAAAACAAATATTAAAATATTCCAACGAAAGTTTAATAACAATCTGCTTATATATAACACATTTTATATAATATATATTTATAAAATATATATAATATAATGTGTATTTATACATATGTATATATAATATATAATATATAATATATAATATATAATATATAATATATAATATAATACATATATAGATATACATGTATATTACATAATAATATAATATTATATAATTATATCACTTACCTAAATATTTAGAAACCTATAAAACTAGCACTATTATACTTATACCTACCTACTTACGACTATTTTTCTACCTAAATCTATCACAAAATTTGAATCCTACTACATTCTTACTACCTCCCTTTTCTGTTCAAGAAAGGCTGCTACTTTTGTCAAACCTGTGTTCTCAAACAAAAATTTAAGTTAGAAAAAATAAGAATAAAAAAGAAAATATACCGATAAATAGTGCCTCATGTTCCTTGGTAAAGACTTCTAAATTTAGCAAACTCGCATCGGTATAATATCATTCAAACAACAATTTCTAATTTAAATAATACATTTGCTATCGAAATTTCTTCATGCTTGTAAATATCAATATCGATCTAATTTCAAGAAGTTGAATCCTCCGCCTTTTAGCCTCATCTTCGCTTTATATGGTTCGTGAGTTGTACATTACAAAAATTCACTCAACCTTTCCAAGCCACACTCCTTTTTTACCTTACATTATAGTAAGTTCTACATTACAAAATTTTCACTGGCCCAACCCATATAAAGACATACAAAGAAATATCAACACATATAAACTAGAATAATTATCTCTCCACAAAAGTACAAAATAAACTAGAATAATACAATATAACAAATACACTAAATAAATACATACGAAAAAACTCATTCAAAATTCATATCACAATAAGTAGGACATCAACCACCAACAATCAACATATATAAAAAACAAAAAACAACACCACAAAAAAAAAATACAATCACATTCATCAACAAAACATCACATTCACAAACAAAATCAACATTCATCAAAAAAGTTATAATATTCCAACAAAACATCACATTCAAAACAAATATTAAAATATTCCAATGAAACGTCACACAATAACAAAAAAAAAAACACATATATATATAACACATTCATCAAACAAAATTAATAAAAAAATTACAATATTTCAAACAAAGTTTTATAACAATCCGTAAAAATATATAACACATTTTATATAATATATATTTATAAAATATATATAATATAGACGATATGTATATTACATATATAATATAATATAAAATATATAATATCATACATATATAGATATACGTGTATGTACATATACATATACATATATATATTACATAATAATATAATATAATATAATATAATTATATCATTTTCCTAAATATTGAGAACCTATAAAACTAGCACTCTTCTACGCCTATACCTACTTACGACTCTTTTTCTACCCAAATCTATCACAAAATTTAAATCCCACTACATTCTTACTATCTCCCTTTTCTGTTCAAGAAAGGCTGCTACTTTTGTCAAACCTGTGTTCTCAAACAAAAATTTAAGTTAGAAACAATAAGAATAAAAAAATATATATATACCGATAAATAGTACCTCATGTTCCAAGAGAAGTAAAGACTTCTAAATTTAGCAATTTGCTAAGAATCAATACAACCTGCAAAATATTTTTAAAATTTTGTTCAAACTTATATCGCATCAGTATAATATCATTCAAACAACAATTTCTAATTTAAATAATACCTTTGCTACTGAAATTTCTTCATGCTTGTAAATATTGATCTAATTTCAAGAAGTTAAATCTCCCATCTTTTAGCCTCATCTTCAGTTTACATGATTTGTGAGTTGTACATTACAAAAATTCACTCAAACTTTCCATGCCACACTCCATGCAAAGAAATATCAACATATAAACTAGAATAATTATCTCTCAAAAAAGTACAAAATAAACTAAAATAATACAATATAACAAATACACTTAAATAGATACACGAAAAAATTCATTCAAAATTCATATCACAATAAGTAAGACATCAACCACCAACGAAACATTCTAATAAAACTTCCAAACATATATCAAAAAACAAAAAAAACAACACCACAAAAAAATTACAATCACATTCATCAACGAAACTTCACATTCACAAACAAAATCAACATTCATAAAAAAAAATTACAATATTCCAACAAAACATCACATTCAAAATAAATATTAAAATATTCTAACAAAATGTCACACAATAACAAAAAAAATATACCGATAAATAGTACCTCATGTTCCAAGAGAAGTAAAGACTTCTAAATTTAGCAAACTTGCTAAGAATCAATACAACCTGCAAAATATTTTTAAAATTTTGTTCAAACTTATATAGCATCAGTATAATATCATTCAAATAGCAATTTCTAATTTAAATAATACCTTTGCTACTGAAATTTTTTCATGCTTGCAAATATCAATATTGATCTAATTTCAAGAAGTTGAATCTCCCATCTTTTAGCCTCATCTTCAGTTTACATGGTTTGTGAGTTGTACAGTACAAAAATTCACTCAACCTTTCCAAGCCACACTCCATGCCTTACATTATAGTAAGTTCTACATTACAAAATTTTCACTTGGCACAACCCATATAAAGACATACAAAGAAATATCAACACATATAAACTAGAATAATACAAAATAACAAATACGCTAAATAGATACACGAAAAAACTCATTCAAAATTCATATCACAATAAGTAGGACATCGACCACCAACGAAACATTACTAACAAAACATCCAAACATATATAAAAAACAAAAAAATAACACCACAAAAAAATTACAATCACATTCATCAACGAAACATCACATTCACAAACAAAATCAACATTCATAAAAAAAATTACAATATTCCAACGAAACATTCAAAACAAATATTAAAATATTCCAACGAAATGTCACACAATAACAAAAAAAAATAACACACATATATAACACATTCATCAAGCAAAACCAATAAAAAAATTAGAATATTTCAAACAAAGTTTAATAACAATCAGAAATATATATAACACATTTTATATAATATATATTTATAAAATATATATAATATAATGTGTATCTATACATATGTATATTATATATATAATATATAATATATAATATATAATATAATACATATATAGATATACATGTATTAATAATATAATATAATAGATATATGTGTATATACATATATATATATATATATATATATATATATATATATATATATATATAATAATATAATATAATATAATTATATCACTTTCCTAAATATTTAGAACCTATAAAACTAGCACTATTCTAGACCTACTTACGACTCTTTTTCTACCCAAAATTTATCACAAAATCTGAATCCCACTACATTCTTACTACCTCCCTTTTCTGTTCAAGAAAGGCTGCTACTTTTGTCAAATTTGTGTTCTCATAAAAAAATTTAAGTTAGAAAAAATAAGAATAAAAAAGAAAATATACCAATAAATAGTACCTCATGTTCCAAGAGAAGTAAAGACTTATAAATTTAGCAAACTTGCTAAGAATCAAGACAACCTGCAAAATATTTTTAAAATTTTGTTCAAACTTATATCGCATCAGTATAATATCATTCAAACAACAATTTCTAATTTAAAAATAATACCTTTGCTACTGAAATTTCTTCATGCTTGTAATATCAATATTGATCTAATTTCAAGAAGTTAAACCCCCCATCTTTTAGCCTCATCTTCAGTTTGCATGGTTTGTCAGTTGTACATTACAAAAATTCACTCAACCTTTACAACCCACACTCCATGCCTTACATTATAGTAAGTTCTACATTACAAAATTTTCACTTGGCACAACCCATATAAAGACATACAAAGAAATATCAACACATATAAACTAGAATAATTATCTCTCAACAAAAGTACAAAATAAACTAGAATAATACAATATAACAAATACACTAAATAGATACACGAAAAAACTCATTCAAAATCCATATCACAATAAGTAGGACATCAACCACCAACGAAACATTACTAACAAAACATCCAAACATATATAAAAAAACAAAAAAACACCACAAAAAAATTACAATCACATTCATCAACGAAACATCACATTCACAAACAAAATCAACATTCATCAAAAAAATTACAATATTCCAACGAAACATCACATTCAAAAAATAACACAATAACAAAAAAAATAACACACATATATAACACATTCATCAAGCAAAACCAATAAAAAAAATTACAATATTTCAAACAAAGTTTTATAACAATCAGAAACATATATAACACATTTTATATAATATATATTTATAAAATATATATAATATAGATATACATATGTATATTATATATATATATATAATAATATATAATATATAATATATAATATCATACATATATAGATATACATGTATACATACACATGTTACATAATAATATAATATAATATAATAGATATACGTGTATATACATATACATATACATATATATATATATATATATATTATATAATAATATAATATAATATAATTATATTATTTTCCTAAATATTTAGAACCTATAAAACTAGCACTCTTCTACGCCTATACCTACTTACGACTCTTTTTCTACCCAAATCTATCACAAAATCTAAATCCCACTACATTCTTACTACCTCCATTTTATGTTCAAGAAAGGCTGCTACTTTTGTCAAACCTGTGTTCTCAAACAAAAATTTAAGTTAGAAACAATAAGAATAAAAAAGAAAATATACCGATAAATAGTACCTCATTGTCCAAGAGAAGTAAAGACTTCTAAATTTAGCAATTTGCTAAGAATCAATACAATCTGCAAAATATTTTTAAAATTTTGTTCAAACTTATATCGCATCAGTATAATATCATTCAAACAAAAATTTCTAATTTAAATAATACATTTGCTACTGAAATTTCTTCATGCTTGTAAATATCAATATTGATCTAATTTCAAGAAGTTGAATCTCCCATCTTTTAGCCTCATCTTCAGTTTACATGGTTTGTGAGTTGTACATTACAAAAATTCACTCAAACTTTCCAAACCACACTCCATGCAAAGAAATATCAACACATATAAACTAGAATAATTATCTCTCAACAAAAGTACAAAATAAACTAAAATAATAAAATATAACAAATACACTAAATAGATACACGAAAAAACTCATTCAAAATTCATATCATAATAAGTAGGACATCAACCACCAACGAAACATTACTAACAAAACATCCAAACATATATAAAAAAACAAAAAAACAACACCACAAAAAAATTACAATCACATTCATCAACGAAACATCACATTCACAAACAAAATCAACATTCATCAAAAAAATTACAATATTCCAACGAAATATCACATACAAAAAAAATAACACACATATATAACACATTCATCAAGCAAAACCAATAAAAAAAATTACAATATTTCAAATAAAGTTTTATAACAATCCAGTAAACATATATAACACATTTTATATAATATATATTTATAAAATATATATACTATGTACATACATATGTATATTACATATTTAATATAATATATAATATTATATATATATAGATATACATGTGTATACATACACGTGTATATTACATATAATATAATATAATATATTTGATATACGTGTATATACATATACATATATATATTACATAATAATATAATATAATTATATCACTTTCCTAAATATTTAGAACCTATAAAACTAGCACTCTTCTAGCCTATACCTACTTACGACTCTTTTATACATGTATACATACACGTATATTACATAATAATATAATATAATATAATAGATATACGTGTATATACATATACATATATATATTACATAATAATATAATATAATATAATATAATTATCACTTTCCTAAATATTTAGAACCTATAAAACTAAGCACTCTTCTACGCCTATACCTACTTACGACTCTTTTTCTACCCAAATCTATCACAAAATCTGAATCCCACTACATTCTTACTACCTCCCTTTTCTGTTCAGGAAAGGCTGCTACTTTAGAAAAAATAAGAATAAAAAAGAAAATATACCGATAAATGGTACTCATGTTCCAAGAGAAGTAAAGACTTCTAAATTTAGTAATTTGCTAAGAATCAATACAACCTGCAAAATATTTTTAAAATTTTGTTCAAACTTATATCGCATCAGTATAATATCATTCAAACAATAATTTCTAATTTAAATAATACCTTTACTACTGAAATTTCTTCATGCTTGTAAATATCAATATTGATCTAATTTCAAGAAGTTGAATCTCCCATCTTTTAGCCTCATCATCAGTTTACATGGTTTGTGAGTTGTAAAAAATTCACTCAACCTTTCCAAGCCACACTCTATGCCTTACATTACAAATTTTCACTTAGCACAACCCATCTAAAGACATACAAAGAAATATCAACACATATAAACTAGAATAATTATCTCTCAACAAAAGTACAAAATAAACTAGAATAATACAATATAACAAATACACTAAATAGATACACGAAAAAACTCATTCAAAATTCATATCACAATAAGTAGGAAATCAACCACCAACGAAACATTACTAACAAAACATCCAAACATATATAAAAAAAACAAAAAAACAACCCCACAAAAAAATTACAATCACATTCATCAACGAAACATCACATTCACAAAAAAAATCAACATTCAACAAAAAAATTACAATATTCCAACGAAACATCACATTCAAAACAAATATTAAAATATTCCAACTAAACATTACAATAACAAAAAAAAAATAACACACATATAACACATTCATAAAACAAGACCAATAAAAAATATTACAATATTTCAAACAAAGTTTAATAACAATCCATAAACATATATACACATTTTATATAATATATTTATAAAATATATTTAATATAATGTGTATCTATACATACATTACATATATAATATGTAATTTTTAATATATAATATAATACATATATATATATATATATACATGTATACATACACATGTATATTACATAATAATATAATAATATAATATAATATAATAGATATACGTGTATATATACATATACATATATATATTACATAATAATATAATATAATATAATATAATTATATCACTTTCCTAAATATTTAGAACCTATAAAACTAGCACTCTTCTACGCCTATACCTACTTACGACTCCTTTTCGACTCAAATCTATCACAAAATCTAAATCCCACTACATTCTTACTACCTCCCTTTTCTGTTCAAGAAAGGCTGCTACTTTTGTAAAACATGTGTTCTCAAACAAAAATTTAAGTTAAAAAAAATAAGAATAAAAAAGAAAATATACCGTTAAAGAAAATATACCTCATGTTTCAAGAGAAGTAAAGACTTCTAAATTTAGCAAACTTGCAATACAACCTGCAAAATATTTTTAAAATTTTGTTCAAACTTATATCGCATCAATATAATATCATTTAAACAACAATTTTTAATTTAAATTAACCTATTCTACTGAAATTTCTTCATGCTTGTAAATATCAATATTGATCCAATTTCAGGAAGTTGAATCTCCCCATCTTTTAGCCTCATCTTCTGTTTACATGGTTTGTGAGTTGTACATTACAAAAATTCACTCAACCTTTCCAAGCCACACTCTATGCCTTACATTATAGTAAGTTCTATATTACAAAATTTTCACTTGGCACGACCCATATAAAGACATACAAAGAAATATCAACACATATAAACTAGAATAATTATCTCTCAACAAAAGTATAAAATAAACTAAAATAATACAATATAAAAGTAGGACATCAACCAACGAAACATTACTAACAAAACATCCAAACATATATAAAAAAATAAAAAAACAACACCACAAAAAAAATTACAATAACATTCATCAACTTTCACAAACAAAATCAACATTCATCAAAAAAATTACAATATTCCAACGAAACATCACACAATAACAAAAAAAAAAATAACACACATATACAACACATTCATCAAGCAAGACCAATAAAAAATTACAATATTTCAAACAAGTTTAATAACATATATAACACATTTTATATAATATATATTTATAAAATATATATAATATAATGTGTATCTATACATACATATGTATATTACATATATAATATATAATATAATACATATATAGATATACATGTATATACACATACACATGTATATTACATAATAATATAATATAATTATATCACTTTCCTAAATATTTAGAACCTATAAAACTAGCACTCTTCTACGCCTATACCTACTTACGACTCTTTTTCTACCCAAATCTATCACAAAATCTGAATCCCACTACATTCTTACTACCTCCCTTTTCCTGCTACTTTTGTCAAACTTGTGTTCTCAAACAAAAATTTAAGTTAAATAAAATTAGAATAAAAAAGAAAATATACTGATAAATAGTACCTCATGTTCCAAGAGAAGTAGACTTCTAAATTTAGTAAACTTGCTAAGAATCAATACAACCTGCAAAATATTTTTAAATTTTTTAATTTAAATAATACCTTTGCTACTGAAATTTCTTCATGCTTGTAAATATCAATATTGATCCAATTTCAAGAAGTTGAATCTCCCATCTTTTAGCCTCATCTTCAGTTTACATGGTTTGTGAGAAACATTACAAAAATTCACTCAATCTTTCCAAGACACACTACATGCCTTACATTTATAGTAAGTTCTACATTACAAAATTTTTAGGTGACACTACCCATATAAAGACATACAAAGAAATATCATCAAATTCAAATGGGTGCCCCAAGTGTAAAATTATCTCTCAACAAAAGTACAAAATAAACTAGAATAATACAATATAACAAATACACTAAATAGATACACGAAAAAACTAATTCAAATCACAATAAGCCTAATACATGATTTTTGATAGTTTAATCAATAACCACCAACGAAGCATCACATTCAAGCAAGACCAATCAAAAAATTACAATATTCCAGACAAAGTTTAGAATTACACAACTCGTACCAAAAACCAATCCGTAAACATATGTAACATATTTTATATAAGGGAAACGATATGTGGACAACGTTAGCTGAGAACCCGTGGACAACTAACGCTCATCCAGCCGTCCAAAATTGGAGTTAATGGTCGAGATGAGCTCCCACCGCTAGAGGAGTAATGGCCAACAATAATTTAAAATTCCTCTTTCAGCCATTAGGAGAATTAACGCCCACCAAAACGTTGTCGCTTTTGGTGGTCGCTACTCCTCTAATGCCCAAGAAAGAGGAATTTTAAAATCAGGGCATTAAGGGAATTTGGCCAAGCCGCTAGTGGGACTAACGGCCAAATTCACCTTATCCTTAGATCTAACATTTTACTCCATTCCCATCCAAATGCTTAACATCTACAGAAATATAGCTTCGTAAAGAATCTGCTAAATCTGAAATCACTGGTTTGTGCGAGAAATTATTGGTAAGTCTTCATCAATGGCTTTCATGGCTGCTCCAAATATATTTTTATCTAGCTCTTCTGAATCTTTTGCTAGTTTAGAATGTAGAAATGAATCCGAGTATGTTCATGATGGTGAAAGTAGTAGTACAAAGGTAATGGTTCCTTATGTTGGTCAATTATTTTATAAATTAGAAGAAGCTGAAATTTTTTATAGATCATATGCCCAAAAAAGTGGATTTGAGATTAGGATTGCTACGAGTCATAAACATGCTCACAGTAATGATTTGACGTTAAGGTTATCTGTATGTAGAAAAGCTGGTAGACCAACTGTTGTGAAGAATTCATTAGATGATGAATGTGATAACGATAAGAAAACAAGACAACAAGACACAATTGGTCGAACACTATGCAAAGCTAGAATGTATGTTGTCCACGGTAAGAAAGAAGATAACTAGCGTATTTCGGTTATTGAGTTGGATCACAATCATCAGTTAGTGACATCTACCAAAGTAGATTTGATTGAGACACATAGAAATATTACGCCGGTAGCAAGAAAATTAATTGACATTTTAAATCAAGCGGGTATTGGACCAAGTAGGATGATGAATGTTTTGAGCACAATGGGTAGAGGAATGCAAAATATAGGTTTTAGTGAGGTTGATGTTCGTAATGTAGTTAGGGATTTAAGGCGTGACTCGGAGGATGAAAATGATGCACAAGCAGCAGTTAATTATCTGAAGAAATTTGATTCTAGCAGTGCGAGTAAATTTTTCTTTCGTGTGAAATCAGGTGAAGACAATTGCATAGCTTGTATCTTGTGGGTAGACGCCCGTTCAAGATTTATGTATCAATGTTTTAGACGTGGTTACATTTGACACTACGATAGGACAAATAGGTATAATATGCCATTTGTTCCTTTTTTTTAACCGGTTAACCACCATTATCACTCTGCTTTATTTGGATTTGCATTGTTAAGGGATGAGACAAGAAGACACTTTCACCGGTCTTAGAGACGTGGCTTGAAGCCATGGATTACAAAGCTCCTGTAAATCATCATCACCCACCAAGATAAAGCTATGGGCAATGCTATTGGTAGGGTACTCCCATCCACTCATCATTTATCAGGTTCTTGCATATTAGTAATAAATTTCCAGAAAAATTACATCATGTTTATGCGGAACACCCATCGTTCAAAGATGATTTTAACAACTGTGTGTATAATTCATATTCCATCGGCGAGTTTGAAGAGCATTGGGAAATACTTGTGAGAAAATATGATTTGTCTCAAAATGAATGGCTCATAAGTTTGTATGATGTGAAGGAGAAATGGATAAGTGCATACACAAAGAGATATTTTGCTGCAGGAATGACAACCACCGGAAGAAGCGAAGGTATGAACCATTTTTTTGATTCTTATGTGAAAACTTCAACAGGCATGAAAGATTTTGTTGTCAAGACTCAAAAGGCTATTGAAAAACAATTCAACAGAGAGAGAAAGGCTGATTATGTAACAAAGCATCGAAAACGTAGTTTGGTTTTAGGAACATCGTTGGAAGTACATGCTTACAATGTTATACAAAAGAGATGTTTAAACGCTTTTCAAAAGAGCTCGTGGAGTCTTTTAAGTATAACATCAAAAAGTTAGTGAGTCAGTGCATTATTGATGCAAAGGTCTATGCAGTGTACAAGGAAGATGCAATTGAAAATAGTCGGAGATATCGGCAAGTTGTCAATAATTGTCAGGGGGGTCGATAACATGTACTTGTCAAATGTTCTCACATTCTGGTCAAATTTGCAGACATGTACTAAGATTCTTAAGCTTCAAGAGTATTGCACGAATACCTGCTTACATGATCGATCCTCGATGGACAAGAGATGCTAATAGGAGTAATGGTGAAGAGGAAATGGTTTCTCCAATAAGTGCAGACTTTGAAAAAAATCAATCAATGCGGTACAATCATTTGATGAGTGATTATCAAGAGTTAGCTAAGTAAAGTCGCTTTGCTCGCCAGAGGCTACAAGGCAATACTACAACAAAATGCACGGGAAAGCCCTTATCGATCAATACGACCCGGATGAGAGATATATAGTTGACGATGATAATGACCGCAGAATTGCATGCAAATTTCGGGATGATGAGGTTGATGATGATGATGATGATGATGAAGACTATAACGTTGATCCTAAGAACAAGAGTATTTGCCACCAATCGCTTCTCGCATAAAGGGCTCTGAAAAGACAATCAAGATTAAAAAGTGTCATTGAAAATTATCAGGTAGTAAGTCTCAACGAAAATGTGCGATATGCTGATTTGAAACTAACCACGATGTCATTGAATCACTATAGGGTGTTAGGACTTCTCGAACCTAAAGATAATTAATGTCTCGTTATGTGTTTATTTAGAATTTACAAGTGTTTTTTTGTTCTCGAGTGATTATGGAGATGTAATTTAATCGTAATGTTTGAAATGTTTGTTTTGGGTTCAAAATGTTGAATCATTTCCAATTTAGTCGAAATGTTGGAATGTCGAGTTGTGATGTCGTTCTCGATTTCCTGGATGTTTGCCGAATAGAGATTGGTGCCAAATGATCGATCTTGTGATTGCTAGAGGAGTAGCGGCCAAAGACTTTTTTAAAGTGTCATGTGGCTACTTCTCTAGCGGCCAAAGATACAAATATTCGGCACCAAATGACAAGGTGCTACCAACCTATACCGTTAAACAAAAATGAAATACCAGTTGACAAGCGGCCAACATACAGTCATTACATGTTCAATATAAAATGAAATACCAAAATGAAATATTACAATACCAAAATCACCCAATGAAATACCAAAATCAGTTAAACAAAATGTTTCATCCAATCCATATAAAATATTACATGTTCAAGATTGACCTCTAAATAATTTGGTCTGTCGGTATGTCTCTAGCCTTACATTTGAACAATTCATAAGCTATTCTATACCTAAAGACGGATATATCTTCAATTGACCATTTTTCGTTGCCAAGGTCAATATTGCCCCGCACGAGGTAGTCAACATACTTGCAAACAAATATGCCGCAATCATAATAATTGTCCTGCATAGGTCGAGCCTTTGTTGTCTGCACCTTTGGAGGTGTACGCGGCCAATCACCAAACGGGTTACCCATTCGCAATATCAACGGTATCAATTGTATCTACAATAACAAGAACGACATTAGTACGTACATATATTGCGAGAAAACTAACTAATGTATTAAAAACAAAATGTCACGCATCATGACATCGATGTATTCTTTGTACATTTTGGATAACTTCATATGCGGTTTGTCATTATATAGCGGGTCGAGAATAAAACCTTCCATGTTGAGACCGAAAAGGTTAACGATGATGAAATGATCATTATGCGGGATACATATAGGCATGAAGATAAAATCGACCGATGTATCGGCGGTCCCACTTGAGGTGTCGCATATGACTGACAGAAAAGATCTCCACGAATTTGGTCCCTAGTTGACAAAGCACCTTTCCCCAAGTGCATGAAAAAGGAGGGCATGAAGCCAAATTTTGCCCATCTCTCAGATTCCTCGCTCTCGATATTTGGCTTCCCGATCCCAAGAAAAGGCACATATATATACGTCCATCCCATGTCAGATATCCAAATTCCGGGTGCAAAGAATTCATATCTTGGTGAGTCAACGATACCAAAGTTGAGGATGCGAAATGGGAAATCGAAGATCATTGGGGGGAGTCTCACCGAAGAAGTTCTCGTTAATCATTCCAATCTTTGGCCCACATAATCTTTTTGTTATAGACCCTTTAGGTCCATATGCTTCTACCGAACATCATCACCAATAAAAAGACAAACCACCCTCAGACGTAAGTTGAGTAAGTCGACATATCACAAGTAAATCGTAGTATGGATGTATACATCGACCTCAATGGCAGGGGTAGGCCTCTCTGTCTGTTCACCCCATGTATACTCCTCCCCCCACCCCTGACATCCGCATCATACAACTCATATAGTTGATCCCAACCCTCTTTCATGTGATTGTATTCGGGAGGAAAATCTTGCTTGAACTTGAAAATTTTGTCGATGAGAGATTTTGCACCCTCAATCTATGCAAAAAATAACATAAAATAAGAAAACAAAATAAATTAGTATTGAATAATCTTTAAAACTTTAACTTGCTTACCATGCTAACCATACGATGTTGATTATATACAGAACGAGGCTCGTAGGTAGTGTTGGAATCTCCTTCCCGTCGAGGGCGGTGCAAGTGTCGTCGAGTAATTTTTTTGTACCACTTAAAGTATGTATCCATAGGGATAGTTTTTGCAACCTCCTGAACTTCTCCCTCGAAACAATCCATATATAGCTCCCACTCATCAATGTATTTTCTTCTCATTGTATGTAATCCGGTGGCTCAAATGATTGTTCTATGGGTTGTCTCAAAGCATCATTTCTCTCAAATTGGGACTAATGCCTCGATATACCCATATCGCCTCATTACCCCTGGCTTTTCTGCATTTGATACTCGACAATATCAAAATGAATTAATGGGACCCGAATTTGATCCTCGCCAATCTAGCCTCATAGTTATAAGACCTCCAATCATCATCCCATCGTTGGTATGGCCACCATACTACCTCCCACCGAGGTCAGTTGTCATCAAATTCGCCTTTTGAGAAAAGATAGATGGTGATGGGGATCGCTTCGCCTATCACCATATTGATGTTTGACGGAGTACACCCATGTTGTTGCTCTAGAGACCCAAAATGCAGAATTAGGCCTAGGATTAGGCCTTCCAACCAGAAAACGCTCGTATGCCCAAATTTGTAACAAGGTCACACAACCATTTACATAATTACTCTCTTTCATAGATGTTGTGTACAAGACCCGATATAAATACGACAAACATGCTAAGACCCCATGCATATGTGGCGCCTTTTATTTGAATCATAAATAAAAATGTACGTACACAGGGTGTACAATATTTTTTTGACCTTGTGGAAATAAACCCCAAGATAGCCAAAGGACATATGCCTTTGTATACATACCAACCACATCTCTACTTGCATTGTCTGGACACTTGGAAAAATTTTTATGTTATTGTTATTTCACCACATTTCATATGAAATGTATTTGTCTCTGGCCGCCATCTCTCAATCAAAGCAGATATAAGACTGACATCTATTCTGGTTACTACTGCAGGATAACTAAACCCCTTAAACCCCCACGCCTCTAATAATTTTTTTTGTAGCCCGGTAAGTTCCCATTTATCATATGTAATTGAAGTAGATTGGCTTGACATCAGTGTACCCCTTTCAATCCCATCCACACATCTTCCGATACATGCTTTTCTTGGGCATAAAGGACACTACGATCAATGGGTCCAGGCAGCCAATTGTCCATATTTACCTACAAATATCAATAACAATAAAATTTATACACATACTAATATTTTATACTAATATCAATAACATTAACAAAAATATACATAAAAAATTTTTATATATAGAAAATACCCGATTTATTCCCATAATTTGTATACATAGATGCATACCTACCACCCAATTTGTATACATACATGTAATAATACTAAATTTGTCACTTATATACCATGCTTTCATATAGCAATAATTTGTAAAATATTTAGCAAAATTCTATCATTCAATGTCTATTTTGTTTCTAAAGATACTTACAAAAGCATTGTGGCACCAGGTAAGGCGAGGAGGAATTTATGGCGAGAACTAAGACCTTGGGAACAATCGGGTATATGGCACCAGGTAATATTCTAACACATTTTCTTTTCTATTTTTGTTCTTTGAGTTTTATAGTACTACATGTTATGTAAGAACTTGCAAGCAAATGCCCTCTAACCAAAAAAGATTTTAAAACTTCCAAATGCCCTCTAACCAAGCAAGCACTAACTTCTAAATCTGTTAATGTCAATCATAGAATATGGAAGGGAAGGAATAGTATCTACAAAAGGCGACATATACAGCTTTGGTTAGATGTTGATGGAAACATTCACAAGGAAAAAGCCCACTGATGAAATGTTTTCGGCCGAAAAGAGCTTCAAGGATTGGGTGGAAGAAGGGTTACATGGTTCGGTGATTCAAGTTTTCATGTTCTTTGTTTTGGCCTGTGGATAAGTTTGTTGTGGCATGACAAGTTAATCAATATGGTAGTTTTGATTAGACTTTCAGTTATGATACGTTGGGAATAGAATAAAGAAAAGAATAAAATAATAATAGTGTATTTGATAATCATTTTGAAATTGAAAGATAAACTATTCTAATGGTCCCTTTGTTTCATTCAAATTCAAATAAAATGGATATATGTGATAATTTTGTCGTTATATGACAACACTCACTCTCAACAACAATTATTTAATAAGTCAATGACATTCTACTTTAACAATTATTTAATTATACCTTAAAATTATTTATTTCGTCCTTCATTCCGTTCTTTCGATCTAAAAACAAATAAGTCACTGACATTCTACTTTGCTTTTATCTGCTTCATAATGCTGCACTTGAAAAATAGTGGACTATCTCTATTTACGAAAACATTTTCAGAGGGTAACCAAATATTAAAATACATTTATAGTATTTATTGGACTAAATTATAAATCTAATCCTCCTATTTATTATGTTTTTACAAAAGTGTTTCCTAAACTTTTTTCTTAGCAAAAGTCTCCATAAATATATTAATTGTGCAAAATTGTTCCTCCAACTCTTTTATCAATAAAAAACTAAATTTTATCAAATTAAATTTGATAAAAGTGCTAACATATTATTCATGCCTAAAATAAGGTTATTATAATTATTATGGTAATTAGACATATTTGAAATGCATTCGAGAGCAACAAAATTTGTATTTACGATCAAGAAATGATAAATGTGAGCCAAGAGATCTCAAATTAGGGTTCGAATTCATCTTAATCAAACAATAGATTTTAAATTAGAGATACAATTCATCTCAACCAAATCGTATTTTGTGAAATTAAAGTTATAAGTAGTAGTCGTTAGGGTTTAAATTAATGTTACAAATGAAACAAATAATTCGACTGCCACATTAGGAACATGACACGCTTGTTAACACTATAATAACTTTAATTTATGTAACTTAATAACATGTTAGTATTTTTTTTATCAAATTCAATTAACAGAAATTATTTTATTATTAATGGAAAAGAAGGGAGGAATAATTTTGTATGACTAATGTATCTCATTATGAGGGAGACTTGTGTTAAAAAATAAATTTAGAGTACACTCGCAAAAATATGAGAAATAAAAGGGCTAGATTTACAATTTAGTCATAGTCAAACGGGATCTGTCTTTAATTTACAACAAAGATATTTTAATAGATTTTCCACGGAGGGTCCTATCAGCTACTTCTCCCGTTTACTTTGACGGACTGGTCTTCGCCCTTCGGTCGTTCTGTTTCGAATACTTCCACTTTTATCAGAACTACGCTCTCCTCCGCCTACAAACATCCCCTCAAACCTTAAAACCCTAGTTTTCTTTCTCATACACTACATATATATATATATATATATATATATACATACACGCTTGCGTTGTATATTTTTGTTGCATTCCCAGCTCTAATATTAAGTTGAATCAATTATTAAAGGCCTACCATTTTATGTACATATATACTCATATACGGAAGACTCTGAAACGGATTTCAATTTGCTTACGCAAGTGAAGTTCTGATTTTGAACCAGTGCATATTAGGGTACTTGGGATTTTGATTCCGAAATTGTAGATTTCAATGGACAATTCGAGGGTTTCTGATCAAGACGATTCCCGATTTCCCTACATGAAGAGCGCGTCTTTTAATTATCACAAATTAGAAACCGATTCGCCTCGATCCTGGAATGGCGATTTTGGATTTGGCAGCGGTACTGATCGCCGATTCGCATTTTCTCGTCAGGCTTCATTTAGTCAATCACCATCAGTTGAGGCACCTCACACACCAATATCCATAATTCCCAACGATTCTGTGAGAAAGCCTTTTCTTTCCAGGACTGTCTCGAGCATTGACATACCGCACCCTGATTATCCACAAGATGGAACTGAGAGCCTCTGGACAGAAGATAAGTTGTTTTCTGCAGATTCCAAAACTTTGGGTGATAAAGTTTCGATTTTTGGATTTCTGTTATCGATTTTTAGGGTAGCTAGGTCTGGTAACTGGCCAATGAAGAGGTTGTTCATGTTAATCTCGCTAAATGTGGCTTATTCTACTGCTGAATTATTTATTGGCCTTGTATCGGGCCGTATTGGTATGCATTTTTTTAATATTAATTTATTCTTATTACTTTGTTAGCAAATGTAATAATGTATGTCTTGAGTTCCTATTGCATTGTTCAACCTTTTAGTCTTGATGTCATTTCAGGTTTGGTTTCTGATGCATTTCATTTAACTTTTGGCTGTGGACTCTTAACATTCTCGTTGTTTGCAATGGATGCTTCTAGGAAAAAGCCTGACCGAGTCTACACTTATGGGTAAGCTTAAATAATTCTCCTTCTGTCCATATAAAAACCTAGTTCAGTCACCGTTAAATGTTAATAGGAAGCTAAAATGCTTGAACCTCCTCAATTGGAGGAGGGATTTATCTGCAAATGTCTCTATCACTCTATGTATATAATTGGAATGAGGTGATGTAGGATGAGTCACAAGATGCTTACATTTACAGAAGTTATTGTATATATTTATTATTATTTTTATTTTTCAAATTTCAGTTTTATTATTTTCTAGAATTATTTTATGCTTAATTTTTAGTGTTCTAATTGTTGAATTTAAGTCATAATAGATTTCCATATAAAGAGAGTTATTATTACACTAATTTAGTTCTCTTCTACTCATGTTGGGAATTTGAGTACGTTTTAATGAATTATGTAGATAATTATGTCTTCTACTCCTCTGTGGACTTGACCGTATGGACTTAAACTGATTAGAGTTCTATTGTGGTCCAGGTACAAAAGGCTAGAAGTTTTGTCTGCTTTCACCAACGCTGTAAGTATATGAATTTCAGCATGATTGTAGATTTTGTTTTTCAATTTCGTTGATTAGGAAATTAATACTATACTTGTGTGCATTCATTTCATTTCGCCAGAAAAAATTGAGGTGTAAGCTTTTCGTGTTTCTAATTCTTTTAGATATATTGCTAGAGTGAATAGCTACACTGAATAAAAAATGATATATAAGGAACAAAAACTAAGAAGATATATGTACCATTTCTTTAAAATCGACTTATTTTTTTTATGTAAATATATTTTTTTTCTATATTTTTTGGCTTTGGTTGGGATGCCATCTAGTTTCCTTATTTTCTTTCTTTACTAAATCTGAACCTCTCTCACTGTCTGTTTTTCCCCATCTTTTAATAGCATTTGGCATTGTGATTGTTGAATATTATTTTTATTAACTAAATTTACTTCCGGACTTTTACCTGCACAGTTGTTACTAAGGAATTTCGTATTTATGTTATTGCTCTCCTTCTCTCTCTCTCCTCCTCTGTAGTCAATTGTATCTTCTGAGCTAACATAGGAATATTTTGATTGTGTTGCCTGTGTAGACAGCTATTTCTTTTGTTTATGTCATTATCCTTGGCTGTCGAAGCACTTCATGCCTTTATACAAGATGAATCTGAGCACAAGTAAGTTAGTCATGTTGATCTGTGAACATTTTTTTGCTTTGTGAATGACAGCAAATTTATCAAATATCTTCATTGCTATTATGTGCCTTTAGATGCAAACTGCTACATTGTCACCTGATATACCATGAAAATCTCAAGTTTGATTACCTTCTATGGATCTGGTTTTGTGCGTATTACTTACAAAATTAGCATTTCTTTTTAATTATTTTTAAATGTTCTTTTTATTTCAATTTTTTTCCCTCCAAACTAGATTGGACTGTTGCATTACTCAGTTGTTTCCATATAAACGTAGAAATGCAGTTATCAGGTGTGCCTTTCTGTAGGAAGAAATAGTCATTCATCCAAAGGCTTCGTTTTTTTAAACATATAACTTAATGTAAACAAGTTGCTACATCTATATAGAAATTTTAGAAAGATGTCTCTGACACATGATTCAATTTAATTCACGCTGTTCAAATTTTGTGCTCAATATGATGTACCGTTCATCCTGATATCTAAGCTGATATTCCAAGCCAAGGTCACAAAATCTTACGGTCGCTTCAAAATTATTATATATATATATTTTCAGAGAGCTAAATTATAGAAATACAGTTTCCTGACAGTAGTTTAAATTAATTGAACCAACAGCAGGGATGAAACTCATTTGCTTGCTGGACATACAATGTTAAGTAGAATAAAGAAGAAAAGATGTTGTGATAGTGCATTAATGAAATGCATGCTTCTTTTATCTTAAAAAATTAGAATTGTAGAAATGAATGCTTCACAATTTTTTGATACTGCAAATTATATAATTTGTGATACTTTCTTTTGGGTTTGTCTTGGTTAGTTTTGGTTCAAATAATTGTCAACTAACATAATATACTTTTAGGCATTACTTGATTATATCGGCCATAACAAATCTGTTGGTGAATCTTATTGGTGTTTGGTTCTTCCGGAATTATGCTCGTGTTAATCTTGGTAAGTCTCTGCTGCTTTAAATTATTTACAAGGTGATATTCCTGTTTGATTTTTTTTTTGTTTTGCTAAAGCCACCATTTAATTGTAATTTGAACGAATGTCAAGTGTTAGAAATCTTGAATTTGAGATAATTTAAATTGGATTTGAAGCATTGGAATGTTGAATGGAGATTTCATATTATTATCTAAAGGCCGACTGTAAAAATGATCTTTTATACACATTAGTTTGAAAGGTTGCCGCAGAATCACTTATTTTTTGTTGGAACACAGAAATTGTGTTCGCTTGAATACCTTTTAACTAGTTGTTGGTTAATGATCCTAGGATCTCAGTTAAGCTACAATTTGGTATGGTAGGATTTGTACATTGATGGTGAAATTATGACCTAAGGTTTGATGATTATGGGACTCAAAAAGCCAGTCAGAATCTACAAGCACCTTTTAAGGTTCATTGAATTCTTGAAAGTAAGAAATGGTTTCTTAGTGATAGAAGGACCATTGTGGTATCCATAAGACCGTAAGGGTTAGATTTATATCTTTTTGCCAAATTTATTTATTTTTTATCTCAAAAATTAATCAGTCAATGTTTTAAGAGAAAACTATACTAATGAAGTAAAATACAGTGGCACTCCCTGTAGATAATCATAATAATACTCACCACCCTTCTAGTTTTTCAAGTAACAGTCAGTACCCATCTAGTCTACAATATGTAACATTCACTACCCTAGTGTGGTTGACCAATTAATATCCAAAAATATTTTTAATATAATATCTAATACACTCTTCAAGTTATAATGTTTAATTTATCCACTAAATATAAATTTGTATACTATAATTTTTACTTAACTTAATCTAATTAATTAAATTATGAATTTTCACAATAAATAACATAAATGTCAAAAAAATAATAAATATTCATTTTATCAAGACAATAAAGTCATACTTTTTGTCTCTTTTGCTAATTTAATTTCTCAAAGATTAAAATTTACGTGATATATATCCAAATATATTTTTTTGTAATTAAAAAGTAAAATTTTAATACCCATAGAAAGTACAAATTAACGCAATAAAATTATAATTATTTTTTCCAAATATTAAAATTTACGTAAAATAAACTTATTATTACGTAATCTAATCTTATTATTCATATAAAAAGTGTATTAAAAATTATATTAATTATTTTTCTCATATATTAAACTAAACTAAACATAAGTCACACTTAAACATAATTATTTACAAAGAAAATGACAAATGTTGTTACTAAAAAATATATATATATTAAAAGAAAATTCTTTTTACAACATAGAGATAGTAATAAATAATATTATATTTTTTTTATTCAACATTGTACAAAAACAATGCCAATCAGATATTAAAAAATGTAATCAAAATTATAAACATCCCAAACTTTGACATATACTCAAGAAAATTTAATATATAAAAATCATAATATGAAACTAAGAATTCAAATAATAATTTTTGTTGTTAAACACCAAAAACTAAACTATCAACATACTCAATCACTCTAATTAGAATAGCTCCGTTAATAATTTAATTTAAATTTTTAATATTTGTATAACTTTATCCAAAAATATGTGTTAATTAAACTAAATTAGTTTTTTATAAGTTACCAACAATTTAAATGAGATAGTCTTAATTACAAATAAAACTATAATTAAAATATATTGTATTAAAAAAAGGATAATTAAACATATATATATATATATATATATATATATTATTTAGGAATTAAAATTTGATAACATTCAAGAGTAAATATGTAACTTTATCTATTAGTCAACCTTAAAAAACTTGCAGGGGTTACTTAAAAAACTAGAGGGGAGATGAGTATTATTATGGTTATCTAGAGAGGGTGTCATTGTATTTTATTCATTAATCTATTACTTGATGACTATATAACTACTATATTGTATGAATGTATAACACATGCATAATGTTCCTGCACATTATATTGTGGAATCTCTCTCTTACCCTCAATGTTTGTTTGTAGTTTACAGAAAAGCCGAAGATATGAACTACCACTCGGTTTGCCTGCATGTTCTTGCCGATTCCATTCGCAGGTATGAATCTCTGTTTGTGTGAATATTCTTACTGAATTCATTATCAGCTGTAGAACCCCACCCCCTCCCCCTCCCCCTCCCCTTTCCCTTTTTAGAGCTATCTACAACATGAACAAGTGCGAAGATTCACCCTGTTATATATGTGATTCTAAATCCTTTCCTTACATGCTTACTTATTTATTGATCCATCTGAAGCTGATCTGCTTCCTTATGTTTCTCAGTGCAGGTGTGATCCTGGCATCCTGGTTGTTGGCCCTTGGGTAATCTCTATGTTTTCTACATTTAGTTAGTTAGAAAAAGAAACCCACTCTTCTCAATTCAGTAACGAGATATTTTTGTTTTCCAGGGTTGAAAATGCTGAAGTTTTGTGTTTGGGACTAGTTTCAGTCACAGTATTTATGCTAGTAATGCCACTTTTTAGAGCAAGTGGTGGTGTCCTTCTCCAAATGGCACCCCCCAGCATCCCATCGTCAGCCTTGAGTAAATGCTTGAGACAGGTAATTCTAACCCCCTCTTCAAAAAGCCCGGTTAATATAAAAGAGTGCGTCACAGCTTCTTTGATTACCTTTTTTAGGCATTCTAACATTTTTTGTCTTTAGGTCAATTCTAGTGAAGATGTTTTAGAAGTTTCTCAAGCTCGCTTCTGGGAATTGGTGCCAGGTCATGTTGTTGGATCACTCTCACTACAGGTAATATTACCAATATTGTCTTTTTATATCTGATCTGTATAAGACCACCTTTATAGAACTTAACATGCAGGAGGGAGGGAGGGGGGAACAGAACGCTGTCTGAGGAATGCTACGCTTTCTTCTGATTGATTTCCTTTTTTCTTATTTAACCATCGTTTCTTTTGGTCAAATGTGCAATATAAATTCAGAGGTGGTTTTTGGTGGATATCATTAATAGGTGAAGAAGGGTACGGATGAGCGCGCTATACTTGAATATGTGCATCATTTATACCATGATTTAGGGGTTCAGGACTTGACAGTTCAAACCGATTTTGCCTGAGCTTGTATCTTTCCATTCTCGTCTTTTTAATAAATATTTTTTTATAGTGGTCAGTAACAATTACTTTTATGATTAAATTAGTTGGTGTTCTAGTTGACAAGGAATGTAAATGAAATTATTGCTGCTGAAACACTTGCCCGTACCCTTGTAACTCTCAATTTTGATATAATCGGTTGGGCTCTCAGCTTTTTGAGATGTTGGGTTCCTCGTTTTATCCTTGTGCAATTTGTATTTGTATTTTTATTTTACTTGAAAACATTGGGTGTTGTTACAATTACCTTGTAAATTATCTTATAATCCATGCTTTCTGCATTTATAGTTACTGTTGCTTAAAACATTTTTGTTTGCTAGGATAACATGGATTCTTAGGACAAGCCTAAACACTATTCTATAATTAATTTAGTTTTTCCTTTCATAGCATTTTGAAAGATTTATCCTTCATTCCTTTACTTGGATATGGAGTTGAAATGAAGTGCATTTTGGATATTAAGAATATATTTGGTTAAGACAGTTTCCTTTTTCCTTTAAAGTAATCTAGACATGACCTCCTAAAGCATCAAATGATCAGATGGGCTCCACTAGACCTTATTGTTAAGGAATGCAATATTTTCCAAAAACCTTGGTCTGCGAAGACAAAAAGAATACACAATTTTCATTTTGCAGTAACCTCTTGTCCTGTGAAACTGCAGATGTAACCTTTTGCCCTCTACAACATTATTCCGACTTGGATTAAGGCATCCCTCTATACCAGTGGTGGTCTTTTAGGTGATTAGTTTATCAGAAATCAGTGTGAAGGCCATAGCTGAGATCTATTTTCCAAGTCTGGTCGTCTGAGAGAACACGAGTTGGATATTATCCAACACAATCAACAGTGACAGCTGAGATGGCCTGTATGCCAGCCTCTTCACCTGCATGCTCCCTCGCAGAGGCCAATTAAATTTTCTAAATTAAAAGTGGTTTATTTGAAGCTACCAATCATAGGACTGAACTTTCTTCTCTGCTCAATCATAAACACAGAATGCCTTGTAGTTATCCTTTCACCTAAAACCCTCTGAAACTACTACTTGATCGCAAATGAATTGTAACTTCCTTAATTCTGTTAAAACTGTTGAACTTGTTTTGGATTCCCGGCCTTCTTTCACATGAAACTTCTAGTATGAGAACACCAAATGCATTCGCGTCTGTTTCAACAGTTGTCTTGCTTGTATGAAACTCTCCGGAGCCATATATCCAGGTGTTCCAGCAATCTCATTTGTTGAGTGGTGAGTTTTTCCACTCCGTTGAATAGTTCTAGCCAGTCCAAAGTCTCCCAGTTTTGCATTGAATTCTGAGTCTAGCATTATATTACCCATTGTGAAGATAATCTAGAGCTTGAGCCACACCAAAAATGATCGCATGCCTTCTCCCCCAATTTAACCACGGGCCTGTGGTGCCTACCTTTTCATGACTAAATATGATCTTCTCTAAGCTCCCATATGGCATGAAGTTATACACAACATAGCACCATCCAACTAATCTTATGAGATTCCTGTGATGGAGATTACCAATTATTGTGACTTCAGCTATGAAATCTTGTTTTCCTCGGCTTGAGGAGTTTGAAAATCTTTTGATAGCCACCTTTTTATTGCTCAATAATCCTTTGTAGACTACCCCACAGCCTTCTCTTCCAAGCATGTTCTCGGGGTCAAAGTTCCCAGTAACATGGAACCCTGGGATCGTCATCTAGCACTTGCTTCTCTCCGTTTTTCCTTTTCAAATACAGGTAAAAGAGAATTCGCTTACTAAAACGGCCAGAATTATTGTGATTCCTATCCACAGGCCCAATAAAAAATCAGCTGCATCATCCATCTCTGTGTACTTGTAAAAGTCCATGATATTATGTAGTTGATTACGCTACTTAACCGTTGGTACTCGCATTCACAATCCCTAGCCATTTATTTACCTTCACTGTTTTCTGGGATGAATCCAATCTCCTTGGACAATATAAAGGCAAGTCCTTCACCACATGAAATTAGTCTGGGTTCCCTGTGGAGCTATATAAAGAACAAACGTGGAGCCGTAACATTTTTTCTTTTTGCTCCACAGCTTGAATGGCTGTTTATACCAAATAGGAGCACCCAGAACTTCACCAGTCACTTGAATGGTATTAAAAGTGATATACGAGTGAGTGAGTGAGTGAGTGGTCGCTGGGTGGTAATGAATTCTTTCTTATTCTGTTGGGTGAAGTTTGCCACCAGGAACTTGCGGACCCTGTAAAGAATGGATTGGTTGTTCATCATTCATGGCGATGATTATCGGGCTAAACCAAATGATGTTACTGTAAAGCATTCCTCAGTTCCATTTATTCTTGTTTTAGTGCACTTCCCATTTAATAATCACAGTTAGCTAATAGTTAGTTATTAACTGACTGTTATAGTAGGCAAGGTTAGTTTAGTCTTGTCCTAGAATAGCTGAGTACTTGTTAGTCTTTTCCTGTTACCATTCTGTTATGAAATTTGTTGCTAGGTGCGTGCATGCTTGGATATAAGGGTGCGAGCATCGATGTATTGGCATGTTTTTGGAATGAAACTTCTTTCTCCCTATTCTTCTAATCGTCCTCCCCTTTTCCTCTCTGAGATCTCTCTTCCTTATACAAATTCTGTATTCTCTATTCATAATAATCCATACGTAAACTAATTGATTCACAGTGGTTACACTGAGATCATATATTTTCCTTACTCTATTTTCTGCTATTTCTCTGTCTGGATCAGTCCAATTACTGAGACTTGTCCCATTTCAACTGCTAAGGTATTGAACTAATTAAGCTAGTTCATTACAAATTGGTATCAGAGCTGGACAATCCTACCATGGCTACGAACAACCAACGCCTCAGTCATTTGGAGGAGCAGATAGGAAGCCTCAAAAATGATTTCAGTGCTCAAATGAATGAACTCAAGCAGGATATCGATGTGAAGATGGACCAGAGATTGCAGCAGATGATGAAAGGTTTTGAAGCCATGTTAACACTAAGGATGCCGGTTGAACAGAATCGAACAGGTAACCACAATGATCACATGGGTTTAATATTGGGTTTTATGAATAGTGGAGGTAATAATGGACATGATGGAAGTAGCAATAACAGTGTTAATAGCAATAATATTTTTAAATCTATCAGATTTGAGTTCCCTAATTTTGATGGTGCTAATCCTAGATCTTGGATTAAAAGGTGTAATAAATTGTTTGCACATGTGGTGGACGAGGAGCAGAAATTGTATCTAGCTACCATGAATTTGGAGGGTGATGTGAGACCCCAGATTTTATCAATAAAGATTTAAATTTTGTCGAAATAATTTTTTAATGTTATGGTGTGAATTTGAGATAATATTATAGTTGTGGGTAGTATTTATAAATTTTGCAAAGTATGCAAGTGGTTATATTATATTTGATTGGTCGGGGAATATTCGGTTTAGCAGGAATATTCGTACAACTACTCAATCATTGGTGGACCCCATTAATGTAATTATCAGTTTGATTGAGAAAACGACAAAAATATTTTATTGAAATAACTACGGAAGTTTTACCGCTGATCTTTGTTGAACTACTCGGTAGTAGTAAAAATACGATGAATACGTGTGGTTCAGATAAGTAGACACTGGCGGATTAATTATCGATACTTATGTGAGAAGTCACTCATTTGATTCCATTATTGTACATTAATAATATGAATTATTATAATGATAATGACGTTTTATTTTATTCAGTATTATTAACGTAATAAAATGTAAACATCTTTTATATAAAATGTAATACTTTATTAAAGTTATTCTATAAATAGAATATATTATATTTTATTATGCATAGTGTTGCATAAAGTGTTTGCATAGTAAAATATTTTTATATAAATAGAATATATGATATTTTATTTAAAAGATTTTGCTTTAAATATGGAATAGTCGATTAAAGTAAATCAATCTGGACCGCTCACGGATTAATTACTATGCATTCTATTTTCCTATAAATAGAAGCTCATTCCTTCATTATTTTCTTACTTAATTCAATGAAACTCTGTAGAGAGAAGCTATGAGATAAAATCTATAGAGAAAGAAGAAAGAAGAGTATTCGGTACTTTTACTACCTTGATATCCGGTGTCTTTTTACTACGGTAAGGATATTATTCTTCTTCAGATTCAAAAAGAGAACTTCATTATTCCATTCTTTATTATTCTCATTGGAATAACTTTTATACGTGGTTTACCCTATACTTGGTGACATTCTTCTATTATTCTGTCTTTATTATTACATTTGGAACATCCTGTTTGTGTGTTTTACACCGGACCGGTTCCGCTCTTTATTATTATTCTCGCTGGAACATCCATGCTCATGTTTTTACACCGGACTGGTTCCGCTTCTTTATCATTCTCGCTGGAATATCCTATCATGTGTTTTACACCTGATATGGTTCCGCTTTATTATTCTCGGAACATCCCGCTTGTGTGAATTTCACCTCGACATGGTTCCGCGATTATTATTATTCTGTTGAATAACTCCGTCTACATCAAGCACCGCATATATGGTGATTTCTTTTGTTATTCCATTCTTTATTATACCCAAATAGTTAAAACTTTGACTTCTATACTCCATGAAATTAGTAGAATATCCTCGATATTTGCGTTTCATCCAAAGATCTTTTCATGGAAATATTTTTCCGATCATTCTTGAATTTTACTCTACAAAACAAAGATCTTGTTGACAATTTGGACGTTAATAAATCCTAGAGAAATTAATTCTTGAATTTGTTTTATTGAATTCTTATATCATTGTCATCATCCTCATGTTTATATTATGTTGAAAGTTATCTTTGGCTTACGTGCATAGATGAACTTAGTATGATTATGACCGTGGTTCATTCGGTATAATCACGGCTTGATATAAATGATGTGACAAAAGTCCTCGATGGCACATAATGCAATTGATGGATAGTTTTTGGTATGATTATGACCAGGTGATTCTATAGTCGCACCATTGATAATTTGATGAAAATCCTTGATCGCGGGTACGTAGATGATTAGATATTGTGGTTTATTCATTAAACCGAGTCTTAGTGATAAAAATTGATGAAAACCTTTTAAAACCTAAAAGATAGTATACTTTATTTTCTACTTGACTCTTTTAATGGATTGCGATATTCACCGCAGATTAAAACCGGTTGTCTATTGTATTTTATCGGTTTAACATTGTTGAAGGCTAATGATAATTTATTCGCATTATCTTAGTCATAATATTTTTACTTGGGCTAGTTGAGCTCACCCTTTCTTTTCACCGTTTCTCTTGAGTGAAATGAGAATATAGCCGGGACGAGTTGGGGAAGCGAGTGATGGTCCTGAAGATAGCATTAGTAGTCCTCACTATTCGCGAAATAGTGTGATAATAATTGTAATGAGGACTCCTTGAGTATGGATATTGTCTAAATGACAATATTCCTATTAGAACTCTCAGTTTATGTATTGTCGTATGTTACACGACAGATGTATAATTAAGTTTGTATTTGAATTTATGTACCATGTAAGTGGCGACCCAAGATGGGTGACGTATACCTAATTTTGGGGGCGTCACAGGTGAGGTTGAGGAATGGTATGCAGGATTTGTTCCTGAAGGGTTGGTTCTAACTTGGACTGACTTTGTGGATGAAATACTAGCTAGATTTGGTCCTGAGGCACAGTCTAATCCAATTGGTCAACTCAAAAACTTACATCAGGTTGGAACTGTAGATGAGTACAGAAGGAAGTTTGAGGAGTTGAAAGGATGGGCTCTACTAAAGAATCCTACACTAAATGAATCCTTTTTCATGGACTGCTATATTGGAGGACTTAAGGAAGAGATAAGATTGGGTATACAGGAGTTGAAGACCACTAGTCTCAAGGAGCTAATCAGGGTTTCCAGGGTAGAGGAAGCTAAGTTTGAGGCTTGGGTGAAAAGGAGTAGGTTGAGCACTAAATATGGTGCAGTGGGAAGTTCACAGAAAAACACAGTGTTTTCAGCTAAACCTCCACTGATAACTGGCAGCACTAGCCCAGTTACTCCTCTTAAAACAGTTGGAGGAGGAACAGTTACCCCAGCACCAACGGGTCACTTCCTATCAAAGGGTTGACTAATGAACAAATTGCTGAGAAAAGAAGGAAGAGGTTGTGTTTTTCTTGTGATGAACCATATATTCCTGGTCACAAATGCAAGACCCCACACTTGTTCATGTTATTGCCTTCTGAGGTGGAAATTGATGAGTGTGAGGAGGAAGTGGGTGGTGAAATAGAAACTAAGGAGCTTGTAGAGGAAGGGGGAACACAAGAAGCTCATATAACCTTACATGCCTTGTCTGGACACAGTAAGAATAATACAATCAGAGTGGTGGGAATGGCTAATGGGAAGTTTCTCAAAATACTAATTGACAGTGGAAGCACTCACAATTTCCTGGATCCAGAATTTGCCAAGAGATTGAGAGCTCCAGTGCAGTCTACTAAATCAATCATTGTTTCTGTAGCTGATGGATTCAAGGTTAACAGTAATCAGGAGTGTGTGGGCCTTCATTGGACAGCACAAGGAGAGGAGTTTAGCAATGACTTTAAGATTCTACCCTTGGGTGGAATTGATGCTGTACTAGGAGTGCAGTGGTTAAGGGATTTTAATCCTACCACATTTGATTTCAAGGAGTTAACATTATCCTTCATTAAGAATGGCAAGTCAGTGGTGTTGCAAGGTGAATCTGATTCTATGGTTCCTACTATTCAAGTCATATCCTCTGGTGAATTCAACAATATCCTCAATACCACCACTTATGGATATTTTGGGTATCTATTTGGAATGGTCTATGATAACCAGGTCAAGGATGCCATTACTAGCAACCAGGATGACTCTGTAAGGAATGAAAATGATGAATTTCCACAAGGACATGAGTTAGATGCCATACTTGAAGAATTTACTGGGGTCTTCCAGGAACCTAAACAATTACCCCCTAATAGGAATCATAATCATCATATCAACTTGAAGGAAGGAAGTCAGCCTGTAAATTTGAGGCCATACAAGTACCCTCATGTGCAAAAAGAAGAGATTGAGAAAATAGTGAATGAGATGTTGCAGTCTGGTGTCATACAACCAAGCAACAACCCCTATGCTTTTCCAGTTCTGTTAGTTAAAAAACATGATGGTACATGGAGGATGTGTGTAGATTACAGATCCTTAAATGAGCAAACTGTTAAGGACAAATTTCCCATCCCTGCCATTGATGAACTGCTGGATGAATTGCATGGAGCAAAGTGGTTCTCAAAGTTAGATTTGAGGTCTGGTTATCACCAAATCAGAGTTCATGAATCTGATATACAGAAGACTGCATTTAGGACTCACTCAGGCCACTTGGAATTCTTGGTTATGCCATTTGGCCTCACAAATGCACCAACAACTTTCCAGTCTCTTATGAATGAAGTATTTAAACCCTTCCTTAGAAAATTCATTATTGTTTTCTTTGATGACATACTAGTGTACAGCAAAACCTGGGAAGAGCACATGAGCCACTTTAGAATGACTTTACAATAGTTGGAGACTAACTAGTTGTATGCTAAAAGAAGTAAGTGCACTTTTGGAATGGAACAGGTCAAGTATCTTGGGCATGTCATATCACATGAAGGGGTCTCAACTGATCCAGACAAGATAGATTGTATGGTCAAAAGGCCCCAACCACAAAATCTTAAGGGATTAAGGGGATTTCTAGGTTTAACAGGTTACTATAGAAAATTTGTAAGGAACTATGGGACCATAAGTAGGCCTCTAACTGAGTTGTTAAAGAAAGATAGATTCCTTTGGACTCCAATGGCCACAGAAGCTTTCTTGGCTCTTAAAGAGGCTATGACCAAGTCACCAGTACTAGCAATGCCTGACTTTTCAAAACTTTTTGTGATAGAAGCTGATGCCTCATACTATGGATTAGGAGCAGTCCTCATGCAACAAGGCAGACCAATAGCTTTCATGAGTAAAACTATAGCTCCCAAGCATTTGGGATGATCTACTTATGAGAAGGAGCTTATGTCTCTAGTGCATGCTGTAAGCAAATGGAGACACTACATATTGGGGAATAAAGTCCACATAAAGACTGATCATCAAAGCTTGAAATATCTATTAGATCAAAGAGTCTCTACTGTGAACCAACAAAAATGGATTACTAAGTTGCTAGGATTGGATTATGAGATTATTTATAAAAAGGGGAAAGACAATGTAGTAGCAGATTATTTATCCAGACCAACAGGTGAGGGTTCTAACCATTCTTACTGCTCAGCCATCTCTGCATCTGTTCCTCAGTGGATCTCAGAACTAGCTTCTACTTGGGAGGCTAATGAGGGCCTTAAGGATTTGATAACTCAGCTAGTCATGGATCCTAATTCTCTACCAGGCTATTCTTACAACAATGGCAGACTCAAGTTTATGGATAAACTAGTGGTGGGACCTGATTTGGTACTAAGAAATAAATTGCTTGCAGAATTCCATGCTTCACCTTTAGGAGGTCATTCAGGCATAAGAGGAACATATGAAAGAATTAGCAAGTACTTCTTTTGGCCAAGTTTAAGAGCTGATGTAACTAAGTGGGTAAGAAGTTGTGATATATGTCAAAAATAGAAGCATGAGACAGTGGCAAATCCTGGTCTTCTTCAACCATTAGCTGTGCCTGAATGGACTTCATAGAGGGGCTGCCTAATTCTAAAGGTTACACTGTTATTTGGGTAGCAGTGGATTGACTCACCAAGTATGCTCACTTCATTACACTCAAGCATCCTTTTACAGCTCAAGATCTGGCACATACTTATATTGCTCAGATTTATAGACTGCATGGTTTTCCTTCAACAATTGTATCTGATAGAGACAGTTTTTATTAGCTTGTTCTGGCAATCCTTGTTTAAGTTGGTGGGAACTAAGTTACACTTGAGTTCAGCCTACCACCCCCAATCGGATGGACAAACTGAACGGTTGAATCAGGTATTATAATGTTATTTGTGGTGTATGGTAACACAAAAACCAATGTTGTGGACTAACTAGATTCCTATGGCAGAATGGTGGTATAACACTCACCATCACAGTGGATTAAAAACTTCACCATCTGAAGCCCTCTATGGGTATAGACCACCCTACTTTAATTTTCATCAACAAGAAAGAGTACATGACTCAACCACTAGAAGTTTTTGCAAGGACAGGACTGATTCCTTTAGGTTGCTCAAACAGAATTTGATTGAGGCTCAAGCTAGGATAAAGCATTATGCTGATAAAGCAAGATCTGAGAGGTCTTTTATGGTGGGAGACTTGGTTTACTTGAGAATTAAACTATTTCAGCAAACCAGTTTAACACACACCAGATTTGGAAAGTTGAATCCTAAGTACTTTGGGCCTTTCATGATATTGGAGAAAATTGGCAATGTGGCTTATAAATTACAGCTTCCAGTGAATGCTAAAATACACCCAGTGTTTCATGTCTCTTTATTGAAAAAATGTATTGGGATAAATTCTTCCAGCTCACTTACACTGCCTTCGGTCAATGATCAAGGGTAATTTTTGGTGGAGCCCGTGGATATATTGGATAGGAAGATGGTTAAAAAAAATAATGCTGCTGCGGTGGAAGCGTTAGTGCAATGATCTAACACACTTCCTTCTGATGCAACTTGGGAGGAGTGGGACATGTTCCAGAGCAGGTTTCCTCACTTTCATCCTTGAGGACAAGGATTCTGTCAAGTGGGAGGGATTGTAAAGCATTCCTCAGTTCCATTTATCCTTGTTTTAATGCACTTACCATTTAATAATCACAGTTAGCTAATAGTTAGTTATTAACTGACTGTTATAGTAGGCAAGGTTAGTTTAGTCTTGTCCTAGAATAGCTGAGGATTTGTTAGTCTTTTCCTGTTACCATTCTGTTATGAAATCTGTTGTTAGGTGCGTGCATGCTTGGATACAAGGGTGCGAGCATCGATGTATTGGCATGTTTTTGGAATGAAACTTCTTTCTCTCTATTCTTCTAATCTTCCTCCCCTTTTCCTCTCTGAGATCTCTCTTCCTTATACAAATTCTGTATTCTCTGTTCATAATAATCCATACGTAAACTAATTGATTCACAGTGGTTACACTGAGATCATATATTTTCCTTACTCTATTTTCTGTTATTTCTCTGTCTGGATCAGTCCAATTACTGAGACTTGTCCCATTTTAGCTGTTAAGGTATTGAACTAATTAAGCTAGTTCATTACAGTTACTTGTGAGAGATATATGTTGGAAATTATCCCTCCTCCCTTGTTTCAAAAACAATATGGTGGTTTGTTTGTTTGTTTATTTTTCAAGAAATTGAGATAGTGATTAACGACTTTCCGGGTAATGATTAGTGTTTTTTTATAATCATTTCAACCTAGGCCCGTGTAAGTTTGTAGTATTTTATTTGCTCGACTGACAGAAATTAACAAATTCTTTTTGAGTTTCTTGGAAATTCTGTGATCATCATTGACCAGATTTGGTGCATTTAATATTCAAGCGATAGAGTTGCCGGTATATAACTAGAACTAGAATTCGTCTCATTAATCTATTTCTTCTAAAAGAGTTTTCTTGTTATTAATAATTGTATAAACTGACGTAATGTAATGAATATCATTATGTCATCACTATTGAACTGATTTGGAGCAATTAATTTAGAACAAACTTGTATTCTTTATATTTGTAGAATTTACAAGCTCTCTTTTAGCGGAACTAAGGAGTTAGTGATTGGTAAATTATTTATATGAGAAAAAATTAAGTACAAATTGATAGGCAGGCAGGAGCAAGACGGACTCATCTGCTAAAATCAACCAAGCTTGTTAAATAACAATTGCTGGGTGTGATTAAGTTGAACACCAAGCAATTAAATAAGGTGATTAGACAAAAGTTGTGTAGACAAGTAATAATTGATTGTACATTACAACCCATTAAGTACAGCACCATTGACAAATAACATTAAAACAGAGAAACCTTTTTAGGACCTGCTTAACATGAGGAGTTGCAGTCCTTTTTTCTGCCAACATACGGAGAGATAACTGATGGTATATATGCATGCGCACTAGTACCTAACAAATGCACCATCTAATAAATACATGAAATCATATGGTGGGTAGAAAATAAATAATCCCTTGGCCTGAATTAATCATCTTCCACTGAGTACCGTTATCGGGGTGAGTTGGCCTCCCGTGAGAGAGTCATCAAAATTTTCATTGAACGATGGAGATATTGCTGGCCACGTAAAGATAGGTTTTTCTGTCGGGATAGGTGGTGAAAATGCCTCCCCTGTAAGAACCTGCAAAACAATCCTCATGGAGGGTCTTACGTATGGGTTCGGATGGCAGCATGCCAGTCCCAACTTGAGCACGCACTCAACCTGCTCTTCCTCAAAAGGCCTATCCACTCCAACATCTACGGCATTAATTATCCTCCCCATTGCATGAAGTCGCCATACCCTGTCCACAATTCTGTTATAATTGTTGTGTTCCGTTTGGATTCCAGGCCTTCTTTGGCATGCAACTTCAAGTATGAGAACTCCAAATGCATACACGTCTGTTTCGACAGTAGCCTTGCCTGTATGAAAACTCTCCGGAGCCATATACCCAGGTGTTCCAGCAATCTCCTTTGTCGAGTGGGAGTTTTTCCACTTCCTTGAATAGTTCTTGCCAGTCCAAAGTCTCCCAGCCTGGCATTAAACTCCGAGTCCAGCATTATATTGCTGGCCTTGATGTCACGGTGCAGCACCCTGTTTTCGCACCCTTTGTGTAGATAATCTAGAGCCTGAGCCACGCCAAAAATAACTACATGCCTTCTCTCCCAACATAGCCTTGGGAGTTTAGTGTCTTCTTTTTCATCACGAAATATGATCTTCTCTTGGCATGCATGAAATAATACACAACAAGGAGCTCGTTGCTTTCGTAGCACCATCCCACTAAATACTAATCTTACGAGATTCCTGTGATGGAGATTACCAATTATCGAGACTTCAGCTATGAAATCGTGCTTCCCTCGGCTTGAAGAGTTCAAAAATCTTTTGACAGCCACCTCTTTGTTGCTCAATAATCCTTTGTAGACTACGCCGCAGCCTCCTCTCCCAAGCATGTTCCTGGGGTCAAAGTTCCCAGTAGCCCGTTTCAATTCCTTCAACTTAAACTTCTGAGGTGCAGTTGCTGAACTCCGTATCTGTTGCTCAACCCTCGGATCCTCATCTGGCATTTGATTCTCTTTGTTTTTCCTTTTCCAATACCCATAAAAGAGAACACCGGTTACTAGAACAACCACCAAAATTATTGCAATTCCCATCCACACCATCCATAATTTATCAGTTGCATCATCATCACCTATTTCTGTACTTGTAAAAGACCATGCTTTTATGCAATTTAGCTCGGGATATTTCCCCGTGGATGCAGAAAATCCCACAAAAACATCTTCTGGAAGATAATCAGAGAGGTCAAGGAACAATGAAATTATTGGGATTTTTATGATCTCACCTGTTGTGTTAGTCTTGAATACATATACCACCAATTCTTTAGTGATCCCCCCATCATATTGGTAGCGGTAGAAATATTAACACCATATCCAGTTAATGAAACTTTTTTAATGGAATAAACACTGTTTACATCAAACACCTACATGGTTGCCATCAATATCTTCCAAATAGCTCTTCTTCGTGTCGAATTCCACTGCAATTATATTGTTTGCAGAGGAACTGTTTGTGCTGGCATTCACAGTCCCTAGCCATTTCCCTTGGCTGTTGTCTGGGATGAAGCTGAAGCTGCTCTCTTTAGTCAATATAAAGGCAAGTCCGTCACCCCATGAATCATTAGTCGGGGGTCCCTGGGTAGTGATATTAGGAGTGATATTAAGAACAAATGTGGAGTTAGAAGATGCTGTAACATTTTTTCTTTTGTTCCATAGCATGAATGGCTGTTTATACCAAATCCTCCCGGACAAGTTTTCAATAGGTGCTCCCCGAGCTTCGCCTGTCACTTGAATGGCATTAAAGGCGATATATGAGTTCTCCGTAGTGATGAAATCTTCATTATCCTGTCTGGTGAAGTTGGTGTAACTGAAATTCAAGCATTCTACTCGAAAAACAAAGCACACTAACAGTATTGCTACAAGCAACTTATAAGTGGCTTGGTTGTTCATCATGTGATGATTTTGTCCCAAGTGGCTTAACCAAATGTTGTTACTTTTGTGAGATTTATGTTTGAAGTTATTGTTCATACGACGAGCTGTATAAATAATAAGATTGTTTGTTCTTCAACAAAAGGAGGTCACGGTTAATAGTCTTTTCAAGTTATGACTAGTTTTGAAGAGGAAACTTTTTTGTTGTTTCGGATTTTACAAAGTATAAGTTTTTGTCGGAATTTTTCTTGTGAAAAATAGGTTTTTAAAAAATATAAATAAAATAAAACTAGGATTATCGAAATAACAAATATATATATATATATATATATATATATGAATTTGTTACCTAGTGTTTGGTTGGATTAATACGTTTTGAAAAATCATACCGTCTCTAGTGTCCTCAAGATCTTTCCTCCTATAACTTCATACTGAACCTGGAGAGTGGCCTACAAAACACCCTTATGAAAAAAAAAACTCTTGATGTGTTTTTCGCGGCTGAAATAGAGAATATAAAAGTTGATATTTTATACGTTTCTGATCAACTATATATATATATATATATATATATATATATATATATATATATATACTAACATTAATCCTTACATCTCTTAAAAATCTGGTCCATATAATTAGGCTAGCTAGCTAGGAAGGGGATTTTAAAGTTGTGTTTGGTTGGTGGGAATGGAATTGAATGACCATTTTTTATGGAATGACTTAAAACATGTTTGGTCAGTGAATTGGAATGACCATTCCATTCCTTTAGTTATTCCCCTTCAAATTTAAAAGTTATTTTTTATTTCTTTTTAAATAGTTGAGTTTATTTTATTCCTAGGCCAACCTCATTCCCTATCTATCATCATTTCTGTTCTTTTCCTACTTTTTTTTATGATACTTCATTTTCCTTACAAAAATATTATGTTTATGTTTATTTTGAATTTTTTTTTTTTTTTTGTTTTAGACTAATATTTTTTGACTTCTTTAGTTTTCTAATATTGTTTATTAATGATCATATAATTTCAAAAGGAAAAAGAGATTAAACTATAATTTTTAAGATACTAAAAAAGTATAACATGCTATTGTTATTTTTAAATAAGGAGTTAATTACTATTTTGAAGAAAAAAAATAATATTCCACAAGGTCTCACTTAAATATATAAAAGTACTTGCATATACTAAATTAATACAAGTTATGTTATTTTAATATACTCAATATTATTATAAATAAATATGAGAAATGATATATGATGTAGTAAAAATTTTATGATTTATGTTTTCATTGATTGCTTATATATATATATATATATATATATATATATATATATATATATATATATTTACATAATACTCTCTCTAGTTCTTAAAAATTAAAAAAAAAGAATAAAGTATAATTTTCACACAAATTAAAAAAATAAAAGTATAAAAAAATAGAGTAAAAGAATTTGATTTATACTTAATGATCTCACAAGATTATATTTCATTCATTTTATAAGTTTGTAGTATATAAAAATGAAAAGGATCATTTCACATTTCATTCATAATGTAATTCATATAAATTAAACACCTAAAGTAGAATCAAGAATGGTGATTTTATTCCTGAAGGAATGAATGGACAAACTAAACATAAAAATGAGAATGGTCATTCCATTCTCATTCTCATTTCATTCCTTAAGTCATTCCATTCCATACATGTCAAGAAATAGGAACCAAACATAGTACAAGGGGATTACTTTTCTAACTACAATACTTATCTAGATATTATTATCTAATAATAATATTCAAAATAAATATTAATTACAATTAATTCTACTAAATAATTATAATTACAATTTAGTGAAGAAATTAATTAAATAAATATTTTACTAATAAATTGTAAATATTTCTTACGTAAATGTACATAAATATTTTAGAATCAATTAATATAATTTCGATACATTTAAACTAAATTCCTAAGTCCATAATTTATCTCTTTTCTTTTAATAATAAATATTAAAAGATTGAGCTAAGATTTTATGATCAATGATAAATTATTTTATGAAAAATCTTATAAATATTTTGACAATAATAGTGTTTCTAATATTAATTAAATATATTAATCGATATTTTGAGGTATTAATTAACACGATGTAATCTCACTCATTGAAACATTAAATTAACATATATAACAATATTAAGTCCATTATTATTTTAAAATTAAGAAATTTCACAAATCAGTATTTATGTGAAAATATTTTATTTATAAAATATTATCACATGATTAGTTTAATGCACACCGTTAATGCACTAATAGCATCTCCAACAGTCTCTTCAACCACTTTGGGATACTCAAATAGGTGAGCCACATCAGAAAAATTCTCTCCAACAACCTCTTCAACCATAGTCATCAAATCTGTAACCTCCTTCTCACTATTCAAATCTGCAATCTCCTTCTCACTGTTCAAATCTTTAAAAACATTTATTACGTTTGATGGGTTTGATGTAAAGCTCATTGAATTGAAGAGACTGATAAGACACAAAATATGAAAGTAGCAAATAATGCTCTTCAAATTGTCACTTAGGTCAACAAACTTCAATTTAAAGAGTTTTTTTTTTACTACTACTCTTGGAGATGCTCTAATACTTTAACTAGTCAATGAACATATGTGATGATATAGATCTATTCCATCCCTCCCATAATATATAACGTTTCAAATGATTTTATTTGTCTCAAATTATTTGATATCTTTCCAAAATTATCCCTTATGGAAAAATGTTACAGATGAGAAAGAGTGAGATAAGTATGGTAATAAATGAGAATTTAAGAGTATTATAGACAATTAATACTATATTTAATATTATAAACAATTGATACTATATTTAATATTTTTTAATTATTTTTTTAATTATTGTAACACAACTCTAAAAGCGTCATATATTATGGGATTTAAAAAGTATACAAGTCATTGATGATGATATATAATTATGTCAGTTACAAGTTGATTGCTGCTTAATTGCTTAAGTCTTCTCGAAGGTATAATTATTCAACTAATTATTAATTTCTTTTGTTTTTCTTGGAAATTCTATGATGATCAAAATTCTATCTAGAATTAATAGTATTGTTATAGAAAATGAAGTCCATCCATCATTATTATCTTTTTTTTTTTATTTTTATTTTTTATTTTAACATGGTAAGAATATCATGCAAGTATAATTAGTCTTGCAATGAATATGACAGATATTAAAAATTATAGGTACGAACAAGAACAAATGCAAAATTAAACTTGGACTTTGCCTAGTCAATGCATACTAGTAATATATAAGCCATTGATATATATGGGAAATTGGAAATTATTGATGGTTTAATCATCAGTATATGCCATTTCCAAGTTGCTGCTGCTTATGCTTAGTTTAACCTTGCATTCATTTTCCCGACTTAGAATTATTCAATTTTTAAATGTATATGTCAGAGGAGATGAATCATCAGCTATTTCACATTGTGATAACAAGTCTACAAAATAGAGAAGCAAAAAAAAAAAAAAAATTTCACATTGTGATAACAAAATGGAGATCAATTGCAATATGATGATACATTTCTGGTAGTAAGTAATAGGGTCAACTAGGGAAATTAATTTAAAGAGGCCATCCGGAATACTTAGCCTCCCCTTGAGGGAGGTTTTTAAGGCAACAGAGACCATTCAGAATAGTTTGCAAGGAACATGCAGAATACATTCTTCAAGACTTGTTACATTTGTCAGGAAACTTGTAGAAGCACTCCTACCACTTATTTGTAAGCCATTTTCATGTGATTCTCATATTGGGGGATTCAACTTGACTACAGTATGAGAATTTGAAAATTTAAAGCTCAAATGTACAGAGAAGAACTGTTATTTTATTTCATTCAGACTCACGTGATCTCATGGAGTTGTATCAGATTGTTTCTTTGCAACTTGAGTGTTCAGGAATTCCAGCACAGAAAGACACTGCATGCAGAAACCAAGTGTCTGTCAGTCGCATTATTAAGGATGAGTTTGAGCATGCAAGATTAATTCTTACCCTTTTCTCAAGACCAACTTCTTCAGAATTTAATGTCAAAGATTCCAGTAATTTAATGCCTTCTTGAAATCCATCAATAGCAGCATTCTCATTTCCAAGATTTCTATCCACGTCAGCAACTTTGGCAAGAGAAACAGCCACATCTAGGATCTGGAGTCCAAACAAGGTTTAGAAAAAGATAAAATATAAGGAACTTAAATCTTCCCGTCGGAAGATTTGTAACTGTTGACATCATAACAATACAGATCAGTTCAATTTAAAAACTTTGGTATCTTAACAATACAGATCGGTTTCATAACTTCCACTGATGGTTTATGAAATTCTACTCTATGGAGCAAGGAATATTGAAGTTCCCTTAGTTATATCTTCCATAGAGAACTCTAATCAGTTGAGATAACCAAAACTAATTTTTCAGTATCCGATGAGTTTATTCTAGATTTATTTTGTATACCCACTCCACCAAAACACTGTTGCCTTTTCTCATATAAATTTTACCATTTCTAGATATTCTTTTATTTATTTATTTTTAATACGCTCATGAAAGCAAAGTTGCTCCTATTCGAACTCCAGACCTGCCATTTCATTGGTGCGCTGCATCCCAAGACCGTGTTCTAGAAATTTGAACAGCAGACCCTACTTTTCTAGATGTTAGTCGTGCATATACTGTGTTCTAGGTATTCACAGCTAACATGTATTCACAGCTAACATGAATAAAGTTTTCTGCTTCTAAATAGGTTGCCTAATTTCTAAACCAGATGGATAGTTACAAAGGCATTATGAATCTATGTCCTATTATCATGTCACAAATATATGTACAGTAAATTATTTGTCAAGAGAGAACTTGGTAAAAGAATGATAAAATAAATGCAGAAAATCTTATTCTAGTGCTGTGCAGAAGTTTCTGTTAGGATTATGTGCTGATTCTTAAGATACAAGCACTTTTTTGTACTATGGTCTGAACACATTAGAAAAAATATTGAGTTAGTTTCCTTGTACTTCAAGGTCAAACAAATTATGTGTGTTCAATATCCAATAAGAGAAACAAGGATTGCTAACCTGAGAAGGAGAACTAGAAGGATGCTTGATAGCATTGCGACGCACATCTAAAGCTTGAAAATAGTAAGATCGTGCAGCATTCAAGTCCTCATCATAATACTTAAGATCTCCAATTTTATTTAACGAAACAGAAAGTGTTTGTGTGATCTGCACATGCTCCACAAAAATTAGGGCAGGCATTGTTAGAATACACACAACTACACATACGAAAAAGTTCTCATTCTACAAAAATTAGGGCAGGCATTGTTAGAATACACAAAACTACACATCCAAAAAGGTTCTCATTCTATGACTTCAAATGAACAAATTTTTTGGTAAGTAATACATAATATCTTTTTGGGGCAAGTAATATCTCCAAATAAAAAGTTCAAGCAACTTAAATTGCAGTTATATAAATACATTACGAAGGGCCACAGGAGGTACCTCCAAATCATCAGCTGACACTTTCAAAAGGAAATTGACGCTCTCTTCAAAATAAGTAACTGCAGAACCAGCATCTCCAATTGCTTGACTGCATCATACATTATTTAATATTATTACAATTATTTTGCTAGTATTTTGTTTCTAAAAGTAAATTGTTATTACTATTAAGATAGTTTAATCAAAACACCATATTCAAGACTAAAGACTTATCGATGCCAGAGGTTGTGTATAATGGCATGCAGCCAACTTTTGACAGTAAGTGTTATCATTGACATTTCTCCAAGACAAAATTCATCCTAACAACCTCATAGAAACTATTCACAAACATGACATAACTAACTGCAAGGCCAGAATGTCTTCGAGTTTAATGCGTTCTAGGTCAGCTAGTTAAATTTTAAAAGCTGCAAGGCTCAACCCCATCAAGTTTCATTCAAGGAATCACCTTTGAGTTGAGACATTCAAAAGCTACATGATCCTCCAAAAGGCTAACCCCAAACAAATAATTTACATATACACTTAAGCTATAACAAGTAGCAACCCTCATACTAGATATCTGACCATAATTTTCTAAGAAGACTTTCATAATTTAGATTAGCCTTGGCAACTAAGTTTAATCAATTCACCAAAGTATGTCAAAGAAGCATCATCCAGATTTAGAGCCTTTGAATTAAATAAAGACTACTAAGTAATAATTAGTAACAATAAAAATCTTGCTAGTTTTAGATCCAGTAATTTAATTTGCCAAGTATGTATCCCAAGTTTTTTCAAAGAGCACTATATTTTACTACTTCCAAAATATGAATTGCAAGTACGTTCAATTTAACGCATTGACCATAAGTTCAATTCTTATACAACAAGACCAACCAAAGGTCACAATGCACATATATCGATAGTAATGGAAACAAAGAAACATAAAAGGAGAAAAAGAGATAGGACAGACCAGCAATCCCCAAGCATTCCCAGAACTGCTCCTAGCTGTGAGCACAGCTCTGTTGTGTACCCCAATATTTCTAACTGCTCTCGAATGTCTTCCACACATAGACTAAGTCTAGATTTTACACTTTCTACATTATTAGCACGAAATGCCTACAAATGAAACAGCAAAAACAAAGATGATTTAGAGAAGGGGGAAATGTGATTCAACAAATTAACAATCACCTAAAAAGTAATTTAAGTCAGCAGCAAAATGGGGAAGTTACACAAACTTACCCTCATGGCTTGGTGCACCAGAAAAGCGCCTCTCTCCAGAGACACATCTTCGTACGTCACTGTCTGCTTCTCACTTACCAGTTCGTTTTGGTCAGTATCAACTTGCCTCTTGATCCTTGCATGACCTTCAATAAAGCGATCAACAACATTCTGAAGATCTGTGTCAGCTTCAATCCCCTGAATGTCAGCACCACACAATGGGCAGTCCTTAAAACGTGATATGCATGCTCTGTTTTTTCCAAAATGCAGTGAGCAAAATCAGGCTAAGTGGGACACACAAAATAAAGGGGGGAAATCAAAAGGTAAAAAAAGAAAAGAAAAAGAGCTGTGCATAGCATAAAAATGGAAACCAAAAAGACGTTAAGAAAAAAAGTTAATTTACTTGCAATATACATGCGAACAAGGAACACATTTGCTACACTTAAAAGAAGTGCTTGGCATATCATGCAACTAAAGGGGCCAATCTTAAAAGTTTGAGAATCATATCCGAGAGGGCATTTGGGAGAAATGCTGCCAGCTTCAGTAGACTCTGGCCCTGCCTTGCTCTCAAACCCGGGCAGCTGGCAGTGCTGCGGTTTCTTCAAAGATCCGTCATCAGACCGAGCAGCTTTACTAAAAGGACAGACAGGTGTCATCTTGGTAAAAACCCTGCGAAGGAACAGAAACAACTGTTCTTAGACATACCTTCAAATAAAGAGCTGCATCCTAAATTTCAGACCAGGCTTCACAAGGAATTCCAAATACCCGACGACATACACTTGAATTGGAAATTCCTCGGTTAAAATTGTAGTAGTAGTACTCATAATTTTAGTAGTATTAGGATGAAAATAAACAGAAATACAATATAGTAGTGGGTCTGGCAAAGACACTTTCTGGAATAGCAAAATTATATTCGCCTTTTCTTCTGTAATAACAACTTACATAATGAAAGTATGATTGGGAAGATATCCTAACAGGCTAACAATGAAAAGAATAATTACTTTTGAAGTAAAATAAGTAATAAAAATAATTTGGTGTCAACATTCATACCATCAGACCATAGTGCTCTACTAGTAATGTTCCAACTAAGCAGGTGCACTTGTCATGTTTCCATTACAATTCAGAATTTTTTTTTAAAAAAAAACTTGATACACTATAAGGTGAATTATCAAGCGTATAAATTTAAATATAGTAAGGTTATTATTGGTATTATAATAATTTTGAAAAGAAAGAAATAAGTCTCCAAAACATACTATCATCCTAGTATAATCTGCAACACAATGTATTATGTCAATAGCTATGTAGCTATGAACCTGAAGTATAAATATGATTTTCAACCAATCCTACTTTATACCATTAAAAAAATGTTAAAGAAACCCTTTTCTAGCTGGAAAGACATTATCAAGATAAAGTGAACCTCAATTTCTGGTTATTAAAATAATATATTAACTTTTTAACTAGGAAATATCCAGATGTATAAAAATACTGAATTAATTTATGTTTTTCAAATTTAGATCAAAAAGAGTAGTATGATTTGTAAGAATCCAAGCAATAGAATGATACCGTTAATTTCAGGACCCAATTGAAAAAGTAAATTGCTGAAATGGCTGACTGAGATTAGGGCAGTGTTAGATGAATAACGAAAAAACAAAAACAGAAAAATAAGTATAGTGGTACCTGGAGAGAGCTGGTATTGCTGTTATTAATTTCCCCGGTTCTTTTTTCTTCCCTCGCCGTCCGGTAACCCGTGGTTGTAGAGAGAAAGAAAAACAGGTATATATGAAGGTATCAGTAGAGCGAACTAGTAGACGAGAGAGGAAAAAGAAGAGAATTATGGAGGAGAGAGAAAGGAGTGACGGAAAATGAAAGCTATCGAAGACTTTGAGGGATCGAACCTTGCACGGATGTGTGAGTGTATTTAAATTTTAGTCTAATAAAACAACAAAAAAATAAAAAATAAAAAATAAAAAATGAAAGCTGAATGAAAAAAATAATATGGAAGGAGGTGGATTTTTAATATATTCATAATTTAATTATATAAAATGACATTGTTATCTACATTGATTTTAATTCAGTTGTTACACGTCTACATTGATTTTTTATAAAATAGACTTAGAATATTTGATCATAAAGCCTCTGGCTTTTAAAGCTGTTATTTTGGTATAATTGAATCACACCATATATTAAAATAGATAAAATAATGATATAAAAAAACTCCATACACTGTAAAATATAAAAACTTCTTAATTACTCTCTCAAGGTAAAAATAAAAATTAAAAATACTCCACATGTTTAGATAATTGTTAATTTACTTCCCATTTGAATTGAAACATAAGTGAGCAATTTCAATTCAAATTTAAAATAATAATTGCCCACTTAAGCACCTGTTAACGCCAAGATCTTCTGCCACGTCCCCAATCACGTAAAGCGTCTGGATCTCGCAAACGTAAACACAATAAACACCACAAGCTTGACGGGCGGTTCCATCGGGGATAGCTCGAGGCGTGAGAAGTCGAGAAACGTGTTTCACAAGCTTATCGAAATGGAGGCTATATCGCCTAGTGTATTGAGAGAGAGAGATAATAATTCTACTGTGTGTGATGTGATTCGAATGAAGAAGTGTATGAGAACGTACTTCTTTGTGAAGACTTCTCTTTGCTAAGTTATACTCTCTTTTGCTGGATTATCGTGTACCCACCCACTACTACCCGACACACCCCTTTCTCTCTCGATGGGTTCTCGCCGATTGCATGTAGTTTATCCACCGCTTTTGGTCAAGTTTCCACCGCCATTTGCATGATCCCATCCACATTAATGCATGGCGTGTTCTCTAATCAACCGTCATGCTTTTTCATCATTACAAGTCAAAGAGGTAGATATTAAAACGTCCAAAGGATTGACCCAACCTGGATCGAATCTTGGTCTTATAAGTTAAAAAGAAAATAATAAGATAACTCGGGCAAAGACTTCCACGGTTCACCGATAAAGGCCCAAATAGATTAATTAAAAGAGTAAGCCCAATACACCCATGCCAATGAGAGAAAATATCACACCCAACATTGCCCCCTAGTTTTTTTTTGAGCAATGTAATGTTTAATAAAAACTATAAATAGTCCATGATATTTTTTACCGAGAATCAATAATAATAAGAAGTAATTAAAACGCACCCATTTATCGCTTTACTTAAATGAAACAAAAGGAAATTAAAGGCCCAAATCGAAAAGGCCCTATCCATTAAATATCCTGGACCAAACCAGACGCTTCCCATTCAAATTCCAAATTATTACTAGCATTTAATGTACCATACCAAACACCGTAAATCACAATATAAAAGGATAACTTTACCAAATTTGATAGCTTTACTGTTCATTTGAAATTGAAATTGCCCTCTAAACTTTCCGATCGATCTCTCTCTAAATCGTCACAAATGGCTTCCCATAACCACGAATGTAGTTCCCCATACTCGTAACACCAATCACAAAGTGGTTCCACCAAACCCCAATCCTCACGAGGGACTTGAAAGACGAATCCCAAACGAAGACCCAAAAACCCCTCCGAATACTACAGAGTAGTGCGGAGCGATTCTCGCATGCCAACACTCCTTCTATCATAACCGAAATTTGAACTAAAGAGGGTTCGAACTTCGGTTCCACATTCCGATACCCATGTGATCGGGTACCCGATGCAGTGAAAAGATGATCAACTACTCAAGGATGGATGGCCATTCCGTCCGGTGACTTTACTTGGAAGGGGGTTCGTTTCCCCCTACACATCTTTATAGTGACCCTACTGGGGTTTTTGGGTGTGGGGTTTTCACAACTGGTGCCAAACTCCTACATTCACATTCTGGCCTTCGTGGCCTTCTGCCATGAATTGGGCGTCGAGCCCTCCCTGGACTTCTTCTTCACTGTTTACAAAATAGTACAATCCAGGGAGAAGGGGTTCAAGGCCCTCAGCAAGCATTCTCCGAAGTCTGGAGAAAAATTCGATAGACGTTCACTGGTGAACACCCCTTCGAGCAATAGGGGATGGCACGAGAAATGGTTTTTCGTCAAAGGCCCTGAGATTTCTTCTTTACCGAACTGGGCAACTGACGAAAAAGATATCTCACGACTTCTTGAGACGTTTCAAGAACGGGAAGTGGAAATGATGGAGCTATTTGACAACTTCCCAAGGAAGAGTGGAAATACTGGACTCTCTCTCAAGCAAGCATGGCTATATGACCATAAGTGTAAATCTTAAACTTTATTCATATATGTATATTTTTTGAAAATATTCTATGATATATAATTTTAACATATAATTGTTTGATTTATGCAAAGATCTTTGATCGGAATGAGCTCCTTAAAAATAAAGGAGTTCAAGATTTTTAATCGGGAAGTCTTCTAAGCAATTGAGGCTACACCAACCGGGCTACTCCGAAGTAGATCAACACCGTAAATTCATACGGATGAATTTCAAATGTAAGAAAACAGAGGTCAAGAGGTTCTCATACCGAAGAGACCCTTCATCCTCGATGAAGAGGAGAGCTACCGAAAACCCAGTGTCCCCTCCCGAATCCATACCGAAATAGAACCAACCCTAGAACCATTCCTCGACCAAAGTGTTTACTTGATCGTCTCCGATCAAGAAATTTACTTAGGATCAAAAAATTAAAAACAAAAATAACCCCTCTAACTGTCGAAGAGCTCAGGGTTCCTCAGTCTTCGGTCATCCCACCCTTCGTCCCCCCTGTAGAAATACAGATTGAAGAAGACGGTGACTGTGATTTAAGGGATTCCGACGCTATCTAGAAGAGAAAACGCACTCCTGATAGCCATCCGAGTTTCGCTTCCGCTTCAACACCCAAAGGACCCACCCCAAACAAATCTCCCATAACTGAAACTATTCATGCAGACCCTACACCTCCCGAACAGCCCACTCTCTCTCTTGAAAGGCCGAGACCCTCTCCCGACGACCCTGGTCCTTCGGTCGAGTCGAGTACCATGCCGAGGTCAGGGATCTCCACCTCAATGGCCCAGGTTCAACGCCAACTTCCCCTTTGACCTCTTCGGAGCTTTCGTTCGGCACACTGACGACCACCGGTTCAGTGATCATACGGACGGAAATCTTCTCGACAAGTGGATGAGTTATTTGGCCAAGGTAAATAACAATCTCTTCTTCCTCTATATCTCTATTTTCCTTTGAATATTTGGACATTTGACTTGAATATTTTGAAAATATGCAGGCTAATGCTGTCTTCGGACGACTGCGTCCGAGACACATAAATGGAGAGGCCGAGGAAGATTTCATGCGACAAGAGATAAATATGTTGAAATCGACCTTGGACCGAGAAAGAGCCGGTCGTGAAGATGCTTTTCATACCATCAACGGTCTTCGAGATTGAAATAGATCAGCTAAGATGGATTTGAAGACATCCATGATGGCCAATTAAGGAACCACGAGGGACGGGTTGGGTCAAGTCCGGCTCAAGCCGCCAACAAACTCGACTAACTCGAATCTTGGTTTGGTTGAAGAAAACTTACTCCTGAAGGCAAAAAATGAGGAGTTTTCTTCAGCCAATCGAAGCTTAGTCCTACAACTTGGTGAGGCTGAGACGAAGGCTCAAGACGAAGTCCGAAGGCATAAGGCCAAACGTCACAAGCTCCGCCACAAAATAAAGGATCTTGAGGGATGAGGCCCTGTTCTGACTGAAGATCTCCGAAAACAGATTCAGGCGGACTACAGGGACTCGGACGAACTCAATGCTGAGATCATGAAGGTATACTCGGAGGGGTATGAGGATTGCCGAGAGCGAGGAAAAGAAAAGCTATCGGCTGCTCAGCTGGACCCGGCATTGCTCAACTCCGATGATGAAGGCGGTGCCTGAATATCTGTCATGTTTTTTGTTCTATGTAATTATTTAACTACTTTAAGCTTTTTATGTTCATGTAATTAATTTATGATTGACTTAAATGAATGAGCATTTTATGTTATTGATAAATCTTTATCTGTCTTGATTATGACTTCTGTTCTGATCAGTTTCTTGTTAATAATTTAGTATCAATAAGCTGGACTAATGAATTAGATATGACATATAACAGTTAACTTATGCAATGAAGTGAATTGAATTTTACTTTTACGTGATTCAACTTAACCGAATTGAATAAACCGAACTCAACACTTAAACAAAATGAAGTAATGTACACTCACTCCATTATCAAGAGTGAGATCGATCATGTGTGAGGTAAATTTGGTGACAAATATATAGGACCAAGATATAAGGATCAATAGTGTCCATCGACTTACCACCTGATAAGATCAATATAGGATCAAAAGGACCTGGGGCTACCATCGAATGGCCAGCGAGTCCTACCATACCTCCTTACACCATAGTGACCTTCGGACCAATAGTGACCATTGACTTACCACCCTGATAAGATCAATATAGGATCAAAAGGACTGGGGGCTACCATCGAATGGCCAATGAGTCCTACCATTCCTCCTTACACCATATAGTGACCTTCTGACCAATAGTGACCATCGACTTACCACCTGATAAGATCAATATAGGATCAAAAGGACTGGGCTACCATCGAATGGCCGGTAGTCCTACCATTCCTCCTTACACCATAGTGACCTTCTACCAATAGGACCAAAGGATTAATTATGGAAAAGTGACCTTTTATTAATATCAAACAATCATGTATGGACTTAGATAAACCGACTTAATCATTATTGAAAATACTTAGAAGCTCCTTGCCAAAGATGCCAAGTATTCTTGATCTCGGAACCATCGAGTGCCTTTTAAGCCGATAAGTAAGTCACGGGCTTTGGTACTTCAATCACCTCATATGGCCCTTCCCAATTCGGCGATTAGCTTTCCGTGTGTTTTGAGGCGTAGAAGCTTTTGGCTTCTAATAACGAAGTCTCCACTCAAATCTACGAAGTTTGACTCCACTGTTATAATGCTTGGCCACCCTTCGTTGATAAGCGACCCATTTGATTAAAGCTTCCTCTTTGACTTCGTCTAGCGGATCTAGGTTAACTTTCACCTTTCGTCGTTGTAAATTTCTTTAAATTGAGTTACCCAAGACTTGGAGATCCGATTTCGATCGGGACTAAGGCATCGCATCAGAAAACCCAATCGGAAGGGTGAATCCCGTAGTAGTCCTTCTTTGTAGTTCGGTAGATGCCCACAAAGACGCCAAAGAATTCTTCCGCCATCTTCCTTAGCTTCATCCAACCTACGCTTGATTCCGCTTAACAATCATTCCGTTGGTCACCTCGACTTGCCCATTCGACCGTGGATGAGCCACGAAGTCTTCTTGTCTTGAATCCCCAAATCATTCAAAAATTCTTCAAATTTTGAACCCACGAAACCAAGCGTCCAGTTGTCCGATATCAATACCTTAAGGATCCCGGCGAAACACCACGCACTCCTTTATAAACTTTAGGCACTCTGTTCCATTATCGATAAAGTGGTTTTGCCTCTACCCACTTAGTCATATAATCAATAAGCAACTATGATGGTTAAACTCGACCTTTAGCTTTAGGTAATTGGTCCCAATATATCCACCCCCGCATAAATGAAGGGTATAAGAGATAGAATCGAGTATAACTCTTCCGGTGGTCGATGATGGACCCACTATTGAAATGACATTTTCGCATTTCTTGACGTATCAGTAGCTTCTTTGAAAATTGTAGGCCAATAGTATCCTTGTCGAAGTACTTTATGTGCCAAAGACTTGGCGACCCATATGATCACCGCAAATCCTTTCAGCATGAACCTCCCAAGAGCATATTCGGCCGGACGAACCAAACATTTCAACAATGGTGAGGAAAATGCCAATCGATAGAGATCCCCGTCAATAAGACTAAAATTGGTACTCTTGTATTTAATCTTCTTTGCCAGCATTTGATCCGAAGGAAGGACGCCATCTGCCAAATACTCAATGTAGGGGGTCATCCAACAGTTCGTTCTTTCGATACACATCACTGCTTCGTGCTGAACACTTGGCTGCTGCAAAATTTCCAAATACACCGATCCGTGAAAGACATCTGCATCTGTAGTGGCCAGCTTCGACAATGCATCGGCAGTAGAATTGTCATTACGCTCTATACTCTGAAACTCATACGAAGTGAAAAATTGAAGTTGGTCTCTTAATTCCGCCAGATATTTGATCATTCGGGTTCCACGAGCTTCATAATCTCCCGACAACTGTTTAACGACCAACTGAGAATCACTATAGATAATTAACTGTTGGACTTCGAGACTCTTTGCCAATCGAACACCTGCTAACACCGCTTCGTACTCAGCTTCATTGTTCGTTGCTTTAAAACCGAATCTGATGGCCTGTTGGACCTTGAATCCCTCTGGACTTATTAAAATAATTCCTGCTCCACTAACAGTCATCGTAGAGGATCCATCTGCATACAGCGTCCACGCCTTTTGACCTGCCAAGAACGGCCACCGCTTTCGATCGTCAGAGATTCAACTTCCGAAACTCAAAGATCTCGCTTTGGTGAATGAACATTCTATCATAAAGTCAGCCAGGGCTTGGCCTTTAATGGCAGTTCGAGGGTGATACTCGATAAAAAATTGAGATAACTCCATAGTCCACGCTGCTAGTCTGCCTGAGACCTCTGGCTTGCCCAGGACCTTCTTCAATGACTGATCCGTATAGACGACCAGGAGTCGACCTTGAAAATATTGCCGAAGCTTTCTACTGGCAATTATTAAAGCAAAGGCAAATTTCTCAATATTTGGATACCGGTTTCAAAGATCTCGTGGGGCGTGGGCGACATAATAGACCGGATCTTTGCTTCCCACCGATCTCCCGAACCAACACCGCCCAAGCTGCTAAGGAACTTGCCGCAGAAGGTACAAATATAAAGTCTCTGCTTTGGGCGGGCTTTACCAATAAAGGAGCCAAGATGAGGATCGCCTTTATACCTTGAAAGCGTCTTCACACTCCGAAGTCCACTGGAACGTCTTCGCATTCTTCGGTCCCTTCAATGTGTCAAAGAAAGGAAGGCATCTCTCCGCAGATTTGGCGACAAACCTCCTCAAAGCCGCAATCCTACCAGTCAGACGCTGAACGTCCTTGAATGACTGAGGAGTCTTCATGTCAAGGATGGCCTGGATCTTCTCCGGATTGGCCTCGATACCCTCCGACCGACGGATAACCCGAAATTTTCCTACACCAAGGCCGAAAGTACATTTAGTAGGGTTAAGTCTCAGCCGACGATAACGAATAGTTTGAAAGCACTCTTCCAGGTCGTCCAAATGTTTTTGAATTTGCATACTCTTCACAATCATGTCATCTACATAAACCTCCATGTTTCTCCCCAAATTTTGCCATCGAAGATGAAGTTCATCATCCTTTGGTAGGTTGCTCCAAAGATTAATGAGGCCAAAAGTCATTTTTTGTATGATACAATCGAATTGTGTAATGAACGTTGTCTTTGGAATGTCTTCTTTGCACATGGATATTTGATGATAACCTCAAAAAGCATCCATAAAACTTAGTAATGCATACCCCAAGTGGCATCGATAAGTCGATCGATATGGGGTGAGGATAAAATCCTTCTGACAAGCTTTGTTGAGGTCGGTGTAGTCGATGCAAACCCGCCACTTTCCATTCTCGCTTCGCACCAACACTACATTTGCTATCCATTCGGGTAATCAATCTAGATATATGAAGTCGGCATGCCTAGCAATTTCGAACCTCTTCATCGATGATCTTCTGACGCTCAGGAGCAAATATCCGTCTCTTCTGACGAACTGGCTTCTTCGAAGGATCTATCTCCAGTTTATGCTCAGCAACCTTCCGGCTAACTCCAGGCATGTCTTGTGGCTCCCATGCAAAAATATCAACATAACATCGTAAGAGTTCCATAAGATTTGTCCGAAGGGGTTCTGGTAGACCTGAACCAATCCTCACTGTCTTGTCCGGCTTTCCGATGACCAACTCAATCTCCTCCGTCCCTCCAGCAGGGATTACCAAGGGTTCTGAGCTGCTCTCGGTGAAGGGTTCAATTTCAATTGCCATCGTCTTTCTCTGTTTACTGACCCCCATTCCGGATGAAATAACAGCGTTCCGATAACACCGTCGGGCCAAGTCTAAGTCACCCACCACCTCTCCTACTCCATGCGCCGTGGGGAATTTGATTTTGAAATGTGGGATGGAGGTCACAGCTTGAAGAGCCGTCAACGTAGGTCTTCCCAGAATGGCGTTGTAGGCCGAGTCCACATGTACAACATAAAATTTACACGTTATCTCCACCTGCTGAGGGGCCGTGCCAAAGATAACCGGGAGTTCAATAGTGCCTGCAACTTTGACGGGGTCGTTGCCGAAACCATATAGAGGAGCCTCCTGTCCAACCTCCATTTTGTGCCCATCGAGATGCATCCTCTGAAAAGCATGGGCATAAAGAATGTCCACCGAAGATCCATTATCTATCATCATGCGTTTCACATCCACCGAGCCTACCTGCGTTGTGATTACCAATGCCCCTTCGTGCGGTTCGATGGGCTCCGAAGGATAATCCGCATCTGTAAATGATATAACAGTTCCTGGAAAAGGCCTGTCAATCTTCAAGGTAGCATCTGTCACTGACATGACCGAATCAAGATAAGACCTCCTCTTCTTCCCTACTAGCTTCCCAACAGACCCACCAGTTATTACATCCACGACTTGCCTTGGCGGTGGTATGGGAGTATTTTGAACGGGTGGTACTTGAACCGTTTGAATGGTACGATTGATAACCTGCTGACCCTAACGGTCCTTCTCGACCATATATCAATCGCCAGTCGCTTTTAATCTTGCTCTCCACAAAATCCTTTAGATTACAACACTCATTAGTGTCACGACCAAAGTGACTTGATGATAACCACGATTTACGAGGGTCACTGTGTCTGCCTCATTACGTAATTATCACGAGGTGGCTCAAAAGAAAGGCCGGTTTCGATCCGATCTAAAATTATTGACCTTCCGTATTCAATTGGGTGTAAACCTTATTAACCTTCGGGGTAGAAAGCAGTGTACGACTTTGCGCTTTGTCGCCACGAAGTTCTTCTTTCTTGAACTACCTTGACCCTTGGTTGTACCCTCCCACTCTTCTCCTCGATCAACATCGGTCTTGGGAACCTCTACCTCCTTTAACTCGCTCAAAGAAGGATTTTTCGGACTATTCATAGCCTCTTCCACAACAATATAGCCCTCTGCGCTTGTCAAGGCTTCGCTAGGCTTTTCTTGATGGTGAAACATCAACTTCTTTACTAATTTCTCCGATTTAACCAGATCTAGCCCATTCTGGAACAAACCAACAGCTTGGAGATCATTAAGATCGGATACCTGACCGACCGCTTCCCTAAACCTTTTTACATATTGGCCTAAAGATTCATTAGTGAACTGTCGGACCTGAGCTAAAGAGCCTGTAGGTTTTCCCCTTCTTCGGTTGCTTCCAAAACGTGCATGGAATTTATCACAAAGTTCGGTCCACGAGGAAATCGAATCCGATGGTAAAGTCCCCATCCACTGTCTTGCATCTTTTCTCAATGTCGTGACAAAAGTGTGACACTTGGCAGCATCAGTGAAGTCATAGTAATCCATTAGCCGATCAAAGGCCTGACTATGGTCATAAGGATCTCCGGACCCATCATAGCTTTCCATACGAGGCAACTTTTTGGTAATATCTGCCTTCTCTTTGAGAATATCGGAGGAAAAAGGGGACGCCTTCTTTCCAGGAGTGTCCTTCACCTGTTGGACCTCAGCCAACTGTTTTCGGAGTTCTTTCAACTCCTTTACCAGAAAATCAACACCTTCGGGTTGTGATGAGATCTCCTTCTCTTGAGCGACATTAGGCCTTGGAATGGATCGACCTTTCCCTGTCGATCCCACTGCCCTCGTGGGACTTCTTGATTTACTAGGGCGTATAATCTCATCCTCATGATGAGAACGGTTGTGTCGGTACTCTCCCCTTCGGGTTTCTGGCACGATTTCTCTCGACCTGCTTCTTCGCCTTTCATCGTCGCGATGAATTGATCCAACGACTATCAGTGCCTTCTTCGAGGCCAAGGGCGTTCTGCTCTTCGATCTCCTCCTACTGTGAGAACGATCCCTGGACACATGCATGGAATGTTCCGGCTCCTTACCCTTTCGACGGGGTATCTCCTTATGCTACTCTCCGTCTCTCGGAATGAATACGACCGGATGCCTCGTCCTCAACTCATCCACCAAGCATTTGTTCTACTATATCTTCCCTTTGTTTTAACAGAACCTCCAAAGCCTTATCTCGCTTGTTTTGCCATCCTCGCCAACTTGGCGCCTGTCTTCTTGACCACTTGGCGATGAGTCCCGGTCATGAACCTTTCTACCTGCTCTCGATCGAGATCACGCCTTATATCGGCGTTAAAACCAACTTCCGTCTGCTCCACCACGGATCTTCTGGACGAAGTTCTCTGAAGTTAGGCTTAGAAGCCGTGCTTTTTCGTGAGCACTTTTAGAAGGACCCAGACGATCCTTTACTGAAATACGAGGCAGAGATGAACTAACAGCCATCGCCTGCCCTTATGGTGTACCATCTCTACTCCTCATCATCTTCCGAAGTAAATTAAACAATTGTGATTGAAAAAAGCCCTCCTTCTAGCGCCAATGTTAACGCCAAGATCTTCTGCCACGTCCCAATCACGTAAGACGTCTGGATCCTGCAACGTAAACACAATAAACAGCACAAGCTTGGACGGTGATTCCGCACGGAGATAGCTCAAAGTGAGAGTCAGTAAATGTGTTCACAAGGCTTATCGAAATGGAGGCTATATCGCCTAGTGTATTGAGAGAGAGATAATAATAATTCTCTGTGTGTATGTGATTCTGAATGAAGAAGTGTTTGAGAACGTACCTCTTTGTGAAGATTTCCTTGCTAAGTTATACTCTCTTTGCCTGGATTACTGTGCCACCCACTACTACCTGACACACCCCCTTTTCTCTCTGATGGGTTCTGCCGACTGCATGTAGTTTATCCACTGCTTTTGGTCACTGTTTCCACCGCCGGTCGGTTATGATCCCATCCACATTAATGCATGGCAGGTTCTCTAGTCAACCGTCATGCTTTTTCATCATTACAAGTCAAAGAGGTAGATATTAAAACGTCCAAAGGATTGACCCACTGGATCGAATTCCTACCTTATAAGTTAAAAAGAAAATAATAAGATAAGCTGGCTTAAAGAAGACTTACGGTTCAATTGATAAAGGCCCAAATAGATTAATTAAAAGAGTAAACCCAATACACCCGGCCCAATGAGAAAAAATATCATGACCCAACAGCACCTATTTTTTTTCTTTCAATTATCTGTAACTACATGCACTGAACAATGGAGCTTCATTGTAATATTTTACATATTTTGAAAATTACTTTTTATGAAGCAGGTTGCAGTGTACATTAAATCTACTTACTAACAATAACAATGGTTGACAAATTAGTCCTTAGCAATTGTTACAAAGTGATGTAGTATATAACATGATTTTTTTTTTTAGTTGTAATGTTGAGATTTTTTATATATGTACGTATATTTATCTTACTAACACTATAATTCTTATTAAATTAATAAAATTACTTTAATTTAATAATTGTGTTATATTATAGCACGCACCATGCATCAACTTTAATGAGTATTATTTATAACATACTTTTGTTTTGTTAATTAATGTTTAAATAATAATAAAAATAATACTACTACTATGTATGTCTCAGAATGGAATTAAGGAGGAGTAATATCTTGTTCAATCGCACTGAGCTCTTCTTAAAGTTGCCGGTTTCAAACAAAAAGATAATATTAAGTAATCCCAAGACTTCTCTTCATAAATTATCAACTCCATCAAATTAATCATAAACATTAGAAATAATACTTATATATAACTTGCTCAACACCAACATGCAAAATTAAGATATATATATATATATATATATATATATATATATATATATATATATATATATATATTCAGAAGACTCGAACAAATTAGCCAGCCAGCCAGCCAGCCAGCCAGCCGGCGGCATCGATCTCATGATGAGGAAGGAAGGAATTAATCATCCGCGCGCATACAATCCGGGTTTCACCTCAGCCGTGCCACAAAAAGTGTGCACCCCAAAGTCACAATCATCACAACAATACGCCCATTGCTTAGAGTCCAACAATTTGGAACATATTTTACAAAACTCAGGCGGCCCCTTTGGATCAGGGACACTAGTAGTAGTACAACAGAGTTTTAGCTCATGTTGATGGGATTTGTGACTTACCTTTAGAGGCAAAAAAGCGCATTGAACATGTAGATCAACTTCGCATAGTGCACAACAGTAGGAGAAGGCGCACCCAATTTGGCCACAGGCGTCGCAAAAAAATGAGCCGGAAGTGTAAGTTGGGTATGGAAATAGGATGAGTGGGTGTGACAAGTGAGCCGGGTGGTTCACAAACCGATTAGCATTTCCGCAGTGTTCATGAAGGAAGAAGTTGCATTGAAAGCAGGCGTATACGGAATCATGGCAAAATAATTCACAGCCTGAGCACCGGAGTTGTTGGCCTTGTTCAACTCGATGAATTCTCAAGTTGTGGTCGTGGCTAAAATGCTTATACTCCATATTCTCCATCTCTTTAACTTCTTAATTTCTAGCTTGTATATGCACATTAATTCTCAAGTTGTATATGTGTGTGTAGCTTATTTCTAATATGGACTTGGTCAAACTGTCATTATATATTGCAGTGTTTGACATGCCAGTGGGAAATTAATTGAGTAGAAGTCAAATGTTTAAATGCTTGATTATGGGAGTTTAAAAATGGAAAAACTTAGCTGTATTTATTTTCTTCAGGCATGTGGCCGTTAATAAAGAATTTAATTGCAGAGGATACAAGAAGAATTAAATTAAGGATTGAATTGGAAACGGTCCAAGAAAGAGATGTCTCCATGCATGAATATTGACTTTTGAGTTTAGAGTATATGGAAGGAACCAACTACTTAAAAAATGTTTAGACAGTTGTATAAATCAGTCTATATATATATATATATATATATTCACACGCACTAAAAAAGTCAATTGAAGATGCTTAGATTATGGCACGCTGTTATTTATACGTTAGTCTTTGGAGTAGATGGCCACTTAATTTGACCCGCAAATTTAGAGTTCAAAACGAGTGATTGGTTACATAAAATGAAATGATGGTTTAGTGGTAAGTTCGACACATGAACCGTGTAGTGTAGGTCATAAGTTAAAATCTTTTCTATATATGGCTCTTGAGTGTGATCATCCAAGGCTCCCTTGCGGGCCAATCTACTCTCACAATAATTTTATTTTTACACCAAAGAAAAAAAAAATTAATTTACATGAAATTACTTCACAAATAGTATTTGGTTTGTAAAATGGACATTTCTAATTTTGTGTCATGATCAAAACAAGGTACTACAATTAATTAATATACGTTTAAGGCATATATATTATTCAAAACGACAATTAATGCATTCCTTGATGTGGAATTTGTATGGAAAATGAGCTTCGAGTATAAAATGAGTACATATATCTTATAAATTAACGCGGCTCATGTCATGTGTACCTGCATATGTGAAACTTGGAATCCAAGGCAAAATCAAAAGAAAACATTATTTCCAATATGGTTCCTTCATATATTCATAGCGAAAATCAAACAACATCCTTATTTTTATTTCTTTTCGGTTACAACATGATCAACAACTTTGAAAAAGTTTGAAAGTTAGACACCAAATTAACATAACCTCGGATCGCTTAAAATTAAACAACTGAATCACAGCTCTTAGTTTCTAGTTACACAAATTATCACACAATTGCTAATTCACATATTAATTAATTTTAGCACTTTCTTGTCATGACTTCACACTAAAGAACTGAGATTATATGAGCCCAACATCTGCGCAAGTTGCTCTACCATTTGCATCTGAAGCCTCATATTATACGACTCAGCAATCACCTCTTCCGCACTCGGTTCATTCTTTTCTCCCCCGGATCCAATCTGCTGCGGCGGAGCTGCCTCCGTCGTTTCAGAATCCGGCGAATCATCCACGTACAACCCCGGCTTCACCTCCGTGGTGGCACAAAAAGTGTGCACCCCAAAATCACAATCCACACAAAAATATGACCAGTGCTTATTGTCCAACAATTTGGTACAAATTTTACAAAATTCATCCGGCACATCCTTTTTATCAGCCACGCCAATATAGAGTTTGAGGTCATGCTGATGGGATTTGTGGGTTACCTTGAGAGGCAAGAACGCGCAGCCGACGTGAAGATCAACCTCGCAAAGCGCGCAGAAATAGGAAAAGGAGCTCCCGGTTTCCCCACAGGCGTTGCAGATGAATGAGCCACTGCAGTAAGTTGGTTTTGGGACGAGAATGAGAGGGTGGAGAGGGTGGGAGGGATGTTTCACGTAGCGGTTGGCGTTGCCGCAGTAGTCGTGGAGGAAGTAGTTGCACTGCCAGCAGGCGTAGGCGGTGTCGTGACAGAGGGATTCGCAGCCGGAGCAACGGAGGGTTTGGCCGTCCTGCACTTGGTGGAGGTTCAGGTTGTGCTGGTGGCTGAAGTGCTTGTACTCCATTTTTTTCTCTCTCTCCTTCTGTGTCTATTTTCCTTGGAACCAATTGCGAGGAGGTGTAGACTTGAAGCTTATAACATGTATATATGTCTATATACTAAGTCAATCCATGATTGATCAAAAAAAGAGAGTCAGTTAAACTCCTTTAGATACATATATTGATTTTTTAGGGTTGTCACAAGTGTATAAATAACCTTTTAGATTGTTCACAAAATAAATAAAGCTAAGACTTTTTTTGATTGATTTAACTGTCGAGGCTCCGGCCTTCCAACTCTTAGGCCCATCTCCGAAGTCCTGATACCATATATATACTCTTGTATCTCAAATTTTATACATTGATTGGATATAATTTTTTATGATTGGCTAAACCGTAAAGTACATTTTGTCTCATTCAATACCACATTACTCCCTCCATCCCAAAATAATAGACTTTCTAGAGAGTTTCATAAAAATTAAAAATAGTTATAATTTTATTATTTTACCCTTAATTAATATTGCGTCTTTTTCCTCCTGAATCTGATAATAGTGGTGGGGAAGGAAGGGTAGAGAGAGAAAACAAATGCCAAAATATTCTTGTGATTGTAGAACGTCAGATATTTTGAAAAAAAAAAAACCCTAAAACGTCTATTATTTTAGAATGGAGGGAGTATTACATAAGATTAAATCAATGTAAGTGAATAAATTTTGCAAAAAATTAAAACATTATCAACACATAAATATAGTCACTTTTTCACAACATGGTAAAAAAAAATTTTGACTACCCTGTGAACATGAATCAGTCCTGCAAATGGCTTATCAATCATATAACTAGTATTATATATAATATTGGCTCATATGGTCAGAATTTGATAAAAGGAACAAAGGTCATATCGATTGAAGAGCAAGTTTAATTTTTTGTAAGTCCCCCCCCTAATGAAGTGGTGCTACATCCACTTTTGTAGGTGCTCATATTATTATTATTTAGGTGAAGATAGGAATTTCAAATATTTTTTTTGTTACAAAAAGTATCTCAGTAGTCACTGTAACATAAATATCATATAATTAATTAAGTCATAAATTATCATTAAAATATTCAATATCATATCATTTGTTACTCTTATTAAACTAATTAATCTTCAAAAGAGTATAGGTCAAATAATGACCTCCAATAATCAAATGTGAATAATTATATTCAGCTTAACGTCTGCGCAGTAAACTTGAGATGAACATGCATGCAAGATTCCAGAATGAATTATGCAGTTGAGAATTATAAAACTTGTCATTGAATATGCTTCTCTTGTAAAATTTGAAAAACTAGAATATTGATGATTATATAATTAGCATATAATAGAAGAAAAAAATTAGACAAAGGGCAGAGTTTATAATATATATATATATATATATATATATCTTAAACATTAATTATAATTAAGCCAAATACATGTCTCAACAGTCCTTGTCACTGATGAGTTTAATTAATCAGCTTTGATTATTAATTTGATCATCCTCCAACCGAATCTCTCTAGTCCTATTGTCCCTCGCGTGGGTTTGAAAAAACTTTGTCCCCTTCTTCTTGATAATATAATCTTAATTCATGCCGAATGTATATTATATCCACTGTCCTTGTCCCACACGTTCACAATTTTTTAATTTGTCGTTTAATTCGGAAATTTATCCTGTAAGAGATTCCATGAACAAGTCAAAAGAATTCATAACTAAGCATTCCCAGGAATATTAGCTTATTATTAATTATATGATGATGAGATTGAGGGCCATGGGGCAGCTTTAATTTCAAGTTGATCGATGCTGGCTGGCTGGCTGGCTAGAGTATGACAACTAGATCATCAATCACGTACATAAAAACAAGCTTAACTAGCTCATTCAACCCTACACTTTTAACATAAATAGTACTAGTAGTTATCACAATTATATATATATATATATATATATATATATATATATATATATTTCTCCCATCTTAAGTTTCACCTTTATCTAACATATCTCGTTTCTTCTACGATTTATCTTCGATTCGGTCCGTCACTATATGTTGTTCGTCGCTAAAAACTAAGACGACGGTTCTATATATAGCGACAGACTGAATTGTCGCCCGGACCGTCGCTATAGGGAGGTTAACAAGGTATGTTAGATAAGGAGTGCATTTAAAATCCGGACCGATATATATATATATATATATATCACCCATGAGTAGAAACCTAACACCAAATTAATCTAAATTCTAGAAATATTATTTAGATGTTCTTATCTGTACTTGCACCAGTCCACGACTTCATACTTGGTCTCCCTCGTTTCATCCGCACATACAGCTAATTATTCTCCCCTTTTCTCGAATTCACAATATTTAAGGTTTACATGTATTGAGGCCACAGATTCCACTTATCAAAGAAAACTAGCTATATCGACCAATGGTAAAACCAACACCGGAGCTTTTATCACGCCATTTCAGCCATGAACATCCACTTGAACCAACCAATTTGGTTCCAAGAAAAAACACCACCTGCTTTGGCTGCAACCTCACCATATTCCCAGGCAAGTACTACTACAAGTGCAAAACATGCCCCTTTTACCTTCACCAAGTATGCCACAACATGCCCAAAAAAGTCCAACACCCTTGTGATCCAAACCACCATTTGGCCCTCAAATCCATGCCTAATTCATCACCTAATTCCAAACTCTCCGCCAAGTGCAAAGCTTGTGAACATGACTTGTCCGGCTTCTACTACAACTGCAACAAATGCCACGATTTCTATCATATCTTATGCTCAGCTGTGCCTTTATCAGTTAAAACTCCTTCTCACCAACACACACTAAAACTAGAATACGCTCCCCCATATGACTTCCAATGCGATTTATGTCAGAAACCGAGTTACACTGGCTGGCTATATCGTTGCAGTTTATGCGAATTCGATGTCCATCTTGCTTGTGCTATTACAAATAAAGGCGCAAAATTGCTCCACCATCAAATGGTACCAAAACCACCCAACTCTTTGGATCGAAATATTAACAAACAGCAAGAACTAATGGAGCTACTAACACGAGGACTAACAAAAAGCGTAGAGGAGATCAAGGATGGAGAAATTGAAGAAGACGAATCAAATCAATTTATGCCACAAGATCAAAAAACGCCGCTTCCTGAAGATCCTTCCTTTATGAGTTATCAATTTAGTGATGCTTGTTTTTCTATAGACTTTGCGAAATCACTTCTAGGCAGTGATGATGGTACTACTGGCATGACTCAAGTAAGCAAGGGAGCTAACGATCGGCTTTCATCGGAATTACCAGAAGTGATAGAAACAGAAAGCCCCGGGAATTTGACACATGGTAATGTGATTATAGTTGATCCTCCAAAGCATAAAAAACAAGAAAGTGTTACAAGTACAAATGTTGAAAGTCCGAGTCCTCAACTTAGAAATTCGTTTAATGGGCTGAAAATATCGTTATCGGCTGGCATTGGTTCTCACATTTGGATGCAACTGGGTCCGGAGACTGAAAAGAGAAGTCGAACCGAGTTTAAAGACAAGTCGGCCACAGCTACTGATCATAGGAGAAATACATCAGATAGTGTAAGTTTGAGTAGTAGAAAATTATGTTGCATTTGGTGTATGTATATGTATGTGTGTGTGTGTGTGTGTATATATTCATGTAGATTATGCATTTTCATATTGCATGTGCAGGTGAGGATGGGATGTTCATGTTGGTCAAGGGGGCTCATGAGCTTATTCTACATAAGAGGGTTCTGTAAAACGTCCAAGACTAAGAGTAAAAAGGAGCGACATATATTATATTATTGATAATCCATCAGTCATGCATAATGATCATGCAGGTCTCTAATATATTTTTCTCTGACGAAAAGCTGAATATTAATTTCTAAAGCGATCGATCTATCCTCCTGGCAAACTTCTTTTATATAATTAATTAGTGAAAGATTTGTATTATTATTGTTTTTCGAATGTATTGAACTTATTCTTTTGGCGACTGAGCTGTAAGTATTACCTTAATTACTTCCGGCAATGATACTTAAATATATATTGGCTTTTCTTTTGCTTTGTGAACGTCGACATGTAATTAATGGAGATTCATAATTGTTAACTACAATGAAAATAAATCCCAAGTACTAGAATCATTCAAGAATCAGCATTTTGCTTTTGGCATTTTATCGTCTGTCTTGTATAAGTGAGCATATATTTATTTAGTCCAAAAGAAAATGAAATAGAAAGTGCAGCAAGTGCCTACACTGAAAATTAAGACGTATATTAATTATGTAAAATAAATATATAACTTCTCTGTTTCCCCCTTTAACTTTCTCTCATATATATGTACATCCATCTGTCCTATGCATTCTCTTTTCCTATTCTCCATGAATATTCTACCATGCAAGCCAAAGGCTTTTGATTGTTTATTTGAGTTGGAGTTTTCACCAACTCCAACACAACACATGAACTGTCGCAACATATTCATATCGAAACATGCATATGCACGTGTCACTGAGTACTTAGTCGGGTTTGTTTCTGATCACCAATTGTGTGAGCTTATATTTATCTTAAGACAAATTTGAGCTAACTGGGAGGCAAAACCACAGGGATAATTTTGTACATTTGACCGTATTTTATATGTGTTAACGCCAGGATCTTCTGCCACGTCCCAATCACGTAAGACGCGCTCGATCCCGCGACAAGAAACACGATAAACACCACAAGCTTGACGGCGGCTCCGGTGAGGATAGCTCAAAGCGTGAGAGTCGATATCGTGTTCACGAGTTAAACAATGGAGGAATATAATGTCTAGTGTCTTGAGAGAAAATAATAATTCTCCGTGTATATGTGATTATGAATGAAGAAGTGTATTAGAACAGCGTCACTTCTTTATGAAAGACTTCCTTGCTAAGTTATACTTTCTCTTTGCATCGGATTACGGTCACCCACTATTACCCCGACACACCCTTGATCCGATGGGTTCCACCGATTGCATATAGTTTATCCATCCTTTTTGGTCATTTGTTTCCACCGCCGTACCGATTATAATCCCATCCACATTAATGCATGGCGGGTTCTCTAGTCAATCGTCATGCTTTTTCATCATTACAAGTCGAAGATGTAGATATTTAAATATATGATGGGTCGAATTCCAATGATTGGGTCCGATATTAGAAGGACTTAATAAAGATAATAAAGTGATTAGATCCAATAATGTCAACACCCAATAATGAAGACCCAATGGACTAATCAATATGTGAAGCCCAATCCATTCATTCGGTCCAATAGGAGAAATATCACGACCCAACATTGCTTCTAGTTTTCTATTAAACAGGGAGGTTTAATAGAAACTATAAATGGCATCGGTTGAGACAAAAGGAATTAATATAAGACCAATGAAGGCCCAAAATACGACTTTAAAAGCCCATCAGTGAACATTAAATGGCAACATAAATTAAGATTGAAGTCCATTTAAAGAGCCCGCCCCCATAGAACATACAACAACAAATATTTCACCGCCTCTCGAACAACCCAAACCTTCGCCACAAAAACCATTCTCTTACGAATCTAGGCTCAAGTCAGTAGCGACATCGATGATCATCGGTTCGTGATAATTCCATCATGGAACCGATGGGTGGAGTGATATACCGGACTAAAGGAAGTTGAGATTTGACCATCAATCTGAATCGATCGATTAATATTGGTCATCTCATAAGTAAACATTGTCTTCGTGTGTTTCCGCCCCAAATACTGAAAGAAGCCGAAAAGGATACCAAAGATAATCTTAGAGAATCAAGATATATCAAGAGAATGTCAAGAGAATGCCAAAGGGAATACCAAAGGGAAAAAGCCATTCAAGTTTATGTTTGGCAAAAGAAAGAATCAACCTTGACATTGTTCTTCTCAACAATGAATGCCTTCTAAGGATATCGACAAGGTCAAAGAAGAACCGAAACGACCAAGGCCACTCATCGGTCATCAACGATATAAATGCCGATCTGTCGAGCTAAAGGATCAAAGCATCTGGTACATACATCGTCAAGCTCGAAGAAGAGCTCAAAGAGCTTCGGCCCTTAGAGATTTGGGTCCGCCATCGATCAAGACTTTAAGAGGAGATACAGCGTAGAATCTGTAAAATCCATGGAGTTGAACAATAAGATCGTCCATATGTATGCCAAAGGATATGAAATCTGCCGAAGTAAAGGCAAGAAAAAGCTCGGGCCAAGGTAGATTCATCTCTTCTAGACTCTTTAGATGGTGACGATGACAAGGAAGAAGCCTGAAGATGACCTCTCCTTATCTTTAAGCTCGTAGAACTTTACAGTAAAAATTCTAACTTGTTGTGAACAGTTAATATTTAAAATATCAACTTCATGCCTTATTACTTCTGAATGAACATTTCTTGTCAATAATTCAGTATCAATTAAATTGTATGAACTTAACTTAGGACATGAACTAGATAAGGCGTATAACAGTTAATTTATGAAATGAAGTGAACTAAATTTAATGGATAGAATTTAATGAACAATATTGAATGAACTGAACTCAACACTTGAACAAAATAAAGTAATGTATATTTATCATTTCCGAAGTGTGAGATCGGTCATGTGTGAGGTGAATTTGGATGATCCTCCTTGCACCATCGAAATCTTGCTTACCGCTCGGGGTAGAACAAGTATATAAGAACCAAGATATAAGGATCAAGATATAAGGATCAATAGTGACCATTGACTTACCACCCTGATAAGATCAATATAGGATCATAAGGACCTTGGGCTACCATCGAATGGCCAGCGAGTCCTACCATACCTCCTTACACCATAGTGACCTTAGGACAAATAGGACCAGGATCAATAGTGACCTTAGGACAAATAGGACCAGGATCAATAGTGACCATTGACTTACCACCCTGATAAGATCAATATAGGATCATAAGGACCTTGGGCTACCATCGAATGGCCAGCGAGTCCTACCATACCTCCTTACACCATAGTGACCTTAGGACAAATAGGACCAGGATCAATAGTGCAAAAGTGAATGTGGATGAGCCACCGAAATCTGTCTGTGCTGACTCCCTGGTTCTTTCATGAATATCCCTGCCGAAGTGCTTTATAGGCCAACAACTTCGGGTCAAATGATCGCCACAGATGTCTTTGCGAATTTCCCGAAGAACATACTCTGCTTCGGATGGAACCAAATGTTTGAGTAATGATGACAAAAAAGGTCCTTCGATAAAGATTCTCATCAATGAGAACAAAGTTGACACTCTTGTAATTGGTTTTCTTTGCCAGCACCTGATCCGAAGGAAAGACGCCATCTGCCATCAAAGTTATAAGCATCTGTAGTGGCCAACTTCGATAATGCATCAGCAACGGAATTGTTATTGTGATCGACCCCTTGATAGCTTTCTTTGTCAGACTGATGTCCAAAATAGAATATCCATCTGCATGCAATGTCCACGAGCTCTGCTTCTGCTGAAGAACTGCAACGGCTTTGTCAGATTCCTCGGCTTCTCTTTAACTACTATTAGCTTCAGAAAAGAATTATCCGACCATAATGTCAACCGACTTTGGAAATATTTACCGAAGTGTTAGAATTTCCAAGAGTGCGGCTTATTGATCTGCTTTGGTGACGAGTCCTTCGCTGCGGCGAGAACACTCAAGGCAGAGTACCTTTTTTGCATTCTCGGGTGAATATATTCTTGAATTGCTCCCTCATTCGTTTGTGCCATAGTCCCGAGAACCCCTAGGATGAGGTATCCTCTTCGGATGCTTAGGAATATGGATGCATTTTGTGTGCTGAATCTGAACCTGACAGCCTTAGACGGGCATCTCCGAAGAAAAGTATCTACAGGGCGGTGTGCCCCCAGTGGATTCTCGGGAGTGTGATTTCTGGATATACTTCGGTGAAACTCTCCGTTACGGTGATGAGGATACTCGAGGCAGTATGCCTTATTTGTATTCTGAGGTGCAGGCTCCCTGGATCAGTCTCTTCGTCTGCTGCGACCATAATCCCGAAAACCGATAGAGTAGGGATACCCTCTTGATCGTCGGAAAATGGTCATTGGGACTTCATCTACTCGCTTCGACCATCATCCCAAGACCGATAGAGGCGATTACCCTCTTTAATCAAACAGAAATGGTCATTGGGTCTTCATCTACTCGCTTTGACCATCATCCCAAGACCAATAGGGCGATTACCTCTTGGTCCAAACAAGAAATGGTCATTGGGTCTTCATCTACTCTGCTTGACCATCATCTTTATCGGCTGACCACTTGATGCTTAGAATTATGGGCGGGTGCCTTTTACTTGCCTTCCGGTCGTGATCCCGCTCTTTATCGCCAACAAAGACCAACCATCTTTCGGGCTTTGCCGTGGGATCTCGAACGAGAACCCCCGATTGGTGCCATAACTTCCGATGTAGTAACAATTGGAAATATTGTGATTGATAGCTCAAGAACACTGGAAAACCCTCCTTCTAGCGCCAATGTTAACGCCAGGATCTTCTGCCACGTCCCAATCACGTAAGACGCCCTGATCCTGCACAGTAAACACGATAAACACCACAAGCTTGACGGCGGTTCCGTCGGGGGATAGCTCAGGCGTGAGAGTCAGTATACGTGTTCACAAGGTTAAACAATGGAGGAATATAATGTCTAGTGTCTTGAGAGAGAAATAATAATTCTCTGTGTATATGTGATTATGAATGAAGAAGTGTATTAGAGCGTACCTCTTTATGAAGACTTCCTTGCTAAGTTATACTCTCTTTGCCTGGATTACAGTGCCACCCACTATTACCTGACACACCCCCTTGATCTGATGGGTTCCACCGACTGCATATAGTTTATCCACTGCTTTTTGGTCACTGTTTCCACCGCCGGCCGATTATAATCCCATCCACATTAATGCATGGCAGGTTCTCTAGTCAACCGTCATGCTTTTTCATCATTACAAGTCAAAGATGTAGATATTTAAATATATGATGGGTCGACCCACTGATTGGGTCCGATATTAGAAGGACTTAATAAAGATAATAAAGTGACTAGATCCAATAATGTCAACACCCAATAATGAAGACCCAATGGACTAACTGAATATGTAGGCCCAATCCATTCGGTCCAATAGGAGAAATATCACGACCCAACAATATGTATAAATTAATATAAATTTATTTTTAAGTTGATTTTATACAGTCTAAAATTATTTTTAAGTTGATTTTAAGATTAATATAAAATTATTTTTAAGTTAATTTTATAATTTTAACCGTACTTATACGGTTACCATTATAAATAATCGGATAAGAGCGTTTAAATCTAGGAGTATTAAGTGTAAAAGAATATATTTCGATGTACGATGTACTGTTAACCCTATATATATTCAAACTCTAGGTATATAGCGTATAGACGGTCCGGATCTTAAGTTTACCTCTTATCTAGCTCACATTACTCACCCCCTTTAGCGACGGACCGGGCGACGATTCGGTCCATCGTTAAATGTTCGGTCTGTCGCTAAAAGCTAAGACGACGGTTCTATATATATATGATTTTAATCGAATCGCTTTCAATCCGTCATTAAAGAGGGGTGAGCGTGTGAAACTTTAAAATCCCGGATCGAAAGACGCATATAGATATTCATACATGTTATATATTCAGTGTAGGCCTAAACGAATTGAAGTTGAGACGAATGAGGTCGTATATATTCAACCAAGTTAAAAGAAGAAAAAGAAAAAACAAACAAACAAGAAAATTAAACAAAGAGCATCGATCTCGGGAATTTTCCTGAAAAAATATCATATATCTACATATATATAAATATATGGAGACTGATTTAATTATAGTCAACATTATAAATTTAAGATTATTTTTTTATAACAGATTGTGGTCATGCATTCGCAGTTCTAATGGTGAAAATAATATTGCGTCCACACTTTAATATGGAGAGCCTGCATAATTAAATTGCGAATTGTAAATGTTGTCAAAATGTCCTCAGATTCCGCAATTTAGTTATGCAGACCAGACAAATGAACAAAAAAACTCAATCCAAATATATATCGATCGTCCTTACAATTAAAATAATCTGTAATCTAATCTCCTCTCATAGATTGTGAACGGCTTGTGCTGTTAACCTAGTTATATATATTGTCGGCTATAACAAAATTTGGAGTTTGTAAGCAACTAGGCGATCAAGACTCCGTTTATTTCATGGCTATGATCATCAGAAAAGAATTATAATGTTAGAATTAATCCTAGTAAATAATTGCATGTGATACTCCTACATATTCTGTATTGTTCCCTCTCTTCATATGACACTTTTTGTTGGCTCCTCTAACAGAAACAGTCGATATATCATGCTTAGCGCAACCAATTTTTTTGGGATAAAAGCCAGTAGTTTCCGTCTCTCTCTCTCACGTCTCAAATCTTCTCATGGTCATATATATATTCGGTAATATTCAGTACCTGCTACACTGACAGCTATCCACAGAGATTGACGTATAAAATAGTCCAATGGAGATTTTTTTGATCTTTTTTAACTTGGATGCGTGCCTGCTTTCAATTCAATTCAAATCGGAGAGATTCAGGTGATTCCACATCACATATATAATAAGTATGATGTGAGATAGATGTATATATATACCTAGAGGCGGACGGTATATGTTTGGATTAGTTTTTTTTTTTTTTTTTATTTGTATCGTCCGCAGAATTAAACACTCTAAAATTTGAGGATATTTTGACCATTTTTACAATCCGCAGTTTAGTTTTGCACTCTTCATATTATTTTTACTATCTACATATTGATGATCACGATATCTTTGTAAAAATAATCTTAAATTCTACAACGTTAACAATATCATATATATATATATATATATATATATATATATATATATAAGAACCTCAACTTTTATGAATAAAGATGAATTTTCTATAATTATTATTTTGAATATTATGGAATGAATTTGATATAATGTTATAGTTGTAGGTAATAGTTATAAATTTACATGAAATCACGCAAGTTGTTATATAATATTCGATTGGTTTAATATTCGTTTTAACATAGAATATTAAATGCGACTAAGACAATCATTAGTGGACCCTACAAATGTAATTATTGCTTGATTGAAAAACGACAAAAATATTTTATGAAAATAACGGCGGAAGTTTTATCGTTAATCTGTTGAAACACCCGTGTTAAAAGAAATGCGAGATTACAGCGTGGTTGTATAAGTAGCACTCATTATTGATTATTGATGCATCACGTGAGAAGTCACTCGGTTTGTTCAATTATTGCTTGATAAATTGTTGCATAGTATATATCTCACGTTAATTGATTCAATTATTGTCGATATTTTATATATTATTAAATCAATAATTGAGACGACGAAGTTATTAATATTATTATTTGCAATATTAACGATGTCTAGAAGTTCTGCCAATGAGAGGTTTGGACACCTAATTGCTTGCCAATGATAGAGAGAAATCCTTATTGGAAAACCCCTTTTCTTAGGAACGACGCTTGGTGATTAATAGTGTGAATTATAATAATGATGATGAAATTTTGTTTTATTAGTATTATTAATGTAATAAAAGCAGAAAAACTTTTTATATAAAAAACAAAATACTTTTATAAAGTTATTCGTTTTATTAGATTATAAATAGAATATATTATATTCTATTATGCATAAGAAAATCTTTTTATATAAAAGCGAAATACTTTATAAAGTTATTCGTTTTATTAGTATAAATAGAATATATTATATTTTATTATGCGTAATTTTTGCATAGTAGCTTGCATAGTATTTGCATAGTAAAAATCTTTTTATATAAAAATGAATACTTTTATAAAGTTATTCATTTTATTAGATTATAAATAAAATATATTATATTTTATTTAAAAGATTTTGTTTTATTAGAATATTTTATAGTAAACCAATCTTACTGGTCTGCTTAAAAAGTAAATCAATCTGACCGTTTAGGAATTAGTTACTTATTCAGGTCCATTCTCCTATAAATAGAAGCTTATTCCTTCATTATTTCTTACAATTTCATCAAACTCTAGAGAGAAAACTATAGAGAGAGAAGAAAAAAGTATTCTCTACTTCACTACTCCTATATCCAGTTGTTCTAAGGTAAGGGGTAGAGAGAAAGAAGAAAAGTATTCCATTTTTTTATTACGTTGGAATAACTTTTATATACGCTGTGATACCCTATACTTGGTGAAATTCTTACATTATTCTATTTTTATCATTATGTTGGAATAACTTTATCATCGCAAGTCTGCATACATGGTAAAATTCTTCATTATTCCATTCTTTATTATTCTGCTTGGAACATCCATGCTCACATGCGTTTAAGCATAACTTTGGTTCCGTTATTTATTATTCTCATTGGAACATCCCATGGGTGCAATAATTTCACCGACCTCGTTCCGTTATTTATTATTCATTGGAATATCCTCGTCGTGCATTTACGCACGACTTCGGTTCCGTTATTTATTATTCTGCTGGAATAACTCGTGCATGCGCGGCTATCGCATGTCTGGTGATTTCTTTTGTTATTTCATTCTTTATTATACTCGATTGGTTAAAATTTTGACTTATACTCCATGAAATTAGTGGAATATTCTTGCTATTTCAAGCTTCATCCAAAGATATCTTTTCATGGAAATATTCTTCTGAGCATTCTTGAATTTTACTCTACAAAGAAGTATCATGTTGATAATTTGGACGCTATTAGTTCCTGGATAAATTAATTCTTGAACTTGTTTTATTGAATTCTTATATCATTGTCATCATCATCATGTTTATATTATGTTGAAAGTCATATGTGGCCTGTAGTGTATAGATGAACTTGGTATGATTATGACAAGGGATTAATCGGTATAATCATGACCGTAATGTTACAAATGATGTGGTAAAAGCCCTCATTGGCCCGTAGTTCATTGATGGACAGTTGTTGGCATGATCATAACCATGGATGAATACACGAATATCCTTGGCCCGTAGTGCATGGATAATTTGTGGGTGTGATACTAATGAATATCATTGGCCGTAGTGCAGGGATGATGTGGATTATTTATTAAGCTGAGTCCTAGCGATAAAAGTGATGAAAAACCTTTTAAATCATAAAAGATAGTAAATTTTATTCTCTACTTGACTCTTTTAATGGATTGCTTGTTCCGTTGCAGTTAAACTTGATGTTTTTTATATTGTATCAGTTTAACATTGTTGAAGACTAACAATAATTTATTATGTATTATCTTAGTCATAATATTTCTTACTAGGCTAGTTGAGCTCACCCTTTTACTTTCATTGTTCTCTTCAGAAAATGAGAACGTAGCAGGGACTAGTCGGGGAACGGAGTGACGGTCTAGATAATAGCATTAGTAGTCCTCATTATTCTGTTAAATAGTGTGATAATAAATGTAATGAAGACTCAATTGAGTGTGGATATTGTCTAGATGATAATATTTGTATTAAAACTCATAACATATGTTTTGTCGTATTTTACACGACTGTTGTATAATTAAGTTGTATTTGAATTTTGTACCATGTATTTGGCGACTCAAGATGGGTGATGTATACCTATTTTGGGGGCGTCACAGTTGGTATCAAAGCTTAGGGATATGATCCCAGACTAAGATGTGAGACAAGAACTAGGAGGGGAGAGACAAAGAATTCCTTCGCTAGTATGACCTACCTCAGTTTATTTGGTATTTAATTGGTCGGTCAGAGTATAGGGATAATATGTGATATGTTAATTAACCCTTGTTTTGTGGCAGTATTTAAAAATGAAATCTAAGAATGTTGAGAACATCAATGGAGCACAGGAGACCATTGAGTCTCCACAGATCAATAATCAGGATAATGTGCATCAAGAAGGCGACAATCCTTAGGCAAATAAAAACACGAACCAGATGATGAACAATGGAATGTTTAGAGGCTTTATGCAATTCATGCAACATCAGGCAAGAGTGGCTCCTGTCCAAAATACAGGTGGAAACACTGGCAACTCTCGGACGGTCACCGCTAAGCAGTTCAAGGAACTGGAACCACCGGAGTTTTTTAGAAAGCCAAAAACACTTAAGGCGGAGACGTGGATAAAGCAGATCAACAAGATATTTGATGTATTGAGATGCTCCGAGGAGAAAAAGGTTCCCTTTGCCACCTTCATGTTGTGGGCAGAGGCAGATTACTGGTGGAAATCTGTAAAGCGTACTCAACCTGACGCTCTGAAGATGTCTTGGGAGAAGTTCCAAGAACTGTTCAACGACAAGTACTTTCCTTAAAGTATTCGTCACATGAAAGAGGTAGAGTTCATCAAGCTAGAGCAAAACAACATGACCGTGTCACAGTACGAAGCCAAGTTTGCCGAGTTGTCCCGCTTTGCGTCTCATTTGGTTAATAATGAGGAGAGAATGACGCGAATGTTTTTAAGAGGTTTGAAACTCGAGATACGTCAATATCTTATCTCTCATAAACTATGTTTGTATTCAGATGTTGTTAATAGAGCTCAGTTATTAGAGCGCTATAATGAGTCAACCCAACCAAAAGAGAGCAGCCGACAAAATGATAATACCGGTGATAATAACCATCGAAGCGGTGGACAATAAGCGTGGAGGAATCAACATGCGAAATGGTAACCACTTGGTGGTAATCATGGCCAAAACAATAAAATGGACATTTTAAGAAGAGAGATTCAACAATAATGGAAAGACGTTAGCATCGGCTCAAGACTCGTTAAAGGAAGGAGAACGACCACCTATCATATGCTTCAAATGTGGAGAGAGAGGGACACATCACCAAACTGCGATGATGCAGTCAAAGTATGTTATAATTGTGGAAGAGAAGGTCACCTAGCCCGATTTTATCGCTTCACAGAAGACAAATTCAAATAGGATGGAGGCACCAAAGGGCGTCCCGAAAAGTCAAAGCCAAGATGGTGCAAGGAGAGGCGTTTGTTGTGACCTCCCGTAAAGCAAGAAACCCGAACGAGGTCATCACGGGTAAGCTTATCATAAACTCTAAATAAGTATATACCTTATTTAATACCGGTTCTATCCATTCTTTTATTTACGCTACTTATACTCAACGTTTAAATTTGACTCGAGAGAAATTGGACTTTGACTTATCTGTTGAAACTCCGTTGAGAGAAACCTTCATTACATCCACTGTTTATAAGTCTTGTTTGGTTCAAATCGCTACTCTCACATTACCTGTCGATCTTATTTCATTGAAAATATTTGCATTTGAGGTAATTCTAGGGATTGATTGGTTAACTACTCATCATGCAAAAATTGATTATTTTCGTAAGGTTGTTAGCTTTCAAATTTCTAACCAACCTATTATGCGAATTCAAGTAACCAAACCATTAAAATCAATTACTGTCATCTCAAGCCATAAAGTTATTCGTTTATTGAAAAACGGATGTCAAGCTTTCTTAGCTCATGTCACGGATCTAAACAAAAATACGTCAGTTTTGAATGATATTTCTATTGTTAATGAATTTCTGGATATATTCCCTGAAGAACTTCCTGACCTACCCCCAGAGCGTGAAATTGAATTTTGTATCGAACTTGAACCCTACAAAAACCTATTTCCAAAGCCCCATATCGAATAGCTCTATTGAACTTCGTGAGTTAAAGACCCAACTACAGGAATTGTTAGACATCAGTTTCATTCGTCCTAGTACGTTTCCTTGGGGTGCTCCTGTTCTATTCGTGAAAAATAAAGACGGGAGTATGCGACTTTGTATTAATTATCGGGAGTTGAATCATGTCACCATCAAAAAGAGGGACCCATTGCCACGTATTGATGACCTGTTTGACCAGTTGCAAGGCGCAAAATTCTTTTTAAAGATTGATCTTCGTTCCGGATATCACCAATTGAAGATTAGAACCGATGACATTCCAAAGACGGCTTTCAGAACTCGGTACGGGCATTATGAATTCCTAGTTATGTCCTTTGGATTGACTAATGCTCTTGCTGCTTTCATAGATATGATGAACCGAGTATTCAAGGAATATTTAGATCACTTTGTGGTTGTCTTTATTGATGACATCCTTATTTATTCCAAAAGTTGTGAAGATCGTGAGCAACATTTGAGGCTGATACTTCGTGAATATAAGCTTTATGCCAAGTTAAAGAAATGCGAGTTCTGGCTTGAGGAAGTAGCATTCCTTGGGCACGTAGTATCAAATCATGGAATACCTATTGACCCAGCAAAGATTGAAGCTATTCAAAGCTGGGAGCAACCTAAATCAGTGACCAAAGTACTTAGCTTTCTCGGCTTAGCTGGTTATTATCGGAGATTCGTCGAAGGGTTTTTTCGAATCGCTACTCCCTTAACTCAGCTGACTCGGAAATATACAAAATTCGGTTGGAACGAGGAATGTGAGAAGAGTTTTCAAGAACTTAAGAGAATACTCATTTCAGCACCTTTTCTGACAATACCATCTGGATCGGAGGGATTTGTCATCTACTGTGATGCTTCGGGCAAAGGGTTAGGCTGTGTTCTCATGCAACATAGGAAAGTCATAGTCTATGCCTCTCGACAACTCAAAGAATATGAGAGGAATTATCCTACTCATGATCTAGAGTTAGCGGTAAATTGTTATCTTCATGACTTAAAATTTGCGGCATTACTTGTATGGGAAGAAAGTGGAGATCTTTACGGATCATAAAAGCCTCAAATATTTCTTCACTCAAAAAAGAACTCAACATCGACGACAATGACGTTGGCTTGAAGCTGTTGAAAGATTATGATCATACCATCCAATACCATCCTAGAAAAGCAAATGTGGTAGTTGACGCATTGAGTAGAAGATCATATCGCGTTCGAGTCTTGCTTATTGTCAACGCAGAGGCCCATTTTGTATGACTTGCAAAGGATGGAGATAGAGATAAAGACTCTGTGGACCCACGTGATGATGGCGAATATACGAGTAGAACCGACTTTAATCGATAAAGTTAAAAGTCGCTTCGAAGCTACGGACACTGGAAGCGATGCATATGAGGAAGAAAGTACAAGAAGGTGTTATCTTAAGCAAGAATCGATGAGGAAGGAATACTTGAGTCAATTCCGGACTTTGTGTTCCTAACGATCCCGAAGTTAAAGTATAAAATCATGATGGAGGCGCATAACACAATTTTACAATCCATTAAGGGAGTACCAAAATGTATCATGATCTTCGACATATATTTTGGTGGGGAAATATGAAGAGAGAGAAATACTGCTTATCTCAAGGTGTTTAACTTGTCAACGAGTCAGCGCAAGAGTATCAAATACCAAAAGGTCCATCAGCAACTACTTGAAATTCCGAATGGAAGTGGGAGCACATTACCATGGATTTAGTTCTTTGGTCTTCCCAAGGTTTCTCGGGCGTATGATGCAATTTGGGTTATTGTTGATAGATTGACCAAGTCTGCTTATTTCTTACCAATCTGAGAAACTTATACACTTGAACGTCTTGCTCGTATGTACATAAATGAGATTGTAAGACTGCATGGTATGCCATTATTCATAGTTTCTAATCGAGACCCAAGATTCACTTCACGATTTTGGGTTAGTTTACAAAAAGCTATGGGCAAAAAATTATGATTTAGTTCGGCATATCATCCTCAGACGGACGGACAATCAAAGAGGACTATTCAAACTCTTGAAGATTTATTAAGACTCTGTGTCCTTGACTTCAAGGGAAGTTGGGACAAGTTCTTACCATTGGTGGAGTTTTCTTACAACAACAGTTATCAAACAAGTATTGGCATGGCTCCATTCGAGGCGTTGTATGGAAGAAAGTGTCGTTCTCCAGTATGTGGGATGAGATGGGTGAAGCAACGTTGTTGGGACCGGAGTTGGGTACGTATGACTACGGAAAAGATTCAAACGATCCGACAACGTATAAAAACCTCACAAGACCGACAAAAGAGTTATGCTGATCTTCAACGAAAGGACGTTGTAAGACCCCAACTTATTATTAATGAAATTTAATTTTCTCTATTTATTATTTTGAAATAGTAAGGGTTGATTTGATTAATGTGGATAGTTATGGGTAAAATACGCAAATATTTCAAAATAAGCAAGTGGTTATAAAATATTCATTGTTGTCGGGAAATATTCGTTTGGTCGTGGAATATTCGTAGACTTTTCGGGAGAATATTAAATGCGAAATTTCGACAAAAGGGCTATTTATTGTGAATTATTGAAGTTCAAAGCTCAAAATAATTGATTTTTGGAAGTTTAAATTATTTTAAATTAGAAAAAGTTTTTCTTACTTTTTCTAGAAGGTGGCATGTGCTTATTGAAATTTGAAATCAGATTTCAAGAGTGGCGTAGGAATTTTGATATATATAATAATATTAAATTAAATTTTCTACTTTGGTGTTCTAAGCAATTTCCTATAAATAGGGTGCTTAGGTTAGAATTGAAAATTACACCAGAAACTGAAGTTTTCTCTCTCTATATTATCGGTATATTCTTGTGAGTATTTTGAGTATACTTTGAGTATTCTTATACGGTCTGCAAGTTCAAGTCATAGCCTATATCCCAGGTGTTTCAACTAAAGTATCTTTGTCTTTGTGAGGTAAGGGATATTTTTTTTTCAGTAATGATATTATTTCTTCAATATCATTATGTTGAAATATTGATCTGAAGTTTTTTATCAAATTTGAAACTTTTCTTTGTGAGATTACTTATTCACGATACTGAAGCCTATTCACGATATCTGATCTTATTCACGAATCTGGCTTATTCATCGAAAAATGAAAATTTTCTTTTAAGTCCAAAATATCTATTACGGATACTAGCTTTGATTGTATCCATGTTTTGATCATTCTTGAATTTTACACCACTATAATTATTTTTGAGGTATTTTTGGACATGGATAAAACAAAGTACTGAATCCTTAATCCTTAATCCTTGTCATTTTGTTTCATTGGATTCGTTTCTTTAAAATATTTTCATCATCCTCGGTCTTAAATGATGATATTATTGAATATCTTTGGCTGTAGTCGCAAAGATGAATGATTTCTGAAGAATATCTTTGGCCGTGGTGCAAAGATGAGCAGTGTTTAGATGAACATGACCCAATGATGAATATCTTTGGCTTTTGAGTAGTGCAAAGATGAATATTTGATTCCGGATATATATTGATTGATGTTACAGGGATAAAAGATAGATGATGAACTTTTAAATTCATACATAGAAGATAGTAGTTTGCATTCTCTACTTAACTCTTCTAATGAATTATTATTTCCACTGCGAATATTGATTTAAAATTTGTTGTCTATTGTATTCTATTAGATTTTTCCTTGTTGAAGACTAACGATAATTTGTTGTATATTATCTTAGTCATAATATTCTTTACTGGGCTAGTTGAGCTCACCCTTTTTCTTTTTGTTCCATTTTTCTTCTCAGGAGGCGAGAATATAGCGAGTACGAGTCAGGGTATGGAATGAAAGTTCTAGAGAGAGTTGTTTAGTAGTCCTCACCATTTTTGTAAAATAATGTATCAATAAATGTGATGAGGATTTATCTGAGTATAGATATTGTCAGAAGATAATATTTGTATACAAACCGTAAAGACCCCGAAATTTTTTAAATAAAAAGGAATTTTCTTTATTTATTATTTTGAAATAGTAAGGGTTGATTTGATTAATGTGGATAGTTAAGGGTTAAATACGCAAATATTTCAAAATAAGCAAGTGGTTATAAAATATTCATTATCATCGGGGAATATTCGTTTGGTGGTGGAATATTCGTCTTTGTCGGGAATATTAAATGACGACCAGTAGCGACCAATGTGTGGGGCCCATATGTGAAGCGATTGGATGAAGAAAACGACAAATATAAGTTGTTTTTAAATAACAGGCGTAGTTGTTACTGTTATCTTTGTAATGCGGGGTTAAAACACACTAATCTGGCGTTGTTGAACAATGGCACTTTTCGGTATTGCACCAATTATTGATTCTTACGTGAAGGCACTACTCAATAATGGTTACAATAATTATTGCTCAAAGATTTTTTATTGAGTTAATAATTCTTTGCGTTGATATTTTATATTCTTTGTTGTTTCAATAATTGTCATTACACGATATTTTTCATTATCGAAGCAATAATTCATATTATCTGAATAATATTATTAGATAACATTATTGGCAATGTCTAGAAAGTTACATCTAAGGAGAGGTTTGGTCACCTAATTGCATGGCCACAAGAAGAAGAAATTCTTATTGGAAGCCCCTCTTTCCTGAACCGCACAGGTTGTCAATATTGTGATTCTCGTAATATTATTTGTGAATAATTAATTATTGATTTATATGATGAGGAAAATATTGATTTTATGTGGATATAGATGGAGAAAATTTTTATAGTGACAATTGTTGAAAATTGAAATTTTATCTTTTTCGATAAAATAATTCATTTAAATATATTATTTTAATAATATATTAACTAGTGATATTTTTACAACGAATGTGGGATATATGAGTATCTGAGGAGAAAGAGTATTTTTGTTGCAATAAATGTTTAAAACATGTTAAACATGTCTGCGGACCCCATTTATTGACCGAAATTTGATTATAAATTTGTAAAATCGCCTGCTTGTGGATTTCGTCAATTTCTATTTGGAATTTGGAAAACTTTCTTCTGCAAAGTTGTAGAGAATTGAAATTCCTATACAAACTCATGAGATTCGAATTTTCTGATGAAAGGGCTATTTATTATGAATTATTGAAGTTCCAAAGCTCTTCAAATAATTGATTTTTGGGAGTTTAAATTATTTTTGTTAAGAAAAACGTTTTTGTATTTTTTTGGACATCATTAACATGTGTGGCTGGTGTTTTGACCAAAAGGTGGGCTAAGGAAAATTTGTATAATTATATTAATATTATATTAAATTTTACGCTTTGGTGTTTCTAAGCATTTTCCTATAAATAGGGTCTTGGGTTAGAATTGAAAATCACACCGTAAACTGAAGTTTTCTCTATTCTCTCTCGATATTTTGAGCGTATTCTTGTGAGTATTTTGAGTATACTTTGAGTATTGATATACGGTGCAAGTTCATTCAGCGTTATTCCAGTCAGAAGTACTGATCTTTCGAGGTAAGGGATATTATTTTTTTTCGTAATGATATTATTTCTTCAATATCATTATCTTTGAAATGTTGATCCAAGTTTTTATCAAATTTGGAACTTTTTCATGTCGGGTTACTATTCATGGGTTACTTTTCATGAGTTACTATTCACGAGTTCTTATTCATGAGTTACTTATTCACGAGTTACTATTCACGAGTACTATTACATGAAAGCGTGAAGATGTTTTTATGGAATTTCTATCTTTTGGTGTCGAGTTACTATTCACGATACTCTGGCACTATTCACGATACTCTGATCTTATTCAATCGAAAAATAAAATTTCTTCTTTTTGTCCAAAATATCTATTCGGATACTAACTCTGATTGTATCCATGTTTTGATCATTCTTGAATTTTACACCACTATGATTATTTTTGAGGTATTTTTGGATGTGGATAAAACCAAGTACGAATCCTTAATCCTTAATCCTTGTCATTTTGTTTCACTGGATTCGTTTCTTTAAAAAATATTTTTCATCATCCTCGATCTTTAAATGATGATATTATTGAATATCTTTGCCTGTAGTCTAAAGATGAATGATTTCTGAAGAATATCTTTGGCATGTAGTGCAAAGATGAAGTGTGTGAGATGAACACGACCGATTGATTAATATCTTTGGCTCAGAGTGCAAAGATGAACAGTGTTTAAATGAACATGACTAATCGATGAATATCTTTGGCACAGTAGTAAAGATGAATATTTGATTCCGTATGCGTATTGATTGATGTTACTGAGGATAAAATATTGATGATGGACTATTAAATTCATAGATTATAGTAGATTTCATTCTCTACGTAACTCTTCTATGAATTATTATTTCACCGCTGCGAATATTGATCCAAACTTGTTGTATCATTGTATTCTATCGATTTTTCCTGTTGAAGACTAACGATAATTTGTTTTATATTATCTTAGTCATAATATTCTTTCTTTGGGCTAGTTGAGCTCACCCTTTTTCCTTGTTGTTCCATTTTTCTTCTCAGGAGGCGAGAATGTAGCGAGTACTAGTCGGGGTATGGAATGAAGGTTCTAGAGAGAGTTGTTTAGTAGTCCTCACCATTTTTGTAAAATAATGAATCAATAATTATGATGGGGATTTATTTGCATGTGGATATTGTCTGAAAGACAATATTATATTTAAACTCATTAAGATATATTGTCGTATTTCACACGACATTTGTATTATTGAAGTTGTAGTTTGCTTTTTGTACCATGTATTTGGCGACTCGAGAATGGGTGTTGTGTATACCTATTTTGGGGCGTCGCCACAATTGGTATCGAGCTTAGGGATATGATCTCTGGCGGAGATCGGGGAATAGAACTAGGAGGGAGAGACGAGTAAATCCTTCGCTAAAGTGTCCTACCTAAGCTTATTTGTTAGTTGGTCAAGATATAGGGATATTATGTGATATATTGATTTCCTTAATTAACCCTTATTTTATGACAAGATTTGAGAATGTCGACCGAGAATATTAACAATTGGAGTAAATGAGACCGTGGAGATGCTCAGTATTTACCAACGAGGAGAACGTGCAACAGTGGCAATGTTCCTCCCGTGAACAACACCAATTGAGAGCGATGATGAAACGAGGATGTTTAGAAGCTTTTTGCAGCTCATGCAAAATCGATTTGAGAGACTTCGTGTTCAAAATACTGAGGAGAAATGATAGCAATTCACGGTGGTCACAGCGACTGCGATTCAAAGAGTTGGGACCACCGCACTGCAGGGAAGCCGGATCCGATTAAAGGCGAGACGTGGGTCAAACAAATTACCAAGATATTCGATGTCTTGGGATGCACGGAGGAACAGAAAGTTCCATTCGCCACCTTTATGTTCCGTGGCGAGGCGGTTCATCGGTGGGAATCACGTAGGCGTACTATCCAAATTCGCACTCAAATGATGTATGGAGACGTTTGAAATAAATTCAATGACAAGTACTTCCTTGAAAGTATTCGTCATATGAAGGAAATGGAGTTTATTAGACTAGAAGCGAAATAACATGGCGGTGTCCCAAAGACGAGGCGAAGTTCATGGAGTTATCCGTGTTCAGACCTCATTTGGTGGAGAATGAGGAACGCGTGATGTGTGGATGTTTCTTAGGGTTTGAAACCCGACATACGCCAATATCTCATTTCTCATAAATTTTCTCTCTATTCGAGATGTTGTTAATGTGGCTCGATTGTTAGAAATGAGATAACAAGTACGTTCAACCGAGGGACCATAACCGAGATCATATCAAGAGATAGCGATCATCGTAATAACGATAACCAAACGGAGAAAGAAGAATACGAATTAAAGGCGGTAACCACTCCGGTGGTAATCGTGGTCATGAAAATAGAAGAAGCGAAGTCGGGAGGAGATTTTAAAAAGAGGAGATTCAACAACGACCATGTGAAGACGTCGGCGCCAGAAGCAACTAGTTTTAAGGGAGGAGAACGACCACCCATTATATGCTACAAATGCGAAAAGAGGGACATATCACCAAAACCGCCTACAACAGTTCAAGGTATGCTATAATTGTGGAAAGGAAGGACATATCGCCGAGATTATGACAAGAATGAAACCTAGTTCAATGGGACGGTGACTCAAAAGATCATTGTAACTACCCCAAAATAGGTCCATTCCATCCAACCCATTCTGAGTCGCCAAATATATGGTACGAAAAATAACTACAACTTTATTACAACAATTGTCGTGCAAAATACAACAACACATATGCTGTGAGTTTGGATACCAATATATACCAAATGTAACTCGACACCAACTTGGATAACACGTCACCGTGACACCTTACATAAAGGTACACGATCAAACCTGTTTTAGAAATTAGAATCTTTGGAAAGTGCTCAAGAAACCTTCGTATACATGGGAGGCCATGCTTTTAGGTTATGGTAGATATCATATGGCCACGCAAATTATCCTTGGTTGACCCAATAGACCCCAAAGAAAAACAAGAAGATTACTATCGTATTCTTCCCAATGGTGAGTCTTCTCTTGACATATCATTATCTCCACTCGTCTCTAATTGGGTATTATACTCCAAACAAACACCAAGATTATATAAGTAGTGCTTGTAAATATTCTCAAAGAAGTGGATGAGCACAACTATGTCTTATGATAACACGAAGCTCAGAGTTTGTATGTTATTAGACATCTTGTATGATAGTGACAAAACACCCTTCCAAGTTAAATTCACCTCACCTCAACATCTATAGACCACCACTCTATTCCCTTGTTATCCCCTCCAACCCAAATACACTTTATTACCCGAAAGGAATTGTGAAACAAAAGGGTGAGCACAACTAGCTCAAAGAAGAATATTATGACTAAAGATAAATAAATTATCAATAGTCTTCATCAAGAATGAATCAAAGATTTAGAACATATGGTAGATGATAAAACTTTTCAACCATAGTTGCAAATGAACGAAGCAATCCATTAAAAGAGTCAAATAGACTATAAAAGTCTATTGTCTTCTCGCGTTAAAAGTCCACCAACAATATTTTATCCTCAGAACATCAATCAATTCCTTTCCACAATCATATGAATAACTCATAATCATAATTGTGATTCTAAATTCCTCTTCTCATCCGTGAATGAAGATAATTTTCATCACTGTCTTTACACGAAACATCAAATATCATGGTTATACCAAATCACGCCTGCTTCATAATCATACTAATAAATTCATCTTTGCACCACGGGCCAAAGACATTCATCAACAGTTCATCTTTACACTACATGCTAAAGATATTCAACAACAGGTCATCTTTGCATTACGAGCCAAAGATATTCATCAATAATTCATCTTTGCACTACAGGTTAAAGATATTCAACAACATGTCATCTTTGCATTCTGAGCAAAAGATATTCATCAATAATTCATCTTTGCTTCTACAAAAGCTAAGATATTCAACAACAGTCATCTTTGCATTACGAGCCAAAGATATTCATCAATAATTCATCTTTGCACTACAAAGCAAAGATATTCAACAACAGTCATCTTTGCATTCGAGCCAAAGATATTCATCAATAATTCATCTTTGCACTACAAAGCAAAGATATTCAACAACAGTCATCTTTGCATTACTGAGCCAAAGATATTCATCAATAATTCATCTTTGCACTACAGGCTAAAAGATATTCAACAACAGGTCATCTTTGCACAACGAGCCAAAGATATTCATATATCAACGAAATACATAATCATTTCAGAAGTTATATAACAATAATTATAATACCATGTTGATCAATTCACCTTTGCACTTAAGCTAAAAATATTCAATTGTAAATTCAATGGTCATGATCATACCAGTCAACAATTCAACTTTTGCACTACTGGCAAAAGAGAACCTATGGTCACGATCATACCAATAATCTACCCATCTTTACACTCAAGTCAAAGAGAAATATCATCATTAGGGTTATAAGAATGTTATATAAAAATAATATAATCAAAACATGGTTTTAATTTCAAGAGTAAGATTCATAAATCAACGATAATTTGGTGGGAGAAGAAACCAATTTGTTGTGAATAGTACCCAGATTCGCATACATAGTCCCGTATATATCGCATAAGAATAACCTCGACACGAAAAGATAAAGTTTCATAATAAAATTCATATCCATATTTATAACACCTTAATCCAAATGTTATAAATCACTTAGAAATCTCATAATCTAATATTATTAATATTATAATAATATTTTAATCATTTCTCAAACTTATAAATAATTTAATCCAATTATTTACACTTTAATAATTAATGCATTTTATCATCTAAAATGCCAAACTCATAAGATTTCATCATCATTAACCAAAACCCTCATAAAAATCAGCATATATCTCATATATGATTCTCAAGCCAATAAATCATATTTTCCAATTTTCTTACTTCACATAACATATTTAATTCATTTACTCATAACTAGAACATTTTCATGAAAAATACCAAATCGATTCTAAAATATTTCTTTTCTGGGATTTAGCATAAAATAGTCCCATATTGAACATATATTTTTCTCGAAATTTTAAAAATTCATTTACTATTTTTCATATGGCCAAAACCACCTTTAATATTTAAACATTTATCATAAATTGTACTTTTATCCAAAATTTCAAATTCACAGAAAGAGTAATCGATATTATATAGATGTACTCTCAATAAAAATTTCATCAATTTTGGAGTTAACCGCAAGAGAGTTATAAATAGTTACTTTTAAAATAGTCTTTTCCCATAAAATCCATAACTCCTAATCTATACATCCAAAAATACCTTAAAATAATCATAGTGGTGTAAAATTCAAGAATGATCAAAACATGGATACAATCAAAGCTAGTATCCGAATAGATATTTTAGACGAAAAGAAAAATTTTATTTTTCTATGAATAAAGTCAGTGATTCGTGAATAGTCTTGAGTATCGTGAATAAGGTCAGATATCGTGAATAGTCTTGATATCGTGAATAGTAACTCTCGACACCAAAAGATAGAAATTCCACAAAAAAAATCTTCACGCTTCATTTAATGAATAGTACTCGTGAATAAAGAACTCGTGAATAAGTAACTTCGTGAATAAGAACTCGTGAATAAGAACTCATGAATAGTAACCCGATATGAAAAAGTTCCAAATTTGATAAAAACTTCGGATCAACATTTCAAAGATAATGATATTGAAGAAATAATATCATTACGAAAAAATAATATCCCTTACTATCCCTTACTATCCCTTACTATCCTTACCTCAAAAGAAAGCAAAGACTTCCGACGGGATATCGGATATGACATGAAGGAAACTTGTATGCTTGATGAATATCAACTCACCAAGTATCTAAATACTCACAAATTACACTCAATAATCTAGAGAGAAAGAGAGAAACTTTGTTTACGGTGTGGATTTTCAATTCTAACTTAGCCTCTATTTATAGGAAAATGTTAGCCTACCAAGCGAGACTTGACCAAGCTACCGATGGCTTTACTCGCTACTATTCCACCCACCAAAAATCAGCCATCTTCCCCAACAACCAAGAGTGGGGCCCACTCAATTCTAGAATTTTCCACCAAAACCTAATTTCCGAATCAGTTACCTCTTAAAATTCATAACAAATCATACGTTTATTTTTAACGGTTCAAAATTTGTGGACATATACTCAACTTATATATGTATAACATATCCAAAAATTACAACGATCCAACGGTCGGATCAAAATTTATAACTCACGCAATATATAGTCAAGAACACCGATTTTTGGACTATTAGTCCTTCGGACCAGATTTCATTCAAAATTTCACCACGAAATATCTACAAAGAATTTTTGGGTGATTCAAATTTCTACAGATTAGCTTACTTCTAGGGCTTTCTTTTGATATATGGCTCATCTCTTAACTCATTATACACAAAAGAGTTATGGATTTTACAAAATCAAGTAATAAACTAATTTTTCCGAAAATCCCATATTTTGTTCTCCATTTCGACAAATAATCTTGATAAAACACCTCATCTTTAATTCCTTCACTTAAATACATAAATAAATCCATCATTTATATCCACATCAAATATATATTTTCTTATCATATAAATCAATAACTAATTATTCACAAATAATATTACGTAATCACAATAATGACAACCAGAGGCGGTTCCTGGAAAGAGGGGCTTTCGATAAGAATTTCTCTTCTTCAAGCGCCGCAATTAGGTGACCAAACCTCTCCTTGATGTAACTTTCTAGACATTGCCAATAATGCTATCTAATAATATTATTCAAATAATATGAATTATTGATCCGATAATGGGAAATATCGTGCGTTGATAATTATTGAACAACAATAATAAAATATCAACACAAAGAATTATTGAATCAATAAAATAAAATATTGAACAAGAATTATCGTAACAATTATTGAGTAGTGCCTTCTCACGTAAGAATCAATAATTGAAAAAATACTTTATCACAATCTGGTGTCTACTTCGTGTCAACAACGTATTACTTTTACTTTACCAACCGGGTATTCCAACGGTGTTAATTCAGTAACGATTACGCCGTTATTTATAAAAACTTAATTTTATCGCTTTTCTTCATCCGACGCTTATTACATTATGGGGCCCAAAAATGGTCATACTTGTAGTAATTTAATATTCCCAAGCGTAAAGAATATTCCACGACACCAAACGAATATTCTCCCACAACAATGAATATTTTATAACCACTTGTGTATTTTGAAAAAATTCATATAACACCCTTAACTTTAACTTTTATCAATTTAACCATTTACCGAATAGTAATTATAAGAAAAATTGAATACTTTTATTTCATAAAATTCGGGGTCTTCAATTTGTCCCGGAAAAGTCAAAGTCAACGATTACGGGAAGAAGCGTTTGTTGTGCGACCGTCAAAATGCGAGGAACCCGAGCGAAGTTAGTACGCAAGTTAGTTAATTATAAATTCTTACTAAGTATATACCTTACTAGATATTGGTTCTACCCATTCTTTTATCTCTTACTTGCGCTACAAACGTTTGAACTTGACTACGGAGAAATTAGACTTTGACCTATCTCGTGGAAACTCCAGTTAGAGAAACTTTCATCATATCCACTGCTTATAAATCTTGCTTGATTCAGTTTAGCACTATCACATTACCGTTAACCTTATTTCTATAGAGATATTTGTTTTGATGTGATTTTAAGGTTAACTACTCATCATGCCAAATTGATTGCTTTTGTAAGGTTGTTAGTTTTCATATTCCTAAGCAACCCGTTATTCAATTCAAGCAATCAAACCATTGTAGTCAAACATTTTCATATCAAGCCATGAAGTCATTCGTTTATTACGGATGTCAAGTTTTCTTAGTCCATGTTATGGATTTGAATAAAGACACGTCGATTTGAATAATATTCCATTGTTATTGATTTTTCCCGACGTATTTCTGAAGAATTTCTTGGCTTACTCCCAAAGCTTCGATATTAAATTTTGTATCGACTTTGAACCCAAGACAAAACTCATTTCTAAAATCTCATATCGAATGGCTCCTATTGAACTTCGTGAGTTAAAAATTCAACTATAGAATTTGGTACCGAGCCTTTATCTTGTGACTTCCTTTGTGGAATTCACCTAAGCCGAGACTCTCTGTAGGGGGCGTCATATTCGTACGATAAGAAAAGCGATAGGTGTCATTGTGACGTCTTATCCAAGATTGGGATATGAGTCACGATTGAGAGCAACCTAAGTCGCTTATCGAAAGACGTAGCTTTCAGGCTTAGTTGGTTATTATCGGAGATTCGTTGAAGGATATTCTCGAATCGCTATTCCATTAACGCAAATTGACTCGTAGAGATACAAAATTCGAATGGAGCAAGGAATGTGGGAAGAGCTTGAAGAACTCAAGAGGAGACTCATTTCAAAACACATGTTTACGATCATGCCATCCTCGAAAAAGCGAACGTGATAAATGACGCGATGAGTAGAAGATTATATCGCGGAACGAGTGCGATGATGTCAAGTATATCTGACAGAGCCAACTTTAATAGAAAAGTTAAGGTTGTTCAAGCCACCGGCCCGGAGTTGATGCGTATGAAGAAGAAAGTACAAGAAGGAGCTATTTGGGCGAGAATTGATGAAGAAGGAATACTTGAGTCCACTCTGACTTTGTGTTCCTAACGACTCGATTTGAAGTACAAGATTATGATGGAGGCACACAATCGCCATTTGCAATCCATCCTGGAAGTACTAAAATGTATCGTGATCTTCGACATACATTTTGGTGGAACAATATGAAGAGAGAGATTGCAAAGTTTATCTCGATGTGTTTAACTCGCTAACGTGTAAAGGCGAGCATCTTGTACCTAAGGGTCCGTTGCAACCACTTGAGATTCCTGAATGAAGTGGGAACACATTACCATGGATTTCGTTACGGGTCTTCCTACGGTTTCTCAAGGCATCAATGCTATTTGGGTTATTGTTGATAGATTAACCAAGTTTGCTCATTTCTTGCCGATACGAGAGACTTATTCCTTGAACGTCTTTCTCGTATGTGACGTAAATGCGATTGTGAGATTGCATGGCATGCCAAGATCCATAGTTTTAGATCGTGACCCAAGATTCACTTCATGATTTTGGGTTAGAAAGCTATGGGCACAATTTGATTTATTCTGGCTGTATACCATCCTCAAACGGATGGGCAATCGAAAAGGACTACTCAAACTCTTGAAGATATATTAAAACTTTGTGTCCTAGATTTCAAGGGTAGTTGGGATAAGTATTTACCATTGGTGGAATTCTCATACAACAATAGTTATTAAACAAATATAGGCATGGTTCCATCCGAAGCATTATATGGACGAAAATGTCGTTCTCCAATATGTTGGGATGAGGTGGGTGAAGCAACATTGTTGGGACCCGAGTTAAGACGTATGACTCTACCGAAAAGATCCAAATGATTCGACAACGATATACAAACGGCACAAGATCGACAAAAGAGTTATGCGGATCTTCATCGAAAGGACGTGGAATTTAATGTAGGGGATCATGTATTGTTGCGAGTTGCTCCATGGAAGGGAGTTACAAGATTTGGGAAGAGAGGAAAGCTCAATCCACGATTTATCGGTCCATTTCAAATTCTTGACCGAGTAGGAAATGTAGCCTATAGACTTGCGTTACCTCCAAGTATGTCTCGTGTTCATAATGTGTTTCACATATCTCATACTTAAATAAATATGTGAAAGACCCGAATCACGTTATAGAGTTAGAACCGGACGAGATAATAGAAGACTTAACGTATGAGAGAGGTACTGTAAAGATCTTGGATAGGAAGGAGCATGTCCCTACGTCAAAGAAAGGTCATACCACAAGTTAAAGTTTTGTGGAGGAATCATGCTATATAGAGAAATGACACAGGAATTGGAAAGCGGAAATGAAAGCGAGGTATCCTCACCTTTTCAAAACACAGTATCGCGACGTCAATTTCGAGGACGAAATTTCATAAGGAGGGGAGGTTGTAAGACCCTGAAATTTTTAAATAAAAAGGAATTTCCTTTATTTATTATTTTTATATACTAGCTATAACCCGTGCCTGAAGGCACGGCGTAACGAAAAATTAAATTAAAATTCAAAAAATATTACATTATCTAAAGACACATGCCACCACAACAATTAATACATACTCGATCTTCAATACATATCCAACCACCAAAACATCGAGCTAGTCGATACTAATTTCAAAAAATTTCGGCAAAATTTCCTTTAAAAATAGATATCCAAAAAATTCTAAACCTGTCTATAAATCTTACAATCATCAATATATATATCTAAACCACTAAAAAAACCATCATTCCATACCCAAAATCATCATAACCATGTATAATTAGTTAACTTTACAAAATACGGAACACCAAAAATACATACATGAAGAAAAAAATATCTAACCACCAAAACATCAAGCTAGTCGCTACTAATTTTAAAAAAATTCGACAAAATTTCCTTTAAAAATAGATATCCAGGCAAATATAAACCTGTCTATAAAACTTACAATCATCCATACATATTCAAACCACCAAAAAAACCATCATTCCATACCCAAAATCATCATAACCATGTAGAATTAGTTAACTTTACAAAATACGGAACACCAAAAATACATACATGAAGAAATTAATACATACTCAATCAACACATCCAACCACCAAAACATCAAGCTAGTCGCTACTAATTTCAAGAAATTTCGACAAAGTTTCCTTTAAAAATAGATATCAAGAAAAATCTAAACATGTTTACAAAACTTACAATCATCCATACATATCCAAACCACCAAAAAAATCATCATTCCATACCCAAAATCATCATAACCATGTATAATTAGCTAACTTTATAAAAGACGGAACACAAAGAATACATACATGCATCTAATAGAGAAACAACATGTTGAGCATAAGACCCTTTACTTTATAGCTTACACCAAGTATAATCTTTATAGCTTACACCACGTATCCTTCAATATACACCTGAAAATATTTAAAATTTAAAAATTATTGAAATATGTGAGTCAAAATAAAACAATTGTAAATCCGAAACATAAGACCCCTTACTTTACCCTGAATTATCTAAAAAACAAATGAGAACACATATTTGTATGTAAGGGGAATGATTTAGATTGATATAAGTTAGAATTTAGAGAGATTGTAATAATCAATTTATTTAGGAAAAGATATGGACTTACAATTAAATAAAATTTTCTTAGTACCATTTCAACAAACGGTTCATTTGGTTAATGATATAAATCATAAATTTGTATTGGTGGCGATAATGGGGGGGTGTGTCTCTTCTGCTGAAAAGAAAAGAGATTAAACACCCATTGTAAAAAAAACAAATTTAAAACACCCAAAGTTAAACTGAAGTTGTTATGGACTTTATAAGAAGACTTATGATGAAATAGATAAGAATTTTTAATCGAAGCTATTCGAAAATTTAAGTTAGAGATTTCAAGGTATAAGCGATACTAATGGTTGATTCACTTGATAAAAAATTCTTGATAAAAACAATTTTAATTTAAACCACAACTCAGTTGATTCGTAAATTTAAACCAATCTACTGAAATTAAAAAACATCAATATTAAAAAAGAAAAAAAAACTATTTACAACTTACATAATATGAGTACCAATTTGTCCTAACTCCTAATGAAAGATTTAAAAAAAAATCCAAAAAGTTCCCATGAAGAACAACCGAGAAAAAAAATTAATTCCATAATCACGCATTAAACCCCATTCAAGTAACATATTTGCGATTTCTTCAAAAAGAACAACTGAGAAGAAAAATTAAATCTATAATCACGCATTAAACCCCATAAAAGTTGAACCAAAAACTAAACCCACAACAATTGGAACCTCGATCCACCAAAATAAATTCAATATACAAACCCGAGTCATTTCGACCTTTAAAAACCACCATTTTAATCAATAGTTCAGCAAACCCTTTCAATAAAAAAAGAAAATAAAAGCAAAGAATAAGATAAACTACTGCTGTGAAAGAGAGAGACGGATATTAAACACCCATTGTAAAAAAAAAAAATTAAAATACCCAAAGTTAAACTGAAGTTGTGGTAGACTTTATAAGAAGACTTGTAATAAAATAGGTAAGAATTTTTAACTGAAGCTATTCGAAAACTTAAGTTAAAGATTTCAAGGTATAACTGATACTAATCATTCAATCAAAACAATGAGCAGGGTTTACAGAAGCAGAGCAGTAAATACCTTCAAGAATGCCACTAACTTCCAAACACCATGTATTCCTTCAAGAATGCCACTAACTTCTAAACCTTCATTTTCCTGTACCAAATAATGTTTCCAACAAATACAAATAACAATCAATTTTGAACTTAAATAAATAAAAAAATAACAAAGAAAAAGAGCAGGGCTTATAGAAGCAAAGCAGTCAAGGGTTTGATTCAAGAAAAACTAATGATATTATCATAGCCTAACCAATCTACTGAAATTAAAAAACATCATGATTAAAAATTTTAAAAAGAAAAAGAAACTATTTACAACTTACATAATATGAAAGCAACTCATTGAAAAAATTGATATCCTTGTAGGTGAATACTTGAAGTGGAAATTAGCAACTCATTGAAGCTTAGTCAAGTTGAAAAGACAAGGAAATAATATCATTATCGACCATAAACTTTCCACTTGCGGGCGAGTAAAAGGACTACGCATACAGACTTGATGGAATGATGGATATTGCAAATGAATCAAGCTCAAGGATTCTACATCCCTAAGTTAATATTAAAAGTTTATCCTCACACCTGGAAATATAGATGATAAGGTAGTTATGAAAAAAATAATAACATGAAGGTTTCACAACCGGTGGGGAAATTAATGCTTGAAATGTATTACCTTTCCAATATTTTGTTGGCACAGGTGTTACAACATTGTATCCTACCTAACAAAGAAGCGATGAGTTAAGCACTTCAACTAAAAATGTAATAGATGACCCAAAGTACCATGAGCTTCAAAGCATTTCTAAATAGTTCATGGCAAGACCAATTAAAATTACTTCATCATCACATGCGATGTGAACAACAATGTTGTAACATTTTTCCCATGAAAATTAACACAACCTCCAAAGAGTAAATAAGGTTCAAAGACGTTGTTTATCGAAGAGCAACTTCACGTTGCTTTTTGGGTTCGATAAATAAACTATAGGAGAAAAAAATAAAGATGAAAAGATATATGGTATTGTTATTCTCATCGAAAACCCAAATTGTTTTTATATCCGAGAATGTTCTACCGCCATCGTGGTAAGGCCACAAAAATATCATATTACGACACTCCCCAAATTTTAGAATACTAATTCTATTCGAATAAACTTCTTAGGGAAGAACTACCCAGAGATTGCCAGTAACACTTGCAAGTCTAGCCAAATCCTACCGGAGACCACTAAAAGACAGTTCTCAATATCTTATAATCAGAACAGACATCAGATGTCATGACTGAGGACGATAATAACTTGCAATTATATATTCCAGACACCAAAATTAGCTGAATACTAATGATTTGTGGTGAAAAAGCAAAAATTACAAGTCCACAGACAGCAAGAAATTAGGTGTTTTCATTGACCACTATTTGAAATTGCTGACTATGCTGAATAATGTTTGACTAATGCAAAATTAAAAGAAAATTTTGTAAAATGAAGTTTGATAGACTTGGCTGATTGAACCCTACTAATAGTTCTACTAAGAGATTTTAAACAGGGTTTAGGGCTAATTGAATGCAGTTTCATTGAAGAAAAACAAACAAAAAAGAAAAGAAAAAAGAAAAGAAGTCAACAGTGGACTTTTTTTGCATTATTGAGATTAAAATTCAATTGGAATGACTTTAAATTTAAACTGAGACTGGAACTGGTAGCCTGTGAATGACATAAGCAGCATGGAAGTGATTAAACCTCAAAATGGTGGCTGAATTGTGAAGAGTACTTCATTCGCAGCTGTCTTATTGAAACAGAATATGGAGATTTTGTTGTGATTTGATATGCTTTATAGTGATTTTTGCTGTAGAGATTGGAGCTATCTGAAGAGATTTTGGCGGGTTTAAGATGGAATTTGCTTATGCTTTGATTACTATTAGATGATAATTCTCCGTCTATGGTGCTCAAAATTGTAAATGTAACAAATCCAATTGATTTTCAGCTAGAATGGATGAGATTGGAATGGTTTAAACTTGCATTCTATAGCTAATTTCCCGGCATTGCGAACAAAGCATGAACTGGTGAGTTTCCTGAGATATTTATGGTTGATATGGGGTTAATTTTTATTCAAAGTTGATGGATGATAGTTACCCAGGAGATCCCCAAGGGCTTGGCCGATGGATGATGAATAGTGACCTTCAAAGGAGATTTTCACAATTTAGGCCGTTGGATGTTGAAGCCCCTCTATTTAAGAGTTTATACTTAGAGGTATACTTATCAGTAAATTGGAACGATAAATCCTCACCTTTAGTCCTCAAATAGCCTCATAACAGAGCCATAATCCTAAATGTGTACTTATCAGTAAATTGACTGCTGTCTGTTTACTAATTTATTTACCTATGCTTAGTAAAGAATTTTGTTGCTATTTTTTTTACCACTGCCAGACTGCCAATAACAATAGGAAGACATTGTGTGACTCATACCTAAAAGTTTATCATGCTATCCCAAAGACATGTACTGGGTGCATGATTTTAAGCTTCTGTGAGATTCTATGAATTGGTTCTTGATTCCATTACAATGAAGTGATCCATGCTAATATAATAATTTCCACAAAGTTTGGAATGAGGAAGTAAAAAAATTCCACAAATTTCACAAATATTAAAATTTCTATAAGCGAATGCATTCATTTTGAAATTGCATAGAAGTACAACAACCAAAAGGCGATTTCAAAAACTTTAGTAGTGGTAAGCAAACATCCCAAATTAACACTTTGTATAATTTAAGAATCAAATAACAAGAGGAAGATATGAAACCCGATTTCCATATTTTCGATCTGATCCGCTTCAACATAATCACCTGCTCTCTGCCTCGATCAGAATCTCATCATCTTTTTGTGGATCTTTCTTACGCCAAGTACTTGGTTTTCTTAATCATCCAAATTGTAAGCAACGTAAATGGCGAAAAGGAGGATAAAGAAAAGCAAATGTGTTTGTGATGATTAATCAAGACAGATGGAAACAAAATCTAATCAAGGCCAACCTCGAATAACTCTGAATTCTTTAACTACCATAAATGGTTAGAACTATTTATTAGAAATTAGTTGCCACGGCTTGAAGATTCTAACAAAATATTGCTTGATGCTTCAAGAATACCTTGTCAGCCTCATAAACCATGCCCATATACGTGCAATGATCATGTCCACTTTCTCCATGAAAAAGTAATCAGTTGTCCGATCAATTCATGTGCCGCGTCGGAAGATTATGTACTACAAAGAACTATACAGATTCAGTGAAAAAAAAATATAACAAATTTGCTCCTACTATATTTATTTAGACAAATATAGCAACTAATCAAAAATTATGTGGGGGAAAAGACTATGGATTTGGACCTGCTAATTAATCTACAACAAGTGGAACTATCAAGAAATACATGGAATTTCTCAAAATCTTCACATAATGACCAAATTGAGTCCCATAATCAAACATACAGTAATAAAAATTTGTGTTGAGCAAAAACTGCAACATATTTCTCTTCAGCATGAACCAAGGTAATAATTACGTACAGTAATAAAAATTTGTTGTAAGACCCAACTTATTATTAATGAAATTTAATTTTCTCTATTTATTATTTTGAAATAGTAAGGGTTGATTTGATTAATGTGGATAGTTATGGGTAAAATACGCAAATATTTTAAAATAAGCAAGTGGTTATAAAATATTCATTGTTGTCGGGGAATATTCGTTTGGTCGTGGAATATTAAATCTTTGTCGGGAATATTCGTATGCGACTAGTATGACCATGTATGTGGGCCCCATAACTGAAAAGCGATTGGATGAAGAAAACGACAAATATAAGTTGTTTAAAAATAACTTGGTAGTTGTTATTAAGTATAATCTATTAAAATACTTTATGGTTAACACACAAGAAGACACGCGTATTGCACCAATTATTGATTCTTATGTAAGAAGGCACTACTCAATAATGGTTACGATAATTCTTGATCGAGATTTTATTTTATTGATTTAATAATTCTGCGCGTTGATATTTTATATTCTGTTGTTTCAATAATTGTCATTACACAATTTTTTTCATTATCGAAGCAATAATTCATATTATCTGAATAATATTATTAGATAACATTATTGGCAATGTCTAGAAAGTTTTATCTAAGGAGAGGTTTGGTCACCTAATTGCTTGCCAAGAGGAGAAATTCTTATTGAAAGCCCCTCTTTCCTGGAAATCACCGTCACATCGATATTGTGATTACGTAATATTATTTGTGAATAATTAATTATTGATTCATATGATGAGAAAAATATTGATTTTATGTGGATATAGATGGAAAAAAATTTTAATGTGACAATTGTTAAAAATTGAAATTTTATCTTTTTCGATAAAATAATTCATTTAAATATATTATTATATTTTAATAATATAATAATGGTGATATTTTTACAACGAATGTGGGATATATGAGTATATGAGGAGGAAGAGTATTTTGTTGCAATAAATGTTTAAAACATGTTAAACATGCTCGGTGGACCCCATTTATTGGTGAGAAATTTGATAATAAATGTAAAATCGTCCCTTTATGAATTTCTACAAATTCTATTTGGAATTTGGAAAAACTTTCTTACGAAAAGTTGTAGAGAATTGAATTTCCTATAAAAATTTAAGAGATTCAATTTTCCGACAAAAGGGCTATTTATTGTGAATTATTGAAGTTCAAGCTCAAATAATTGATTTTTGGAAGTTTAAATTATTTTAAATTTGAAAACGTTTTTCTTACTTTTTCTAGAAGGTGGCATGTGCTTATTGAAATTGAAATCAGATTTCAAGAGTGGCATAGGAATTTTGATATATATAATAATATTAAATTAAATTTTCTACTTTGGTGTTCTAAGCAATTTCTATAAATAGGGTGCTTGGGTTAGAATTGAAAATTACACCGTAAATCAAGTTTTCTCTCTATATTATCGGCGTATTCTTGTGAGTATTTTGGAGTATACTTTGAGTATTGCTATACTGGTCTGCAAGTTCAATTCATAGCCTTATATCCTGTTTTTTATAAGAAATCTTGTCTTTGTGAGGTAAGGGATATTTTTTATTTTTCAGAATGATATTATTTCTTCAATATCATTATGTTGAAATATTGATCTGAAGTTTTTTTATCAAATTTGGAACTTTTGGTGTCTGATTACTATTCACGTATACGACCTTATTCACGTATATCTGATCTTATTCACGAATACTGAACTATTCATCGAAAAATAAAAATTTTCTTTTCGTCCAAAATATCTATTACGGATACTAGCTTTGATTGTATCCATGTTTTGATCATTCTTGAATTTTACACCACTATAATTATTTTTGAGGTATTTTTGAACATGGATAAAACAAAGTACGAAATCCTTAATCCTTAATCCTCATCATTTTGTTTCACCGGATTCGCTTTTTAAAATATATTTTCACCATCCTCGGTCTTAAATGATGATATTATTGAATATCTTTGGCCCAGTAGTCAGAAAGATGAATGATTTCTCAAGAATATCTTTGGCCGTAGTGCAAAGATGAACAAATGTGTTTAGATGAACATGACTTAATGATGAATATCTTTGGCACAGTAGTGCAAAGATGAATATTTGATTCCAGATATATATTTATTGATGTTACAGGGATAAAAGATAGACGATGAACTTTTAAATTCATACATAGAAGATAGTAGTTTGCATTCTCTACTTAACTCTTCTAATGAATTATTATTTCATTGCGAATATTGATTTAAAATTTGTTGTCTATTGTATTCTATTAGATTTTTTCTGTTGAAGACTAACGATAATTTTTGTATATTATCTTAGTCATAATATTCTTTTTTCGGGCTAGTTGAGCTCACCCTTTTCCTTTTTGTTCCATTTTTTTCTCTCGGAGAGGCGAGAATATAATGAAGCATGCAGCCTGGGTATGGAATGAAAGTTCTAGAGAGAGTTGTTTAGTAGTCCTCACCATTTTTGTAAAATAATGTATCAATAAATGTGATGAGGATTTATCTCGAGTATAGATATTGTCTAGAAGATAATATTTGTATACAAACTCACAGCTTTATTGTTGTAATAATAAAGTTGTAGTTGTTTACGTACCATGTATTGACAACTCGTAATGGGTGATGTATACCTATTTTGGGGGCGTCATAGTTGGTATCAGAGCTTAGGGATATGATCTCTGGCGGAGATCGGGGAATAGAATTAGGAGGGGAGAGACGAGTAAATCCTTCACTAGTGTGTCCTACCTAAGTTTATTTGTTAGTTGGTCAGTATATAAGGATATTATGTGATATATTGATTTCCTTAATTAACCCTTATTTTATGACGCGATTTGAAAATGTCGTGAGAATATTAACAATGGAAATGAGACCGCTGGAGACGCTGTACTTTCCAACGAGGAGAAACGTCAACAACAGTGGCAATGTTCTTCCCGTGAACAACACCAACTGAGCGATGATGATGAGCGAGGGGATGTTTAGAAGCTTTTTGCAGTTCATGCAAAATCAGACGAGGGAGACTCGTGTTCAAAATATAGGAGGAAATGATAGCAATTCACGGTTTGTCACAACCAAGTTGTAAGACCCCAGCTTATTATTAATGAAATTTAATTTTCTCTATTTATTATTTTGAAATAGTAAGGGTTGATTTGATTAATGTGGATAGTTAGGGGTAAGATACGGAAATATTTCAAAATAAGCAAAGTGGTTATAAAATATTCATTGTTGTCGGGGAATATTCGTTTGGTCGTGGAATATTCGTCTTTGTCGTGGAATATTCGCATGCGACGCAAAATGTGACCGTGTGTGGCCCCATAATGTAAAAAGCGATTGGATGAAGAAAACGACAAATATAAGTTGTTTAAAAATAATTGGCGTAGTTATTCACAGTAATCTTTTAAAAATACTTTCGGTGGTTAAAACACAAGAAGATACACCTGCGTATTGCACCAATTATTGATTCTTACGTGAAGGCACTACTCAATAATGGTTACGATAATTCTTGCTCAAGATTTTATTTTATTGATTCAATAATTCTTTGCGTTGATATTTTATATTCTTTATTGTTTCAATAATTGTCATTACACAAAGATTTTTCATTATCAAAGCAATAATTCATATTATCTGAATAATATTATTAGATAACATTATTGACAATGTCTAGAAAGTTCTGTCTAAGGAGAGGTTTGGTCACCTAATTGCGCTACCAGTAAGGAGAAATTCTTATTGGAAAGCCCCTTTTTCCTGGAACCGCTTTGGTTGTCAATATTGTGATTCTGTAATATTATTTGTGAATAATTAATTATTGATTCATATGATGAGGAAAATATTGATTTTATGTGGATATAGATGGAGAAAATTTTTAATGTGACAATTGTTGAAAATTGAAATTTTATCTTTTTCTGATAAAATAATTCATTTAAATATATTATTATATTTTAATAATATAATAATGGTGATATTTTTACAACGAATGTGGGATATATGAGTATACGAGGAGGAAGAGTATTTTTGTTGCAATAAATGTTTAAAACATGTTAAACATGCTCATTGGACCCCATTTATTGATCGAAATTTGATTATAGCTTTAAAAAATTGCCCGTTTGTGGATTTCACAATTTCATTTGGAATTTGGAAAACCTTTCTTCTGCAAAGTTGTAGAGAATTGAATTTCCTATAAAATGTCACGAGATTCGAATTTTCTGATAAAAGGGCTATTTATTGTGAATTATTGAAGCTCCAAAGCTCCGAAATAATTGATTTTTGGAAGTTTAAAATATTTTTAGTTAGAAAAACGTTTTTGGAATGTTTGGGGGCATCTTTAACATGTGTTTGATGGCTGAAATCAGATTCTAGGCATGCGTAGGAAATTTATATAATTATATTATTAATTTATTAAATTTTCTGCTTTGTATTCTAAGCAATTTCCTATAAATAGGGTCTTGGGTTAGAATTGAAAATCACACCAGAAATCAAGTTTTCTCTCTATATTATCGGCGTATTCTTGTGAGTATTTTGAGTATACTTTGAGTATTGTTAGGCGGTCTGAGTTCCTTCAAAGACTATACCCTTATTCCAAATTAAGTACTAATCTTTCGAGGTAAGGGATATTATTATTTTTCGTAATGATATTATTTCTTCAATATCATTATCTTTGAAATATTGATCTAAATTTTTATTAAATTTGGAACTTTTGGTGTCGAGTTACTATTCACGTATACGGCCTTTATTCACGATATCTGATCTTTCATTCAATACTAAGACTATTCATCGAAAAATGAAAATTTTCCTTTTCGTCCAAAATATCTATTGTGGATACTAGCTTTGATTGTATCCATGTTTTGATCATTCTTGAATTTTACACCACTATGATTATTTTTGAGGTATTTTTGGACATGGATAAAACAAAGTACGAATCCTTAATCCTTAATCCTTAATCCTTGTCATTTTGTTTCACTGGATTCGTTTCTTTAAAAAATATTTTTATCATCCTCAGTCTTAAATGATGATATTATTGAATATCTTTGGCCTGGTAGTCAAAGATGAATGATTTCTGATGAATATCTTTGGCCCGTAGTGCAAAGATGAACAAGTGTTTAGATGAACATGACCCGGTCGATGAATATCTTTGGCTCAGAGTGCAAGATGAATATTTGATTCGGATATATATTGATTGATGTTACGAGGATAAAAGATGAGCGATGAACTTTTAAATTCATACATAGAAGATAGTAGTTTGCATTCTCTACTTAACTCTTCTAATGAATTATTATTTCATTGCGAATATTGATTTAAAATTTGTTGTCTATTGTATTACATTAGATTTTCCCTGTTTAAGACTAACGATAATTTGTTGTATATTATCTTAGTCATAATATTCTTCTTGAGCTAATTGAGCTCACCCTTTTCCTTTTGTTCCATTTTTCTTCTCAAGAGGCGAGAATATAGCGAGTACGAGTCGGGGTTTGGAATGAAGGTTCTAGAGAGAGTTGTTTAGTAGTCCTCACCAATTTTGTAAAATAATGTATCAATAAATGTGATGAGGATTTATTTGAGTATAGATATTGTCTAGAAGATAATATTTGTATTCAAACTCACAGTTTTATTGTTGTAATAATAAAAGTTGTAGTTGTTTCTGTACCATGTATTGACAACTCAGAATGGGTGATGTATACCTATTTTGAGGGCGTCACACAAGCAGTTCAAAGAGTTGGGACCACCAGAATTTAAGGGAAAGCCAGATCCGATCATGGCGGAAACATGGGTCAAGCAAATTACCAAGATATTCGATGTCTTGGGATGCACGGAGAAACAGAAGGTTCCATTCGCCACCTTTATGTTCCGTGGCGAAGCGGATCATTGGTGGGAGTCTGCGTGAAGCGTACCCATCCAAACCAAGCACTCGGCGATGTCTTGGGAGACGTTTGAAACTATTTAATGACAAATACTTTCCGAAAGTGTTCGTCATATGAAGGAAGTGGAGTTCATCGATTAGAACAAAACAACATGGCGGTGTCTCAATGACGAGGCAAAGTTTGCGAGTTATCGGTGTTTGCACCTCATTTGGTGGAGAATGAGGCGTTATGACGCGCGGATGTTTACGAGAGGTTTGAAACCCTAAGATACGACAATATCTCATTTCTCATAAATTTTCTCTATTCGGATGTTGTTAATGGGCTCAATTGTTAGAAGCGAGATAACTGAGTATGTTCAACCGAGGGACCATAACCGAGGATCGTACTGGAGATAGCATTCAATGTAATAATGATAACCAACGGAGAAAGAAACAGACGGACAAAAATGGTAACCACTCGGTGGTAATCATAGCCATGAAAATAGAAAAGCGAGTCGGGAGGAGATTTTAAAAGAGGAGATTTAACAACGACCATGTGAAGACAGCGAGTCTTTGGCAAAGAATCGGGTTCTAAGGGAGGAGAACGACCACCGGTCATATCTTATAAATGCGGAAAGAGGGACATATCGATCCAAACTGTCCCACAACAGCTCAAGGTATGCTATAATTGTGGAAAGGAAGGACATATCGCTTTCGAGATTGTATGCAGTAGCGAAACCTAGTTCAATGAGGGGCGGTGACTCAAAATCTTCGTCCCGAGAAAAAAATCAAAGTCGACGGTTCCCGGAAGAAGCGTTTGTTGTGGATCGGTCAAAATCGAGGAACCCAAATGAGGTGATCACGGGTGAGCTATTTATAAATTCTTGCGAAGTTTATACCTTACTTGATCTGGTCTTACCCATTCATTTATCTCTCCGCCTTGTGCTCAACGTTTAAACTTGACTTCGGAGAAATTAGACTTTGACCTATCTGTGAAAACTCAGATTAGAGAAACTTTCATCACATCCATCGCTTATAAATCTTGTTTGATTCAAGTTGGCACCATTACCTTTACACATTGACCTTATCTCTTTAAAGATACTTGCTTTTGATGTTATTTTAGCGATTGATTGGTTAACTACTCATCATGCCAAAATTGATTGTTTTCATAAGGTTGTTAGTTTTCATATTCCTAACCAACCTGTTATGCGAATTCAAGCAACTAAACCATTAAAATCAATCAACATCATATCTAATCATAAAGCTATTCGTTTATTGAAAAACGGATGTCAATCTTTCTTAGCCCATGTTATGGATTTGAATAAAGACACGTCAAATTTGAATAATATTCCCATTGTTATTGACTTTCCCGACGTATTTCTGAAGAACTTCCGGTCTACCCCGAAACATGAAGTTGAATTTTTATTGATCTTGAACACGCACAAAGCCCATTTCTAAAACCCCATATCGAATGGCTCTATTGAACTTCAGAGTTAAAGGTCCAACTACGAGAATTGTTGGACATCGGTTTCATTAAATCTGAGTACATCTCCTTGGGGTGCTCTCTGTTTTATTCGTAAAGAAGAAAGACGGAGTATGCCACTTTGTATTGACTATCGGAATTGAACCATGTCACCATCAAGAATAGGTATCCTCACCTCGTATTGATGACTTGTTTGACCAAATTCTGAGGGGCAATTCTTTTCAAAAATTGATCTTAGCTTACGGATATCATCACCAAGATTAGAATCGAGGATATTCCAAAGACGCCTTGAACTCGGTATGGGCATTATGAATTCTTAGTCATGTCTTTCGGATTTGACTAATGCTCCCCGACTTTTCATAGATATGATGAACCGAGTATTCAAGGAATATTTGGATCGGTTTGTTGTTGTCTTTATTGATGACATCCTCATATATTCTAAAAGTCGTGAAGATCATGAGCACCATTTGAAAATTTGGTACTCGAAAACTTCATGAAAACAAACTATATGCCAAATTGAAGAAATGCGATTACGGCTTGAGGAAGTAGCATTTCTTGGGCACGTGGTGTCAAAACATGGAGTATCCGTGGACCCGACGAAGATTGAAGCAATACAAAGTTGGAGCAACCGAAGTCGGTGACCCAAAATCGTAACTTTACGGTCTAATTGGTTATTATCGGAGATTCGTGGAAGGGTTTTCTCGAATCGCTACTCCATTAACTCAAATAACTTCGGAAGGATACAAAATTCGTTTGGAGTGAAGAATGCGAGAAGAGTTTCCAAGAGATTAAGAGGAGACTTATTTCTAGCACATTCTACAATACCATCTGGTTCGGATGGATTTGTTATCTCTGGCGATGCTTGAGCAAAGGGTTAGGATGTGTTCTCATGCAACGTGGAAAAGTCATAGCCTATGCCTCGACAACTTAAAGAATATGAGAGGAATTATCTTACTCATGATCTAGAGTTGGCGTGATGTTTTTACGCTAAAGATATGGAGGCACTATCTATATGGGGAGAAAGTGGAGATATATTCGGACCATAAAAGCCTTAAATATTTCTTCACTCAAAAAAGAACTCAACATCGGCGGCGGCGCTGACGTTGGCTCGAGCTATTGAAAGACTACGACTACACTATTCAATACCATCCCGGAAAAGCGAACGTGGTAGTGACGCGTTGAGTGAAAGATCATATCACGCGGGAATGAGTGCGATGATGTCAAGTATACGATAGAGCCAACTTTAATAGAAAAAGTTAAGGTTGCTTCAAGCCACCGGCCGGAGTCGATCATGCGTATGAAGAAAGAAAGTACAAGAAGGAGCTATTCAAAAAGCGAATTGATGAAGAAGGAATACTTGAGTCTACTCCGGACTTTGTGTCCCTAACGACTCGATTTGAAGTACAAGATTATGATGGAGGCACACACACACCATTTGCAATCCATCCTGGAAGTACTAAAATGTATCGTGATCTTCGATATACATTTTGGTGGAACAATATGAAGAGAGAGATTGCAAAGTTTATCTCAATGTGTTTAACTTGTCAACGTGTAAAGGCGGAGCATCTAGTACCTAAGGGTCCGTTGCAACCACTTGAGATTTTGAAATGGAAGTGGGAACACATTACCATGGATTTCGTTATGGGTCTTCCTACGGTTTCTCAAGGCATCAATGCTATTTGGGTTATTGTTGATAGATTAACCAAGTCTGCTCATTTCTTGCCGATACGGGAGACTTATTCCCTTGAACGTCTTGCTAGTATATATGTAAATGAAATTGTAAGGTTACATGGCATGCCAGTATCCATAGTTTCGGATCGTGACCCAAGATTCACTTCAAGATTTTGGGTTAGCTTGCAAAAAGCTATGGGCACGGATTTACGATTCAGTTCGGCATACCATCCTCAAACCAGACGAATGATCGAGAGGACTATTCAAACTCTTGAAGATCTATTAAGACTACATGTCCTGACTTCAAGGGCGATTGGGATAAGTATTTACCATTGGTGGAATTCTCCTACAACAACAGATTATCGAGCAAGTATAGGTGTGGCTCCATTTCAAGCATTATATGGACGAAAAGTGTCGCTTCCAATATGTTGGGATGAGGTGGGTGAAGCAACATTGTTGGGACTGAAGTTAAGACATATGACTCACCGAAAAGATCCAAATGATTCGACAAGCGTATACAAAGCGGCACAAGATCGACAAAAGAGTTATCGCGGATCTTCATCGAAAGGACGTGGAATTTAGTATAGGGGATCATGTATTGTTGCGAGTTGCTCCATGGAAGGGAGTTACAAGATTTGGGAAGAGAGGAAAGCTCAATCCACGATTTATTGGTCCATTTCAAATTCTTGACCGAGTAGGAAATGTAGCCTATAGACTTACGTTACCTCAAGTATGTCTTGTGTTCATAATGTGTTTCACATATCGTACTTCAGTAAATATGTGAAAGACCCGAACCACGTTATAGAGTTAGAACCGGACGAAATAGCCAGAAGACTTAACGTATAAGGAGGTACTGTCAAGATCTTGGATAGGAAGAAGCATGTCCCTACGCCAAGAAAAGGTCATACCACAAGTTAAAGTTTTGTGGAGAAATCATGCTTTATAGAAAATGACACGGGAATTGAAAAGCGGAAATGAAAGCGAGGTATCCTCACCTTTTGAAACACCAGAAGTGCGTCGTCGTCAATTTCGAGAACGAAATTTCATAAGGATGAGAGGTTGTAAGAACCCAACTTATTATTAATGAAATTTAATTTTCTCTATTTATTATTTTGAAATAGTAAGGGTTGATTTGATTAATGTGGATAGTTATGGGTAAAATACGCAAATATTTTAAAATAAGCAAGTGGTTATAAAATATTCATTGTTGTTTGGGAATATTCATTTGGTCGTGGAATATTTGTCTTTGTGGGAGAATATTAAATGCGATGCCAAAGCGACCGTGTGGGCCCCATAACTAAAGCGATTGGATGAAGAAAACGACAAATATAAGTTGTTTAAAAATAACTGGCGTGATTATGGCAAGTAATACTATTAAAATACTCGTTGGTTAACACACAAGAAGACACCTGCAGTATTGCACCAATTATTGATTCTTACGTGAAGAAGCACTACTCAATAATGGTTACGATGAATTCTTGATCGAGATTTTATTTTATTGATTTAATAATTGTTGCGTTGATATTTTATATTGTTGTTGTTTGATAATTGTCATTACACAAGATATTTTTCATTATCGAAGCAATAATTCATATTATTTGAATAATATTATTAGATAACATTATTGGCAATGTCTAGAAAGTTCATCTACAGGAGAGGTTTGGTCACTTAATTGTGCTACCGGTAAGGAGAAATTCTTATTGAAAGCCCCTCTTTCACGGGAACTGCACTCGTCACGATATTGTGATTACTGTAATATTATTTGTGAATAATTAATTATTGATTCATATGATGAGAAAAATATTGATTTTATGTGGATATAGATGGAGAAAATTTTAATGTGACAATTGTTGAAAATTGAAATTTTATCTTTTTACGATAAAATAATTCATTTAAATATATTATTATATTTTAATAATATAATAATGGTGATATTTTTACAACGAATGTGGGATATATGAGTATCTGAGGAGGAAGAGTATTTTTTGTTGCAATAAATGTTTAAAACATGTTAAACATGTCGGTGGACCCCATTTATTGATCAAATTTGATTATAAACTTGTAAAATCGCCTGGTTTGTGAATTTGGTCAATTCCTATTTGTAATTTAGAAAAATTTTCTTACGTAAAGTTGTAGAAATTGAATTTCCTATAAAAATTAGCGAGATTCAATTTTCCGACAAAAGGGCTATTTATTGTGAATTATTGAAGTTCAAGCTCAAAATAATTGATTTTTGGAAGTTTAAATTATTTTAAATTAGAAAATGTTTTTCTTACTTTTTCTAGAAGGTGGCATGTGCTTATTGAGCTGAAATCAGATTTCAAGAGTGGCGTAGGAATTTTGATATATATAATAATATTAAATTAAATTTTACGCTTTGGTGTTCTAAGCAATTTCCTATAAATAGGGTGCTTGGGTTAGAATTGAAAATTACACCGAAACTAAAGTTTTCTCACTCTATATTATCGGCGTATTCTTGTGAGTATTTTGGAGTATACTTTGAGTATTGCTATACTCTGGTCTGAGTTTCAGTCATAGCTTTATATCCTGTGTTTAACTAAGACTTGTCTTTGTGAGGTAAGGGATATTATTTTTTTCGTAATGATATTATTTCTTCAATATCATTATGTTGAAATATTGATCTGAAGTTTTTTTATCAAATTTGGAACTTTTGGTGTTGAGTTACTTATTCACGATACTCTGAATTCACGATACTACTATCTGACTATTCAATCATCGACCTTATTCATCGAAAAATGAAAAATTTTCTTTTAAGTCCAAAATATCTATTCGGATACTAGCTTTGATTGTATCCATGTTTTGATCATTCTTGAATTTTACACCACTATAATTATTTTGAGGTATTTTTGGACATGGATAAAACAAAGTATGAATCCTTAATCCTTAATCCTTGTCATTTTGTTTCACTGGATTCGTTTTTTTTAAAAATATTTTTCATCATCCTTAGTCTTAAATGATGATATTATTGAATATCTTTGGCCTGTAGTGCAAAGATGAATGATTTCTGAAGAATATCTTTGGCCCGTAGTGCAAAGATGAACAGGTGTTTAGATGAACATGACCAACTGATGAATATCTTTGGCACATGGTGCAAAGATGAATATTTGATTCCGATATATATTGATTGATGTTACGGGGAAAAAAGATGAGCGATGAACTTTTAAATTCATACATAGAAGATAGTAGTTTGCATTCTCTACTTAACTCTTACAATGAATTATTATTTTCGCTACTGAATATTGATTTAAAATTTGTTGTCTATTGTATTCTATTAGATTTTTCCCTATTGAAGACTAACGATAATTTGTTGTATATTATCTTAGTCATAATATTCTTTATTAGGCTAGTTGAGCTCACCCTTTTCCTTTTTGTTCCATTTTTCTTCTCGGGGAGGCGAGAATATAAGCGAATGCAGTTAGAGTACTGGAATGAAAGTTCTAGAGAGAGTTGTTTAGTAGTCCTCACCATTTTGTAAAATAATGTATCAATAAATGTGATGAGGATTTATCCGAGTATAGATATTGTTATAGAAGATAATATTTGTATACAAACTCACGATTTTATTGTTGTAATAATAAAGTTGTAGTTGTTTCTGTACCATGTATTGACAACTCAGAATGGGTGATGTATACCTATTTTGGGGGCGTCACATTTGTGTTGAGCAAAAACTGCAAGCACACATCAATTAAAATATTAAATACACAAAACAACCCTCCATAATCATTTAAACAAGAATATAAACAAAGAAAATATGATGACAGAGTATATAAACCTTGATTAAAGTATTAGAACATTAGTTCAGATGAGAAAAAAGAAATAGATGAATCAAAAAGTTGAATGAATGAGTGACCTGGTTATAGTAAATCTCTAATTTTCCAACTAATACACTTAAATTCCATCAAACTCTTAACTTTAATCTAACTAAACTAAAGTACTTAAACAATTATATAAACAGGAAACCCAAAAAAAATTCACAATAATTAGCATATATATAACTGAAAAAAGTTGCAACTCTAAGACATTCCAAACACAAGAGCAGTAGAACACAAAAATAACATAGTACTTCTTTCCAAAATAACTTATGCAACTATATTCAGTAGAAGACACTGCATTTTCCCCAAGTCTAATAACATCATATTTTGGGATGCCAACAAAAAATCACCAAAAGCAGTTAAGGAGATTTGAAAAAGGGGGCTTGAAATCACCAAAAATTCACAATAATAACCAATAGATGAAATCACCAAGAATTCACAGTAACCACCAAAAGGGGTTTAATATTTCGAAATCACCAAAAGGGGTTTGAAAAAGAAATACCAACAAAGCAATAATGAAAATCGATTTATAAAGATTAATAACAAACAATAGATGAAGAAGGGGGAGAAGATTTACCGGCAAAAGAAGAGAGAGCGATGATGCGAAGGGCGGTGAAGCGATAACCAAGATAAGGACAATGAAGCGATAACGAATTAAGATAATGACAAATGAAGCGATAACGTAGGAAGTCGATCAGCACGACCTAAGGTTCCGAGGAAGAGGAAAAGGTCTTAGATCTTCGACTTCTTCAGCTTCTGCGTTTTTCAAGTGAACCCAATTAGGGCTGGGTATGAGAGATAAGAGATTAAGGGAGTTGAGAGGTATGAGAGCTGTGAGTGTAAGAACAGAGAAAGAAGGTTTGAAATTTGAATAAGGAGAAAGTCAGATGACGTGAAGCTTAAATTTGAATAAGAAGATAGAGAGAGAGAGAGCTGATGAGGTGAACTTGGATGGGACGTTTATCTATTTTCTCTGTCTGCTCTCTTTTATATTATAGATTACTTGTGTAATTTCATAAACAATCATATATACAGGGCAAGTAAGCAGCCCTAGCTAGTTAATTATATGAGAAAAAAGTGAGTCTCATCTTCATGTGAAATGGGGTCATTTAAAAATATCAAAAACTCATACGAAAATAGTGTTCCCTTATATATATCCTTGCAACAAATATTTTAGCCATAGAAAAAAATAAATTACTTTTTTATTAACTGAATGACCCTTTTTTTCCTCCAAGTTGCAACTCACTTTTAAATTCGTTCCCAAATTAATTTTTCATCAATTAAGTCCTTAAAATAATATTTTTTATCTGATTTAACTATAACTCAACCCATTTTTATCAAATTTTTTCCAACTCAATCAATTTTAACCCGACCTCAATTTTAATAATTCTATTTTTTAAAAAAACTAAAAAGTTTTAAAAATTATTATTGTATGTATTAAATGAGTAAAGAACCCCCAACATTTGGCGTAACGATTCAAGGTCGCCCTCGGATGAGCCGTAAACTTTGACATCTTAGGTTCGACTCCCACCAGCAACAATTTGTCAAGGCCATAAATGGTTCGTATGGGGCCCAAGCAGACGCCTTGAAAACACCGTATAAAAAATCACCCAGTGTTAAATAGAGATTAGTCATTTGTGATTGGAAAATTTTTTATTATAAACAAAAAAATTTAGTAAAGTTTCATAAAATATAAATTCAAAAAAATTAAATAAGAAAATAAAATTTTAATTTAAAAAAAAGTAATTTTTTTCATTTTTTATGTAAAATTTTATTTTCAAGAAGAAAAAAAGTTTATGTGCTTACCAATATTATATGTATTCTTAATATTAGAAATTTAAAATCAAAAACTAAAAATAGTGATTAAAATATATAAAATATTAAAAGATAAATGAAAAAACTAATTCACTTTTTTTTATAAAATAAATTTTTAAAAATAAAACTTTATTTTTCAGAATTAAATAGAAAATTTTATTTTTTAAAAATGAGTAAACTTTCATAAAATTTAAACTAAAAAATAAATTTTAATTTTTATTAATTATTTTTATGAAAATTTATACATCTTTTAAAAATAAAAAAAAATCTTATTTTGTTTTTGAAAATAAAGTTATTATTTACTTTTTTTTAATCTATATTTTATGAAACTTTACTCATTTAAAAAAATTAAATATCTAATTTTTTTGAAAATAAAGTTTTTTTTAATCTACAGTTTATAAAACTTTACATTTTAAAAAAAATGAAAAATGTTTTAATTTTTTTCCTGAAAATAATAATTATTTTTAAATTTATTAATTTCCTTTTAAAAAATTGAATCAATTTTTATATTTATTTGTTACTATTTTTTGTATTTTAAATTCTATTTTTAGTTTTTATTTTTAAAATTTTTAATATTAAGAATAGATATAATATTGGCAAAGGCATAAATATTTTTATTCTGAAACTAATGTTTTACATAAAAAATGAAAAAAAAATTATACTTTTATTTTTTGCAAATTAATTTTTATTTTCTTGTTTAAGTTTTTTGAATTTATATTTTATGAAACTTTATTCATTTTATACAAATACATATAATAATTATTTTTTAAAAAAATATTGAATTAGTGAAATTAGGGTCGGGTCAAAATGGATCAGGTTGGGTTAAATTAAATTTGGAAAAAATTAGCTGGATTACAGTAAAATCGGATAAAAATAACGAAATTGACAAAAAATAGCACTTTAAGAATTTAATTGAAAAAATAAAATTTAGATACCTCTTTAAAAGGGACAAATGTAACGTTCAGCTTCTTTTTATCTAATACTTTGGTAATTAAACCCATCCCTCGCTCAGAAGTTGAACAAGTATCAAGAAGAAATTAATAAACACGAAGAAGAAGATGACTAACAAACTTGATAATATTATCATGCATACCCAGAATCTAAACAGTACATAAACTTACTTTGCTTCACTGAAAGTACATGAAATAACACTTGTTTTTGTTCATTATCAGTTGCTGCTATTCCAATTACCAGCTGCTACTGCAACTACATTGTTTGTTTGGTTAAGCAAGCTGCTTAAAGATCTAGCTTTCACCATACCAGGCTTCATCCTCTTCTTTCTTACTAATACTGGCTTCTTTTTCTTCTTCTCATCATCATCATCATAATCATCATCATTGTCGTCATCCTCATCATCATAACTATCATCCAACAATATTTCGTCGGCGTCTTGACCAGCTGATTGCACCAATGATAAAGATGAAGAAGAGACCGAAGATAATCGCTCAAACTTAATATCATGCTGTGGCTGTGGTTCAATTGTACTAGTACTAGTATTAATAGTAGTAATAGGAGGCCCCGTGGCACGGCTTCTAACGCTTGTGATGCTTCTAAGCCTGCCTTTACCCAAATGATGCTCACACAAAGAATAACCCACAAGGGTCTGTTGGCAACACCTCCATCCCCTCCCATTAACACGACTGCACCGCGATCCCTCCATGATTACACTACCTCTCTTGTTCATTTTCTTCACAGCACTATTCGTAGAACTAGTATATATCTCTTTAGATTCTTTCTCCTTATCTTGTTCATCACTATTTGGTAGCGCGCTGCATTTCTTGTTATTCTTGGACTTCATTTTTGGCTTCATTTTCTTCTCTTTCTCCAACATTATTGTCTCTCCTCTCATTCTTCCCAGAAAACTCCCTCTTCTCTTCTTCAGTGGTATCTCTTTATCTCCTTCATGCCACCTTTCATCAACTACATAAAGTGCAATACCATTTTCACAATTAACGCAAACAACAATCTACAACACGGGTTAATGAAAATAATAGTGCAAAGTGCTGCATAAAATATTGATCAATAATGCGTACCTTGATGAGAAGTACTTACTGGTGGCAAAGATCCAGTATGTGCTATAGGTACACCTAATAAAATACTTTCTTTCCTGAATCAAGAAAGATCACCCAGAAGATCCACAGCCACACGCATAAAAGAATTAATAATTCGATCCCTCCACATATAAATAAAATTAATAAGAATAGGTAGAGGGTGTGAAATATATACATAGAGGAATAAGATGTATAATTTGTACATAAATATTGGGGGGACCAGCATCCCCATGCTAACATGCACCACATGGGCATATTTTTGTTTTTGGCTACACAAAAGTGGAAAATAAATAAATAAAAAGAGTAGATTTAGATTAGATGGGAAGGTATGGTGGCTAGCCAAAGCTGATAATACTATAAAAACACCCTAAATAGTATTTCCACTCGGTATGTATGTATGTATGTATGTATGTATGTATGTATGTATGTATGTACGTAGTATATTTCACTCTCTTAATTTCTACTACTACTACAAGTTGATGAATTCATGAAGATAACAACGTTAAGTAACTTTTATTCTTTCTTCTTCTTCTTTTTTTTACCTGGGATTGTTACTGTCATTCTCTTGATCTTGTTTTTCTGTACATCTCTCCTTTTCTCCTTGCTGAAAATTATTCAAAAACAAAAATATAAGATCTACACATCATATATATGCTTGTACTTGAGGCATTTATTTGTGGGTGTGCTTTAATTTTTGGTCCCTTTGAAAATTCTAATTCTAGTGCACTTGTAATTAATTTCACCAACAAAAATTAGAAGAAAAAAAATATACTCCATATATATGTGTGTGTGTGATACAGTACATATTAGGCACCAACCAAACACACCTTTTGTTTGATCTTGAGTTCGTGATCGGAGATCAAAATCCTCTTGCTCCTTTCAGCCGCGATGATCGTTTGCTGATCGGAAGGGAGTGGCCGGAGAGGCGGCTGATTTAGAGGATCGGACGGCTGAGAATCATTTTTAGCTTCTTGCACACGTATATTTCCATTTGGGTGCAATTGTAAGCTGGTTTGTTGCACCACCGGTGATCGGTTGAGTTGGGGATCTGAGAGAGGCGATGAAGGGGGGAAACGCTTCCTGATCCTCATAAAAATTCTGCTCTATATGTTTGTGTCTATATATATATATATATGGAGAGAGAGAGAGAGAAATTAAGAATTTTAATGGAAAGACTCAAGGCATAAACTGAGATAGGAAGAAAGGAACTTTCAAGGTTTGAATTTTTAGAGATGGAGAGAGAGAGAGTGCAAGACCTCCAAGACAGTGCATCCTCAAGAGAATTTTTGCTTTAATAACTCGGCACAAACTCATCCTCTCTATCTCTCTATCTCACTCTAACTTTAATTTGTTGCACCACACACTACTACAAAACAGAAAAGAAGAAATAATATAGCAAGGGAAGTTAGCTTTTGAAGCTTGTCACGTGTGAGGGTGATGAGGCACGTGTGAGGGTGAAATGGTATGAGGGAAGTAGACAAACCTCACGGCCGGTAGGTATGTAACAACCTAAATCAAATTTGGAGTTCAAATAAAATGAAATTAAATTGTACTTAGATTAAATTGTATCTTTTTTATCGGGACATTTTAGCCCATCATTAATTCATCCAAAAAATTATGATTAAATATATTATTACTAATATTTTGAGATTTTATATACATGCATATTAAAGAAAAATGATATAGATGTCGATAAATATTTAATGAATTTAGATTGAGACCAATTTGAAATTATGTGCGATATGATAGAATAAATTAAAATAAGACTCTTAGTTATCTCATGTATGTACATGCGTCGCAATCATAATTCGATTAAATATTTTTATAATGTATAATAGGACTTCATATTAAATTATTTATGTGTAATTAAGTGGAGTTTTACATGTAACTTAATGTGTAAAGAGTCTATCACTTATACCCAATTGATTTTTAGATGTCGACACCACATACCTAGGTCGTGAAACAAAGGAGAGAAGTTGGAAGAATTATTTTGTATAATCTTACTGTACTGATACAATTACATGTGTATATATATATATATATATATATATATACCAATTATACACAGAAATTCTCTAAACTAGGACAGATTACAAATTGATAGGAACAGATCTGTTGCACTGATTAAGGTACACAAATTGATCTGTTGCACTGATTGAGAAATTCAAATATCCGAGTCAGCCGGCGATGGGTTTGGTATTTCTACCATGCCCCGCAAGATGGATGGTCGACGGGTAAGTCCAATCTTGGTCTGGAGAAGCTAAAACCGTTGACGAAAGAGGGGCTTGGTGAGGACATCAGCAAGTTGGTCAGCCAAGGAGACGTGGGCAACACGAAGTAAGCCATTTTGGACCTGTTCGCGAATAAAGTGATAATCGAGAGCCACATGCTTCATACGAGAGTGAAAATAGGATTTGCGTAGAGGTTGGTGGCACCTACATTGTCACAATAAACAACGGGTGGTTGCGGGATGGTGATGCCAAATTCTGTAAGTAGGGAACATATCCAACGAAGTTCGATCGATGGCGACCCACAAAGCGATACTCGGCTTCAAGAGGAGGAAGCGGCAACGGCGTTGTTGTTTCTTCGAGCTCCAAGAAATGAGACTTCGACCAAGGTAGATGAGATAAGCACTTGTGGATGTATAACCATCTTTATCACCAACCCAGTCTGCATCTGAGAACGCGTGAAGAACCGGGGTTGTTTGGCGATGCAGAATAATACCATGATCAAGTGTTCCATAAAGATAACGTAGAAGACGTTTGGCCGCTTACCAGTGATCCGTTGTCGGTTGGTGCATGAATTGAGATAATTTGTTCACCGTGTAGGCAACGTCAGGTCGTGTGAGGGACAACTATTGAAGGCTGCCAACGAGGGTGCGATACTCTGTGGAAGTGGAAAGAGCAGAGCCAGAGTGTAACGTGATAGTAGGAGTGGTGGCGAGTGGTGTCACAACAGGCTTGGCATCAGTCATGTGAAAACGACTGAGAAGGTCAAGAATGTATTTGCGCTGGCAGAGAAATAGCCCATTGTTGTGAGACAATACTTCAACACCAAGAAAATAGGATAACGGTCCAAGATCCTTTAGTGAGAAGCGTTGAAATAAATTAATGGTGTATGAACTGATGAACAACGTGTGTATTGTTACCTGTGATAATGATATCATACACATAAATGAGAAAATAGATGATAGCATTGTTAGCATGAAATATAAATAGGGATGTGTCTGCATTAGAGTTCACAAATCCGGCACTGAGAAGAAACTGACGAAGCTCATGATACCAAGCTCGGGGAGCTTGTTTGAGACCGTAGATGGCCTTTCGAAGCTTGTAGACATGATGAGGGTAATCTGGATCGATAAAGCCCTGTGGTTGTGCCATGAATACATCTTCAGATAGAGTGCCTTGAAGAAAGGCGTTATTTGCATCAAGCTACCGAAGAGGCCAGCCATGGCTGATTGCAATATCGAGTAACAAACAAATAGTGGTTGGTTTAACAACCAAACTGTATGTGTCATGGAAGTCAATTCCAGGACGTTGGTGAAAGCCTTTTGCAACTAAACGTACCTTGTACTTGTCGTGAACCCATCGAGCAAGTATTTGGTGCGAAAAATCCATTCTGACCAACCAAATTTTGGCTGGGATCGGAAGGAACCAATTCCCATGTACCATTTTTAACAAGAGCATTATATTTTGTGGATAAGGCATGTCGCCATTTGGGATCTTTTAAGGCTTGGGTGACAGTTGTGGGTTCACGGGTATTGAGATTATGGTGGAGTTGGGCTGAGAGATTTAGCTTGTGGATGGGTTTGTGGATATTGTTTTGGGATCGAGTGACAATAACGCGCAGATGGGTGGCGGTAGGAGAGGCTGGTTGGGTAGTAGGAAAGGGAGTAGATGTAGGTGGGGATTCAACAGTAGTGGGTGATAATGAGGTGTGGGATTGAGGTGATGTATTTTGGGTGGACGTGGAGGCGGATAAACGGGAGGCGCGTGGTCGACAACTAAGGACATCGTGTCGAGGACCTAAAGTGTCATGGGGCACCGTTCAGAAGGTGAGATGGACGGGGAATACTCACTAGCAGTGATAATGGAGGTAAACGGAAAGACAGACTCGACAAACTTTATATGACGGGATGTGAATATGCGTGAGGTGGACGTGTCAAGACAGAGATAGGCACTTTGGGTGAGTGAATATCCGAGGAAGACACATGGTGATGACCGTGGATCAAGTTTGTGAGGCGTGTAGGGTCGTAGCCAAGGATAGCATAGACAACCAAAACTGTGAAGATTAGAATAGTTGGGTGGATTATCAAAGAGCTTGTGATGTGAAGCCCCCAAAACAGGTATACATCACCCATCTTGAGTCGCCAGATACATGGTACAGAACTCAACTACAAACTTAATTATACAACTATCGTGCAAAATACGACAAAACATAGCTGAGAGTTTAAACATGAATATTGCCTTCTAGACAATATCTACACTCAATGGAGTCTTCATTATAATTATTATCACACTATTTTATAAAAATAGTGAGGATTACTATAGCCACCATCTCAGACCATCACTCCATTCCCCGACTCGTCCCAGCTATATTCTCATTTCCTGAAGAGAACAGTAAAAGAAAAGGGTGAGCTCAACTAGCCCAGTAAGAAATATTATGACTAAGATAATGCAGAATAAATTATCCTTAGCCTTCAACAGTATAACAACTGAAAAAATACAATAGACAACAAGTTTTAGATCAACAATTGCAACGGAATAAGCAATCCATTAGAAGAGTCAAGTTGAACATAATGTCTACTATCTCCTCTAGATTAAAAGTCCATCTTTAATATTTCATTCCTGTAATACTCATCAACAGTTCTTTGTTATACCCAAGACAAAAAGAACTCTCATCACCTGTTTTCACCTAAACCACCAAAGATTATAGTTAAATCCACAATTCATATTTATAATCATGTAAACCAACAGTTTCTCCGTGCCACAAAGGCTTAATAGAACGTTTACTCAATATCCTTACCCCAAAGTTTGGGCTAAAGATATTCAAATGTAATAACAATGATCATACCAATCAGTTGTCTAGCACTACGGGCCAACGATATTCAACTATAAAACCAATGGTCATGATCATACCAATCAATTGTCTTGTCGATTACTACTACTGCGAAGACATTCAACTGTTAACTAATGGTCATGATCCTTCTAATCACATCATCGAATTATCTATGCACTACGGGCCAAGGATATTCGTTATTATCACCAGTGGTCATGATCATGTCATACACCTGTCCATTTTTGCACTACGGGCCAAAGCTATCAATCAACAGTTCGTCTTTGCACATAAACCAAAGATATACAACTATAAAACCAATAATCAACAGTCCATCTTTGCACATAAGCCAAAGATATACAACTGTAAAACAAATAATCAACAGTCCATCTTTGCACGTAAGCAAAAGATGACTTTCATCACAATATAAGTATAAGGATGATGACAATGATATAAGCATTAATCAAACAAAATCAAGGATAAATATTAAAGACTTTAAGTTTATCCAGAGTCTAAAAATATCCAAATTGTCAACATGATACTGCTTTGTGGAGTAAAATTCAAGAATAATATTCATATATCAAAAATAATTTGGACAGAAAAGAAATATATTTTTCGGGTAAATAGTACCCCGTGAATAGTACTTCAGGAATAGTACCTTGTTAATAGTACCCCGACATGAAAAGTGTCCCGAATACCCGAGTGAATAATAACCCGTGAATAGTACTCCGGCACGAAAAGTGCCCCGAATACCCAAGTAAATAATACTAGAGTGAATAGTAATTAGATGAATAGTAACCCGTGAATAGTAACTCATAAATAGTACTTCGGCACGAAAAGTGCCCCGAATACCCGAGTGAATAATAGTAGAGTAAATAGTAACTGGGTGAATAGTTACCCGTGAATAGTAACTCGTAAAAGAAAAATACCAAAGAAAATGATATTCCATGACGAATACACAACGAATATTTTATATCAACTTGCTTACTTTGCAAAATTTTCACATATCACCCTTAACTTTAACCTTTATCAATTTAACCATTTACTAAATAAAATAATAATTATAAGAAAATTGAATACTTTCATTTCATAAAATTAGGGATCTCACATGTGATATGGGGAAAATAAGGTCAAGAGTTGGTGTAAGAAGACGATTAATGAGGTACAAAGCAGTGGAGAAGGCGTAGGACCAGTAGGTTAAGAGCATGGATGCATGAGACATGAGAGACAGCCCGATTTCAACTATATGACGGCGACGACGTTCTGAGTACCCATTGTGCTCAGGTGTGTGAGGTGGAGAGGTGAGATGGGCAATGCCATTGGTGGCTAGTAAACCTATGAGAGTATGATATCCCCCCCCATTGTCAGAATAGAGTGTAAGAATTTTGCGGGTGAACTTATTTTCAACAAGAGCCTTGAATCGAACAAAAACATCAAACACATGTGATTTCCGTTTTAAAGGATAAAGCCAAGTGTATTTAGTGAAATGATCTACAAAGATAACATAATACTTGTAGCCATCAATTAAATAGAGAGGAGAAGTCCAGACATCAAAAAATAAAATTTCAAGAGGTGATGATGAAGAGATGGTAGAAACAAAAAATGGCAATTTATAACTTTTATTACACTGACAAGAATTACAATGGGAATTTTTATCAGATGCATTGGAACAATCTAACTTAAAGGAAGACATAATATGCTTAAAAATAATTGCAGAAGGATGACCCAGTCTATGGTGCCATACGGACGAGTTGGTTTTGACACTAGAAAAGGCAAGAAGCGGAGAAGTCGAAGAAGTAGGGACTGCCGGCCACTCATAGACACCGTCCTTAGTTGGACCCTACAAAAGAATTTCCCCCGTGCATAGATCCTTCACAAAAAAGGAAGATGGTAAGAATTCAATGGATGTGTTGTTAGTGCAACAAAATTGAGAAATTGAAATTAGATTCTTTTGCATGGCAAGTACAAATAACACATTAGATAGAGTAAAGGATTGAGAGGGAGTAGTAAGAGAGGTTGAACCAGTGTGGGAAATAGAAAGTCACGTGCCGTTACCAATAACAATATCATTAAATACTTGGCTCGTATAATGTTTGACGGGGAGAGGTTATGGAGATCAGATGTGACATGATGAGAGGCACCACTGTCTAGAAGCCAATTGGGACTAGTGGTGTTATCGACGGTGGCAACATGAGCTCGAGGTTGAGACGAACGCGACTGCCATGAGGTGTTGGGACGTGGTTGCCACGAGTGTGAGGGATGAGGTTGCCATTGATTCCCCAAATGCAATGGTGGTTGCATATTTGGTTGTGCTTGGTGAAAAGTAGGACAGTTAGCAAGTACATGCCCCTTGGTACTACACCATTGACAGCGGCCAAGAAACGGGCGAGGGGAGAAATGGCCATCTGGAGGAAGTTTTTGTTCACCATGACTGGTCTTCGGAGAGAATGATGAGAAACAGTTGTTATGGAGCCCAGATTTGGTTTTGGTATTTATTGGGTTGGCCGTGGCAGGAAGGGGTGATGGTCCGGACTTTTGTCGCAGAGTTAACTCTTTATTGATGAGCTTTTCATGGAGTTCATCAAATGATATGGTGGTCTCACGACCATTCACGGCATCAATAACAGATTGATATTCATCAAGTCCTTCGAGAATTTTTTCAATGAGATCTTCTTGATCCAGAGGTTTTCCGAGGATAGCAAGTTCATCGACATGGGATTTGATGGATTGCATGTAATCGGATATGGTGAGTGCACCCTGGGTGATTCATTTGAGTTGGTCTTTGATTTGTTTGATGTGGCCTCGAGAAGGTCGCCATATGTATTGGCCAGAACCTGCCATAACTCTTGACATGTTTTAGATTGAGTGATGATAGGGATGATAGAGGGCAAAAGAGTTCCAACGAGGGCACCAAAGATCAGTTTATCCTGGCGAACCCATGTGGTGTGCTCAAGATTGGATTGTGACGCCCCCAAAACAAGTATACATCACCCATCTTAAGTCGCCAAACACATGGTACATAAATCAAATACAAACTTAATTATACAACTGTCAGGTAATATACGACAAAACATAGGTGAGAGTTTAAACAAGAATATTGCCTTCTAGACAATATCCACTCTCAATAGAGTCCTCATTACAATTATTATCGCACTATTTCACAGAATAGTGAGGACTACTAAAACAACCATCTGGACCATCAATCCGTTCCCCGACCAGTCCCAGCTATATTCTCATTTCATTTCAAGAGAGCGTTGAAAGAAAAGGGTGAGCTCAACTAGCCCGAGAAGAAATATTATGACTAAGATAATGCATAATAAATTATCCTTAGCCTTCAACAAATTATAACAACCGATAGAATCTGATAGACAACAAGTTTTAAATCAACAACTGCGGTGGAATAAGCAATCTATTAGAAGAGTCAAGTATAGCATGATATCTACTTATCTTACATGATTTAAAAAGTTTTTTCATCAACTTTATCGGCGAGACTCGACTTATTAAATAAACCACATCATCGAATCATCCACGCACTTTTCTGACCAAGGATATTCATGTAATCATCAATAATCGTGACTATCTTAGAATAATCCACAGTCATAATCATACCAACAACCGTCCATCAATGAACTACAGACCAATGAGGACTTTTACCACATCATTTGTAACATTACAGTCATGATTATATACTAGAATGATCCCGGTCATAATCATACCAATCAACAGTTCATCTATGTACGTAAGCGAAATATGACTTTCATCATAATATAAAGCATGAGGATGATGACAATGATATAAGCATTAATCAAAGCGAAATCAAGGATAAATATTAAAGACATTAAATTTATCCAGAGTTTAAAAATATCTAAATTATCAACATGATACTTCTTTGTGGAGTAAAATTCAAGAATAATATTCATGTATCAAAAATAATTTGACGAGAAAAGAAATATATTTTTGGGTGAATAGTACCACATGAATAATACTTGAGAATAGTACCTAAGTGAATAGTACCTCTAAGCATGAAAAGTGTCTCGAATACAGAGTGAATAATACTAGAGTGAATAGTAATTGGGTGAATAGTAACCCATTAATAAGAACTCGTGAATAGTACTCTCAAACACGAAAAGTGCCCAATAATACCGAGTGAATAATATTAAAGTGAATAATAATGGCAAAATTGAATAGTAACTCGTAAAAGAAAAATACCAAAGAAAACGATATTACATGACGAGTACAAAAGAAATGATATCTCATACGATTATAATAGAATATACGGAACTACAAATGGATTTTCATCCGCAATGCGGTAATCCACATAGACAGATCATTTCCATAATTTAATAAAGAATGAATATGAAGGGTCATTCACCATACATGCGGTAGTCCGCGTAGACATGTTATTCCAACAGAATAATAAAGAATAGAATAAAAGAAAAATTTCACCATGCATGCGGTAGTCCGCGTAGACAGGAGTTATTCCAACAGAATAATAAAGAATGGAACAATAGAAGAATTTCACCATGCGTGCGGTAGTCTGCGTAGACAGGTTATTCCAATAAAATAATAAAGCATGGAACAAAGAAAAGAATTTCACCGTAAATGCGTGCAGTAGTCGCGTGAGTAAGTTATTCCAATGAATAATAAAGATTGGAATAACAACCCTTTCGAGTATTGAAAGAAAATAACTCTCTTCAGAATACGAAAGAAATAATACCCCTTACAAATAAGAAATAAATAACATCCCTTACATATATTGAACGAAAAATAATATTCCTTACGAATATTAAACGATGACAATGAATATTGAACGAAATTGATATTCCTTACGAATATTGAACGAAAATAATATTCATATGAATACGAAAAATAATATCTCTTCAGAATATGAAATAAATAATACCCCTTACGATTTTTGAACGAAAATAATATTCCTACGAATATTGAACGAAGATGATATTCCTTACGAATATTGAACAAAAATAATATTCATTCGAATACGAAAAATAATATCTCTTCAGAATATGAAATAAATAATACCCCTTACGGCTGTTGAACAAAAATAATATTCCTACGAATATTGAATGAAGATGATATTCCTTACGAATATTGAACGAAAATAATATTCATACGAATACGAAAAATAATATCTCTTCAGGATATGAAATAAACAATACCCCTTACGGCGGTTGAACGAGAATAATATTCCTACGAATATTGAACGAAGATGATATTCCTTACGAATATTAAACGAAAATAATATTCATACGAATACGAAATATAATATCTCTTCAGAATATGAAATAAATAATACCCCTTACCTCAGAAGAAGACTGAATACTGGAGTAGTGAAGTAGCAGACTACTCTTCTTCTATATCTCTATAGCTTCTCTCTATATAGCTTCTCTCTCTATAATTGCCCTTGTGAGTCTTAGTGAATTGGTGAGAATGAAAGAAGAATGAGCTTTTATTTATAGAAAAATATAGTTTCGATAATTGCACGTTTTGAGGCTCGAAATATTAGAGTATAATACCTTCATCTTTTTCTTCATTTTTAATTTAGTCCTGCAAGTATTATCAAACTTGCACCACCTCCCCTAATAGTATATCATGTGAATTAATAGTACATTCATGTGAATCAATAGTTTAATACATGTGAAAAAAAATAATTACAGTATAGTACCTTCATGTATACCTCCATTTTTAATTTAGTCATGCAAGTATTATCAATCTTGCACCATCTCTGTGACGCCCCCAAAATAGGTCCACACAACCCATTCGAGTCGCCAGATATCATACTATAAAAATCACATACAAACTTCATTTATACAAATATTGAACTATCGTGCAGAGTACGACAACACATAAGCTATGAGTTTTAATACAATATTGTCTCATAGACAGTATCCAAACTCAAATTTTTACAATGCCATATAAAATACAGCAGCAAATATTTTAAGACCCCAAAGAAGAACGAGAAGACTATCAGGTCTATTATCTTCTCCATGTTAAAAGTTCACCAATAATGTTTTATCCCTGTAACATCAATCAATAATTCTTGTCCACAATCATATGAATAACTCATAATCATAATTATGATTCTAAATTCCTCTTCGTACCCAGGATGAAGATAATTTTCATCACCTATCTTCACCTGAAACATCAAAAATTATGGTTATACCAAATCACAATTCCTCGCCACAATTATACTAATAAATTCATCTTTGCACTACTGGCCAAAGATATTTATTAACAATTCATCTTTTGCACTACGGGCAAAGACATACAACTATATTTTAGAAGAGTCGAGTAGAGCATGATATCTACTATCTTTTATGAATTAAAATGTATAATCAATATTTCATTCTCGAGACTCACTTAATAAATAATCCACATCAACGAATCATCCACACATTACTACCAACGATATTCATGTAATCATCAATAGTCATGATTATACCAATAATCCCCGCTTATAATCATACCAATAACCGTCAATCAATGCACTACGCAGACGATGAGGACTTTTACCACATCATCTATAACATTACGGGTCATGATTATACTGAATGATCCCTGGTCATAATCATACCAATAAACAGTTCATCTATGCATATAAGCTAAAGATACTCATCAATCAATAGTTCATCTTTGGACGTAAGCCAAAGATATACAACTGTAAAACCAATAATCAACAGTCCATCCTTGCACGTAAGCCAAAGATATACAATTGTAAAATCAATAATCAACAGTCCATCTTTGCACGTAAGCCAAAGATATTCAACTGTAAAACCAATAATTAACAGTCCATCTTTGTACGTAAGCCAAAGATAACTTTCATCATAATATAAGCATGAGGATGATGACGATGATATAAGCATTAATCAAATGAAAACAAGGATAAACAGTTCTTGAAACTTCTTCCAAGACATCTTCAGTGTGGCAGGTTGAGTCGCTTTCTGATTCCCACCGATGTCCGCCTCTGCATGACATGAAGGTGGCAAAGGGAACCTTTTGCTCCTCCGAAGCAACCCAGACATCAAATATCTTATTGATCTGTTTTATCCACGTCTCCGCCTTAAGTGATTTTGGCTCTCCAAAAAAAATCGGTGGTCCCAACTCCTTGAATTTTCCGAGAGTTGCCAGTGTTTACTGTATTTTGGGCGGGGCCATTTCTCGCTTTGAAGTTGCATGAATTGCATGAAGCCTCGGAACATTCCATCGTTCATCATTTAGTCGGTGTTGTTGTTTGCACGAGGATTATCGCCTTCGATTCACATTATCACGATTATTGATCTTGTGGAGATTGACGGTCTCCTTTGCTCCATTCTTAATCTCGACATTCTCGGATGCCATTTTCAAATCACCCACAAAATAAAGATTAATTGACATCTGATATATTATTCTTATACTCTGGTAGGCCAATTAAATGCGAATAAACTTAGGTAGGTTATCTTAGCGAAGGAATTTCCCATCTCTCCCTCTAGTTTTGTCTCACATCTTGGCGGGGATCGTATTCTAGCTTTGATACCAAGCTGTGGCCCCCAAAATAGGTATACATCACACAATACGAGTGCCAAATCATGGTATAGAATCTGAATACAATCTTTAATATCTGACAAGAGAGGCATGAGTTTTAATACAATTATTGTCTTACAGACAATATCCACTCTCGAATAAGTCCTCATTATATTTATTGTCACCTTATTTAACGAAATAGTGAAGACTACTAATATTATCATGCAGATAGTCACCAGGTTCCCAGAGCTAGTCTACCAGATTACGTTCTCATTTTACGAAGAAGAGCGAGTGAAAGAAAGGGTGAGCTCGACTAGCCCGATAAAATATTATGACTAAGATAATGCGAGAATAAATTATCATTTGTCTTTAACAGGTGTTAAAGCATTAAAATCTGATAGACATCAAGTTTAAGCTGCGATTGGAACATCGATCCATTAAAAAGTCAGTAGAGAATAAAATCTACTATCTTTTATGATTTAAAGGTTTTCATCACTTTTATCATTTGGGACTCGACAATAAATAATCCACATCATCCACATTGGCTACTGACGAGGATAATCATTAGTATCACGATCACAAATTATCCATACACTACGGGCCGAGGATATTTGTGTATTCATCGATAATTAAATGATCATGCCAACAAGCGTCCATCGATACACTTATGGGCGATGAGAACTTTACCACATCATTTATAACATTACGATCGTGATTACAAGAATAATCCACAGTCATAATCATACCAAGTCCATTCATACACTCTGAATACAAAATGACTTTCAAAAAAAATATAAACATGAGGATGATGACAATGATATAAAATTCAATAAAAACAAGTTCGAGAATTAATTTATCCGGGGAACTAATAACGTCCAATTATCGGCGTTATTAGTTGACTAAAACTGGGCGTTATTGGTTCTGAATAAATTAATTCTTGAACTTCTTTTGAATTCTTATTTGATCAAAAGGTAAAACGTGGCATCCAGAGGATGTTTGTATTAACAGTGACCTATTACTAGATAGTGACAACACAGGAAGTCGAGAGCAAATGACGTGTATTTAATGTCGATCGGTAGGAATCATGTGATACGTGATAAAGCAAATCTACAAGATATTTGATGTCTTGGGATGCTCCGAGGAGATTTGCAAAGGTTCCCTTTGCCACCTTCATGTTCATGGCGTGCAGGCAGGCAGATTCATCGGTGGGAATCTGTGAAAATACTCAACTGTGTGCCAGACCGAAGATGACTTTTTAGAGAGAAGATCCAAGAATTGTTCAACGACAAGGATTTTTCTGAAAGTATTTGTCACATGAAAGAGGTGCAGTTCATTAAGCTAGAACAAAACAACATGGCCAGTGTCGCGATCACGAAGCCAAGTTTGCCGAGTTGTTCTTTTTGCGTCCCATTTGGTTGATAATGAGGAGAGAATGGCGAATGTTTTTAAGAGGTTTGAAACCCGAGATACGTCGATATCTTATCTCTCATAAACCGTGTTTGTATTCGGATGTTGGTAATAGGGCTCAATTATTAGAAGCGATAATGAGTCAACCCAACCAAAAGAAGCGGTAATTGCAAAAGATGATAATACCGGTGATAATTGATCGTCGAAGCGGTGACAATAAACGTGTAGGGAATCAACATCTTAGAAATGGTAACCACTTCGGTGGTAATCATGGCCAAAGCAATATGAATGGACATTTCAAGAAGAGGAGATTCAACAATGATGGAAAGACGTCATCACACACTTTTGTTGTTATGGATGGAGAAATCCACCACTTATCATATGCTTCAAATGCGGAGGGAGGACACATCAGTCAAAGCTAACGCGATGTCGTCAGCGTGTTATAATTGTAGAAGAGAAGGTCATCTAGCCCTATTTTGTCGTTTCATCAAAGACAAGTTCAATAGGATAAAGGCACCAAAAGACGCCCAGAAAAAAGCCAAGCCGATAGTGCGAGGAGGCGTTTGTCGTGACCTCTCGTAAAAGTAAGGAACCCGAATGAGGTCATCATGAGGGTAAGCATATCATAAACTCTAGCGAAGTATATACCTTATTTGATATCGGTTCTACCCATTCCTTTATTTCTCCTACTTGCGCTCAACGTTTAAATTTGACTCGAGAGAAATTGGACTTTGACTTATCTGTTGAAACTCCGTTGGGAGAAACCTTCATTACATCCAATCGCTTATAAGTCTTGTTTGGTTCAAATCGGTACCCTCACATTACCTGTCGATCTTATTTCATTGAAAATACTTGCATTTGACGTAATTCTAGGGATTGATTAGTTAACTACTCATCATGCAAAAATTGATTATTTTCGTAAGGTTGTTAGCTTTCATATTCCTAATCAACCTATTATGCGAATTCAAGCAACCAAACCATTAAAATCAATCACTGTCATCTTAAGCCATAAAGCTATTCGTTTATTGAAAAACGGATGTCAAGATTTCTTAGCTCATGTCACGGATCTAAACAAAAATACGCCGGTTTTGAATGATATTTCTATTGTTAATGAATTTCTGACGTATTCCACGAAGAACTTCTGGCCTACCCTGAATCGTGAAATTGAATTTTGTATCGACCTAAAACCCGTCTGAAAACCCATTTCCAAAGCCCCATGTCGAATGGCTCTATTGAACTTCGAGAGTTAAAGACCCAATGCGAGGAATTGTTAAACATTGGCTTTATTAGATCCTAAGTACTTCTCCTTGGGTGCTCTATTCTATTCGTGAAGAAGAAAGATGGGAGTATCGACTTTGTATTAATTATCCGGAGTTGAATCATGTCACCATCAAAATAAAATACTCATTGCCACGTATTGATAACCTATTTGACCCGATTTCTGGCGTCCAAATTCTTTTCAAAAATTGATCTTCGCTCGGATATCACCAATTGAAGATTAGAGCCAGATGACATTCGAAAGACGACTTTTCGAAACTCGATGCAGGGCATTATGAATTCCTAGTCATGTCTTTTGGATTGACTAATGCTCCTATTTGCCTTCATGGTTATGATGAACCGAGTATTCAAGAAATATTTGGATCACTTTGTGGTCGCCTTTATTGATGACATCCTTATTTATTCCAAAAGCGAAGTGAAGATCATGAAAAGAACACTTGAGGTCGATACTCCAAAAGCTTCGTGAATATAAACTTTATGCGAAGTTGAAGAAATCGAGTTCGGCTTGAGGAAGTAGCATTCCTTGGGCATGTGGTATCAAGTCATGGAATATCTGTTGACCGACAAAGATTGAAGCCATTCAAAGTCGGGAACAACCTAAATCAGTTAATGGCCAAGACGTAGCTTTCTCGCTTACATGGTGGTTATTATTGGAGATTCGTAGAAGGGTTTTCTCAAATCGCTACTCCATTAATTCATTGACTCGAAAAGATACAAAATTCGATTGGAGTGAGGAATGTGAGAAGAGTTTTCAAGAACTCAAGAAGACTCATTTTAGCACTGCTTACGATAATACCATCGGGCTCGAGAGGATTTGTCATCTCTGATGATGCTTCGAGCAAAGGGTTAGGATGTGTTCTCATGCAACATGGGAAAGTCATAGCCTTTATGCCTCTCGACAACTCAAAGAATATGAGAGGAATTATCCTACTCATGATCTAGAGTTAGCGGCCGATCGTTTAGTCTTAAAATTTGGAGGCATTACTTGTATGGGAGAAAGTGGAGATCTTTACGGATCATAAAAAGCCTCAAATATTTCTTCACTCAAAAGGAACTCAACATGCGACGGCAATGACGTTGGCTTGAATCATTGAAAGATTATGATCATACCATCGAATACCATCCCGAAAAAGCGAACGTGGTAGGCGATGTTCGAGTAGAAGATCATATGCGTGCGGGTATGGTCTGATATTGTCAACGCATGAGGCCCATTTTGTATGACTTGCAAAGGATGGAGATAGAGAAAAAGACTCCAGGGACCCAAGTGATGATGGAGACTATACGAATAGAACTGACTTTAATCGATAAAGTTAAAGATGCTCAAGCTACAGACCTGGAGCTCATGCATATAAGGAAGAAATTACAAGAAGGTGCTATGCCGGAAACAAGAATCGATGAAGAAGGAATACTTCAAGTCAACTCCAGACTTTGTGTTCCTAACGACCCTAAGTTAAAGTATAAAATCATGATGGAGACGCACAATACACCGTTTACAATCCATCCTGGGAGTACTAAAATGTATCATGATCTTCCACATACATTTTGGTGGGGCAATATGAAGAGAGAGATAGCATGATCTTCGACATACATTTTGAACGTCTTGCTCGTATGTACATAAATGATGTTGTAAGATTGCATGGTATGCTAGTATCCATAGTTTTTTATCGAGACCCAAGATTCACTTCACGATTTTGGGTTGCTTTGCCAAAAGGTATGGGCACGGATTTACAATTTAGTTCGGCGTATCATCCTCAGACGGACGGACAATCAGAGAGGACTATTCAAACTCTTAAAGATTTATTAAGACTCTGTGTCCTTGACTTCAAGGGAAGTTGGGACAATTTCTTACCATTGGTGGAGTTTTCCTACAACAACAGTTATCAAGCAAGTATTGGCATGGCTCCATTCGAAGCGTTGTATGGAAGAAAGTGTCGTTCTCCAGTATGCTCTTTGGGATGAGGTGGGTGAAGCAACATTGTTGGGACCGAAGTTAGTACGTATGACTACAGAAAAGATGCAAACGATCCGACAACGTATAAAAACCTCCCAAGATAGACAAAAGAGTTATGTTGATCTTCATCGAAAGGACGTGGAATTCGATGTTGGAGATCATGTGTTGTTACGTGTTGCTCCATGGAAAGGAGTTACGAGATTTGGAAAGAGAGGAAAGCTCAATCCTCAATTCATTGGCCCATTTTAATCCTCGATCGAGTAGGGATCGTAGCTTATAGACTCGCTTTCTGCCAAGTATGTCTCGTGTTCATAACGCTTTTCATATATCCATATTACGTAAATATGTGAAAGACCCGAACCACATTATTGAGTTAGAACCGGACGAAATAGCGGAAGATTTAACGTATGAAGAGGTTCCTGTTCAAATCTTGGATAAGAAGGAACATATTCTACGCTCCAAGGTTATACCTCAAGTCAAAATTTTATAGAGGAACCACGATGTTAAGAAAATGAACTGGGAGTTGAAATCTGAAATGAAATCAAGGTATCCTTACCTCTTCGACATACCAGATACGTACCCTAATTTTGAGGGCAAAATTTCATAAGAAGGGGAGATTGTAAGACCCCAACTTTTATGAATAAAGATGAATTTTCTATAATTATCATTTTTAAATATTATGGAATGAATTTGATATAATGTTATAGTTGTGGGTAATATTTAGAAATTTTGCAAAGTACGCAAGTTGTTTATAATATTCGATTGGTCGGAGAATATTCATACTATAACACAATCATTGGTGGACCCCACAACGGAATTATTGTCGGATTAAGAAAACGACAAAAATATTTTTATGAAAATAACGGCGGAAGTTTTACCGTTAACTGTTGAAACACCCGGTGTTAAAAGTACAGTAATACACGTGGTTGCATAGTAGCACACGGTATTGATTATTGATGCTTACGTGAGAAGTCACTCAGTTTTGTTCGATTATTGCTTCAGTAATTGTTGCATAGTATCTCACGTTAATTGATTCAATTATTGTTGATATTTTATATTGAGATAACGAATTTATTAATATTATTATTTGCATTATTAACGATGTCAGAAGTTACGCCAGGAGAGGTTTGGTCACCTAATATGCGCGCACCAATAAGGAGAAATCCTTATTGGAAAGCCCCTTTCTCTGGAACAACCTCGGTCGATTAATAGTGTGAATAATAATAATGATGATGAAGTTTTGTTTTATTAGTATTATTAATGTAATAAAACAGAAAAGCTTTTTATATAAAATGTAATACTTTTATAAAGTTATTCATTTTATTAGGCTAATAGTAAAATCTTTTTATATAAAATGTAATACTTTTATAAAGTTATTCATTTTATTAGACAATAATTAGAATATATTATATTTTATTATGCGTAGTGTTTGCATACAATGCATGCGTAGTGTTTGCAGTAGTAAAATCTTTTTAAAAGTTATTCGTTTTATTAGATTATAAATAGAATATATTATATTTTTTGTAAACCAATCTGGACCATCCGCTTAAAGTAAATCGATCTGGACCATTCATGGATTGGTTCTTATTCACCCATTCTTCTATAAATGAAGCTCATTCCTTCATTATTTCTTACAATTTCTTTGAACTCTGTAGAGAAAATGTAGAGAGAATTATTCTTCTATCTTGAGCATATTTCTTTAGCGTTAAAGAAAGATTTGAGCGTAGTGCAAGTTTCTTCAAGTATATCCCCGCCCTACCGTCGGAGTACTCTTCTTTATAAGGTAACGGGTATTATTTTTTTTCATATTCATGAAGAGAACTTCTGTTATTCAGTTCTTTATTATTCTGTTGGAATAACCTGTATACGCGGTCTACCCTATACCTGGTGAAATTTTTTTGTTATTCCATTATTTATTATTCTGCTGGAATAACCTATCTATGCGAAGTACTGATGAGTGGGATTTATACCCACGAATCGGATACTTTATGACTGAAATACTTGCCTGAATTCGTAGTTTTTATGTAGTTTTATATAAATATTTATGTTATTGTGCTTAACTGATGAAGTGCAGGGCTCTACAGAACTTTTCCAGCTTTAAAAGGGCAAAATGGTCAATATCTTCACACTATATGCCATGGCCAATGCAAGCTTCTTTGGTCGGCGTCAGCGCCACCCTCGTCCTTGATGACATCGGACCGCGGCCCAGTGATGCCACTACCCCCTTCTTGGTTCGCTCATGTTGCAACATGAAAGCTCCGTGTCCATATTGCTAATGTGGCGCCACAACGCCATTTAAAGCTTGGTGGCCCGCACAAAAGGAAGGGGGCAGATTATAAAAGAAGAGAGAGGCTGCATATAGAAAGGGACACGTATAATATAAATAAAGACGAGAGCTAGGAAATTAGCTAGATTTCTTCTGTAATTTCTCTTGCTTTCTCTTAGATTAATGTTTGTAAATATAGTTAGTTTAGATTAAGGAGAAGTGTGGGTTTTCTTTGGAGCATCGAAGAGCGATGAGCTTTCATGCATCAGAGAACTTCGATTTTAGCGGAATGTTTAGAGATTGAAGGGCCTTGACAGAGTTTCTTCTTATCTATTTATTTTCTCTAATTTTGTAATCCATAAATGTTGTCTTTATTGCTACTTGTATTTTGTTCAATAGCTATGAATTGAATATTTGCTCTAAGGTTATAATGGAACCCTTTGTTATTTAAATTGACTGTCTTATCTCTTTGGTTGGCACTATATGATTTGATTCGATATATTTATGCTTAATGATTCTCACTAAGACATTAGTGATGATTTTGGTAATTTACATGATATCGATAGACGAATTGTAGATTCATACCTGAATATATTGACATGTGATTGTGGGTTTCATTTGTGCAAGTTGTAAATTAGAATAGATATATATATGCACCACGTGCGTTGCACCTAATAGAGAGCTTAAACTTAAATCCTTGTTACGATCAATTCACATAGACATGTGTAGGATTGTAACTAGCTTGGGTGTTCTTTTTCGCATCTATTCCTATCGGGTGGAACCGGAAAAGATGTGTTCGTGACATACCTCGATAGACGCGTGTATGAGCACTTATGTGCTCTCTCATTGGACAAATTGTCGTGACCTTTAAGACCAAAAAGAGAGAAGAGTAGCTAGTTTGATGAAGCATAAAGACGCCAGGTGTTCGGCTGAATGCCCGAAAGGAAAGTTAGAACCTTAGCTTGTTTCCTTAGATTACCATTCGTTATCCATTTACTTGCTTTGATTATTAGTTATGCTTAGATTAATCACTCTTCCATTTATTTTTATTCAATAAGACTTTAGCGATATAAAGCCGATTATTTGGTAGATATTAGTGAGCATGTTCCTCGCTGGTGCGACACTCTTCTTATCATCAGACATTACTTGATAGACCCAGCATATATCTTGGCGCGTTTTATCAGTTTTGAAATCGAGCAACAAGTTTTTGGCGCCGTACGTTGTCGGGGAACTTTTTATTCTAATATTGTCCAATATTGATTTCAATCAATTTAGTCTTACTTTGAACTTTTATATATTTATTTCTTTTATTTGTTTGATCTTCCTTTCTTTTGTTTCTAAGCTTACAGATTATGGACAATGGCCTTATGAGTGGACGACGCCACCAAGCTCAGAAGAAGGACTCGAGAAATTGCAAGTTCAAATTGCCAATGCCTTGAGGTTTTCTGACAATCTTGAGTGTCACCCATTCGTAATGCTCTCTTGTCGAGATCAGTCGACTTTGAACCGATATCCTATCATCCAAACTGCCAGGGTTATCCAAACTCTTGGGACTACAGTCAAGAGCAATATCATGATCTGAATCATGCCTCTCAGTTCGAATATCAGTCTCCATCGCACTATGAATGGACATCTCAGCCGAACGAGAACTTTTCTGAGACCTCAACACGTGAAAAAGAGAACCGGCTTGAAGAACTTCTCACCATCTTTATCGAAAGAAATGAGATTTGGATGGCAAGCCAAGAAGCCGCATTGCACAGCCTTGAGAATCAATTGGGGCAACTCGTCAATGCCAGTACAAATCCACTACAAGTCTATATACCGGTCTAAATTGATCTCGACGATGACGCTATAGAGTATTGCATGGTGGATACGCAAGGAAAATGCGATGAGTCTCGTACAGTTGTTAAGGGAGATGTCCTAGTGCAAATTAACCAATCAATGGAGGCTGAAGTTAAAGACGAACGGAGCAACAGTGGTGGTATTGTCATTGCTAATCTACAGTCAGAAACCACGCTCCCGACTGTGACAACCCTGGAGGGCCCGATTGAGCATGCAGAACGCTTTCAACTTAATGAAACAGGCGAATTAGTGGATAATTCCAGTGGTGAACGATTCTATGTGCCGCCCGATGACTGGATGCATAAAGGACAGAAGAATGGCCAAGCATCCATGTCGGCCAATACTTTAAAGGAATTGACGAATAGGCGGCATGAAAAGGTCATTTTTGCTTACATGAAATGGGATTGAATTCAAGATCAATATAGTCAATGAAGCGACTTTTAAGACAAGCGCTTGGGTGGGGAGGCACCCCTATCTCTAGATAAATTTTATCTATTTTCTTTACTTCTGTCTTAGTTTACCTTTTATCTGTTCGCTTTAGTTGTTAACATGGCTGCCTGATTGTGCATGAATATTTTTGTGTTTAGCATCAGCATGTGGCATGTTTAGTATGATGTAGTGTCTAGTACAATAGTGTTTATGAGATTTTTTATTAAGGTATGATAACCTCTATAGTATAGTCTCTGTTCTTGTCTTGGTATGTGCAGATAACAGAAGAAAAAACGCAGATATTAGTACTCGCCCCGCGACGCCACTTAGCAAAGGAATAGCTCGCACCACGGCGCCATGGGAAACTGGTGTATACTGCCAAACGGCGCCGCAACGCCAAGGCAAGCTTCACAAGTCGCGCCACAGCGCCACACAAGTCCGCACCTTCTCGTGAACTCGCTACCCAGCAGCTCAGCCTAACATAGGACTTCTCGGCGCCATGGCTGTAAGTGAATCTACGCCATCGTTAACTCATGTGCCATGCGTGCAATCTTGACAACATCTCTCGCACTACTGGCCACGGCAGCCGAAGTTTTGGTTTTTAAAAAACTATTTTTAGCAGCAGCTTTGGCCATCAATTGGCATTCTGTCTCTCCCAATTCCTCACGTCTCTCGGCACCCCTCAACATCTCTCGGCACCCTGAGCACAATCAAGCAATCCTTTGGCTCATTCCCACACCCGAGATCAGATCTACTCACAAGAACAACATTTTTGCATCTTTCCCTAAAGCCCCAAGCTAGTGCACGCACAGAACAAGGGCAGAATCAAACTAGGGTTCCAAGTCAGACATTCTTTTTGGGTTTTATTCTGGTTTTGTTTTGTTATCTATTTGTGTGATTTCCACCTGCTGGAAATCTGGTTAGAGCAACAACAAGCAAAGGGTTGTCCAAGTATAGTTTGGGAATCGCACACCAGGTGTTTATTTATTTGCCTAAGAGAGAGGTTAGACTGTTTTGGCTTGATTTCTCTGGGTTTGTATTGGGGGTTTGTTGTGCATTGCTTCAAGGGTCATCTCTTCAAAATATTGGCACTGTTAGGGGTTGTTTTTGGAACCTCATCAATGAATTAAGACATGGCACCCAAAAGGCAACGACTTAGCGTCGGCGGTTCTTCTTCATCATCCGCGGCACCACCACAGGCTTGGGACCCCGCCAAGTTTATTAGTGAAGAAACTTTCAAGCAGTACAGAGGCTCCTTCGGCAAACGCAACTTGATTCCTGAGCGAGGGTTGCGGCCGGATTGAAAAGATGGGGAACTCATGAATATGATAATCGAGCGAAAGTGGATTAACTTCACCAAACCGCAGTATCAACTGTTGTCCCTGTGGTTCACGAATTCTATGCCAACGCCAGTTCTGAGGGTCCTTCTGTGGTTCAAGTCCGGGGTAGGTCCGTAACATTTGACAGTCTATCCATCAATGCGTTATTCGGGGCACCCAACTATGCGGGAAATGATTATATGCAGCTAGGATACCACGGTTATGACTAGGAGGAAATCATCAGGTGGCTCTGCAAGCCCGGGACTGAAAGTAGTATGCACACAAGCCAATCATGTTTGATGATAAAGCATATACTTTGTAACAATCTTATTCATTTATTAATAAAAGTATTAATTTATTAAAGGCTTTTAATTATCTACATCTTTGTTTTATAATATGTGATAAACCCATAGTTTTAAGCAATGCTTTTAGAATAATGATGATGATCATTCTAATGAGATCAAAATTCTTAAAGCCCAAAACTAAAATAGTTCCCAATCATTGGATTACTAAATTGGGGATTAGTGAATCCGGATAGATTGGTACATACGTTAATTGCTTCATTGAGTAGGATGATTGATCTCACGATCATTTGTGTGAAGACACTAAAGCAAATATGTAGTACTTATTAGAGAATAAGTTCACTGAACGTGGCTCGCTAAGGAATACCTAATGGAGTTTTACTTGCTGTCATCAATAGGAATTCTGTAGTGATAGTAGTACAAGTGATCCTTGGACTTGAGATCATCATAATATCTTGTGTATGATGAGTTATACTTTGACTTATTCCTTAAGACCCTTAGGGTATATCAAAGGTTATGCTTGGGTATAATAAGTTGTATATGGAGATAATGTATGATCAATAAAGAATCTACCACTTCTATTAAAGAAGAGAAATGTCCTATGTGATTCGATAAATGACAACCCTAGTCCTCGGGCTAAGGCGTAATGAAATTAGAAAGGAGTTTCTAATTTGCATTATTTGAGTCAGCATTTAAGAGTCGAAATACATATAATTAAATAAAATAATACTTGACAAAGAATTCCATGTCTTATATTTAATTGGGACATTGTATGGTGGAAGGATTGAATTATACGGTAACTATTTACTCAAAGGTTCTTTTATGATTAATGTTAAAATCTATATTATCCGGAAAGTCGTTGATCGCTGGGAGGCTTATCCTATTGTAGAATAAATATTATTTATTTAAATAGATTAATCGTTTAATTTATTTATTTAAATAAGATTAGAATTGTTCTAATTGATTTATTCACAACCCGGTTTAATATGGAGAACCTAAAGGGTCACACCATAAAAGGAAGAATAATTATTTAAGAAGTTAATGGCATAATCGTAATAATATAGTTAAGTATATTTAATTTAATCTATGGTGATAGAATAAATTAAATAGCTTAATATTATTATTTAATATTTTAGAAATATTAAATATAAATTAATAAGAGGAGTCTTATTAATATTATTACAATTATTATTATTTTAATTTCTAAAAGAGTTTAGGAATTAATTTAATATAAGTACTTCATTTATTCCTAATAGATTAGGAGTTTAAATTAATTAAAAGAGTTTAATAAATTATCCCTAATAAAATAAGGGAGCTTAATTAATTAAAGGATTTTAATTAATTAAAATAAAATCCAATTCCTTAATTGTTAAGGAGGGTTGCCCACATCTATAAATAAGAGGAGTCTTATTATGGGTGGTGGGGGTTGTTGACTTTTACAACATACGTAATTCCAATAGTTGGGAGAGTACGTCCTTTTCTATAGAGATAGAAAAACTAGGGTTTAGCCAACCACCCATCTTCTTGAATCCTTCTTCTTCCTTGGTGGATCACCTCTAGAGGCCAAACACTTTGGTGGCTAACGTTGATCAAAGGAAGGAACCAAACCCGGTGAATTCAAGTTGAACGCGAAAGGATTTGGAGGTGAGCTTGTACCTGAGGAAGCTCGATCTTCAAGGGTGTGATTTTATTCTTTATCTTTTCGTTTAATTAATAATTGTGCATAAAGGGTGATCCGGGTATATGGTTTGTAAAATTTTAAAACTCTGATTTTTACACGTTTCCGCTTATTTTTGCAATTTAATTGCGTTCATGAATATTACAAACCCTAATAAAGGGCATCGAGCCAAACCTTTATGCAAATTATTAATTGTTTTAATTTGATGTGTATATTGATATATGTTTAGAACAATTTAATTGGGCATAATTTATTGTATAAAATTTATTTTAAAAAAAAAGCTGCTATTCGCGTGGGTTAATCAAAGAGATTCACGTGACCCTTCTGTTTTTTTTTTTTTTTTAAAGTTGCAGGAGATTATTTTTAAAAGTTTTTTAAGTGTCCTGCAAAACATTAATGATTACAATAATCATTAGCTTGTAATGATTAAAGTAATCATTAGCATGTAATGATTAAAGTAATCATGAGCATGTTATATAAAAAAATAAAAAATAAATAAAAAATAAAAAAAAAGAGGGTAAACATAATTGATTAATGTTGCATTTAATTGATATATATATATATATATATATATATATATATATATCTATATATATATATATGATAATAACGGTTTGGTTTATATATATGATTAATATATATAATAGTTATATATTAGTAATCATATACAAGTTAAGTAAAGGATTAACTAATTTAAAACTTTAGTACATGATTCATGTGATTCACTTGGATATTATATATATTATACATAAACCGTATATTATACTTATATAATATATATATATATATATATATATAATATATTCTTAATAATTTTATTATTAAAATAAAAAGTTTATTTTAATTTTAAAATTAAATTTCATGCTAACTAATTAGAGTTGGAATTGGATTTCAAGATAACTAATTAGAGTTGAAATTGGATTCTATTTTTCCTTAAATAAAAGAGTTTATTTTGATATGAAATTAGATTTCATATTATTCACAATAAAAAAGTTTATTTGTGAATAGGAAAAAGAATCGATCTTTCCTTAAATAAAGGAGTTTATTTAGATATGAAATAAGATTTCATATTATTCAAAATAAAGGAGTTTATTTGTGAATAGGAAAGATAATCCGTGTTTCCTTTAATAATTTTTTTTACATGGAATCGATTCCATAATTAATTAAAATAAAGAAGTTTATTTTGATTAAAGATTTTGATTAAAATAAAATAGTTTATTTTATTCAAAATTGGATAAATTAAAATAAAATAGTTTTATTTTGATTTAAATTTGGATTAAAATAAAGGAGTTTATTTTGATTCAAAATTAGATTTTATACTTAACTAAATTTGCCCATTAAATGATATCAATATATATATTAAATGTTTATTATTCATGATATGAATGTTATTTATTGATGCATATGGTGATGTGTATGATAATAAATGGGATTGATTATGACTATCGACCAATGTGATTGGATTTTATTTTAGTTGGATGCACGAATGTATGGGTTTTATTAAATGGGGTCTCAGACTGCCTTCTCTAATTTTTTTCTTAATGTAAATTCTATCTCCTCCTATGTACTTCCCTCGATCACGATCAAGGTTTCTATTTATTTTAAAATAGTTTTGTAATAGGAATATTTAGAATTAATTTTGAAGAATTAGATATCAAGGGCAAGGAGCGCTTGAAGACCTGGTTTAGTAATGGAGCCCGTAATTAAATGTAATAGTTATATTTAAATATTAATTCTTGCACGCCTAGTTTTTGACCTTTTGGTTCACTTGGTGGCTCTAGTGAACCAAACTAGAATAAAGTCCATAATAAATCCGTAGAATATAGTATTCTATATGCGTACGCTTATACTATATATATTATATATTATGCAAACATGTTTCGCATGTTAATTAATATGATAGCGTATTTTATATATATATACGCAAATGCTACGCGCTAAAACAAGATGAGACAAATTAATAACAAACCCCTCAATTTTTTTATATTAAGTCCTAAGCGTTCAAAGATATTTGGAATATCGAACGTCGCTTTCTAGCATGATAAAATTAATAGAGTATTAAATATTTAATATGAGTTTGTTGTCACCACAAGGCAAGTATTAAGTATTTAAGATGTTAATTTATCACATTTGATGCTTATAAAGAAAATTGAACAATATTGTTTTGTTGTGTCACCACAAAGATGATATTTTTCTTTTTGAATATACGGAGTGCTACGTCGGACTTAACTTGGATAATTTTGATTCTGGATGTGCCACCACTGATCAAAATAATCTAAGAGGCAAAATAAAAGGAGTTGCATATAGTGATGTAATTGACAAAAGTTGTCTACCTATTTATTTATATATAGTTTGTTGTGTCACCACAAGGCTATATACATTTGAAATGGGATCCTTATTCTCACTAAAGAATCTTTAATTAGATTTTTGCCGAACTATATAAGTGATTTTAATATAGTTTGAAGAAAATAGTGGGAGATACCAATTTAAAACAAGACCTAATTTATTTTGGTAATTAATAAAAGAATGTATGTTAAAATATTGTTAATTACAAATTCATTAATGTAATTTACAATGTCTAAAATTACTATCATCAAAGCATATTAGATGCTAAATTAACTGCATCAATTAAACGGATTGGTTAAGGAATTTGAGAATAGTTCTCATAACCGAAAAGCTATCTTATGTCCTTAATACGCCTATCCCTACAATGGTTGCGAATAATCCTCCGAGGAAGAGATTGCTACTTTTAGAAAGTGGTAAGATGATGCACAGATTGGCTCGATCATGCCATGCTTTCGCATCCACGAGTAATGAGCTTCAAATCGGCATGAAACTATGGATGCTCCTACTATATTCCCGCACATCAAGTAGTTGATGGTGAGGAAAGTGAGGATCGATAGATATCGAGATATCTAAGGAGCTCTTCCGATCTAGAATGGCCAATGGCACTATAAGATGCATAAAAAGTTCTTAACATAATCAATTTGATTGATCAATTAGGACAACTGGTTTTGTCATGGATGGAGAGTTGAGCCAAGATTTGATCTTGCACTCACTCCCTGACTCCTTTCACAATTGTTGTGAATTTTTCATATGAACAAGCTAGATATCGCCTTTGGCGATTTGCTTAACATATTGAAAAATGTTGAGAGTCACTTTCCAACCAAGAAAGATCAAGTCTTACTGGTAGGGGCCAAAGGATCTTCTGAAAAGAAGAACGATTCAAAGAAGGTAAATAGAAAGGCATAAACAAAGGATAATAAGAACAAAACTAATATGGATAAAGAAAGGAGTTTGCTTCCCACCGCAATAAGCCCGGACACTGGAAGGAAACTGCGAGAAGCATCTTGCAGAGGCTAACCAAAGAAGCTTAGTGAAGTTTCGGTTACAAATATTATTTTGTTCATGGTTGAAATAAATTTTTCTTTAAGTCAATGTTCTACTTGGGTATTGGATACTGGCTTTGGTTATCATAAATATAGATTTATGAAGGACCAAATGTAGAAAAACTAAACAAATATAAGTAATCCTATGTGTGGGAAATGTAACAAAAGTTGCCATATTAGCCATAGAAACTTATAGTTTAGCAATGCCTACGGAAAAATCTATTAAGTCAATAAGTTGTTATTGTATTCCAGCCTTGTTAAAAATATTATTTCCATTTTATTGTTGAACAATGAAATCTTTGGTATTATAATTAAGAATAATTGTTGTTCTATTTATAATAATAATGTTTTGTATAGAATCGAATATTACTTAATAAATTTTGTATACTGACTTACATGAAAATAATTTTGCATATTGAACAAATTAGTATAAGAAAAGGAGATGATCATTCAAAGAGTTGAATGTGTGTATTTGCTAAAATACAAGTGTGAATTATTTGAAAGGTTCAAAGAATTCGTAGTGAAATAAATTGGCAATGTATTAAGATTCTTTGATTAGATCAAGGAATAAATACTTGTGCAATAAGTTTCTAGATCATCTCAAATGGTTTTCTCATAATGGACACATCCTCGATACGCAATAATTGATTGATGTATCCGAATGAAAAATCGTGACTTTGTTGGACATGGTGCGGTCCATAATGATTTTACTGACATTCTAGTATCCTTCGGGATAATGTCCTAGAAATGGTCGTGATATCTACGAAAATGGTAACCTCAAAATCCGGCCCCAAGACTCCATAAAAGTTATGGACAGGGAGGATTCCTAATCTTAAGTATGTTAAGATAAGGGGTTGTCCAACTTATGTGAAAAGGTTTCAAAGGATAAGCTTGGGACAAGATTTTATAAGTGTCGATTTGTGAGACATCCTAAAGTAAGTTTAGGGTATGTGTTCTATAATCCTACTTAGCAGAAGGTGTTTGTTGCGAAACACGCTGCCTTCTAAGATGAAGGTGTTTATCATTGAAGGGGCTAGTGGGAGGATAATAGATCTTGAAGAGTTCAAGAACCACAAAACACTATAAGTCAAATAAGAGGAACCTATAGATAGACCTATTGTACCACAACCGAATCAGAAATGAATAGATCAAGATACCTAGGAGGTATGGATTCATCATAGATGATGATGATGAGGTACACATCATAGAAGATGATGATCCGATTACATATACGATGAGGTAAGAGTTCTAGTGTGTACAAAAGGGACAAAGGGAGCGCCTGTGACATTCCTAATATTATATGTTGATATACTACGGATAAGGAATGACATACTAATGCTACAATCAAGAATGATAAAGTTGTTCAAAACATTCCTCCATGAATGGTTTGGGAAGAGTATCTTAATTGGGGATAAAATATATATAGATAGATACAACAGGATGCTCGACTTAACCCAAGGAATGTATATTCATTTGATGCTAAAGTCATTTAGCATGGCAAACTCTAAGAGATGTCTCATGTCGATGAGCTATGGAGTGTATCTCTCTAATAGTCCCCACAGACTCTCGAAAAGAGAGGTCGCGAAAGTGATAAATCATGCATGCAATGAAATGTACGAGACCGATATTGATCACCATATTATGGAGAAGTTCACTATGAGTCGTTGAAAAACATCTTAAAGTGCTTAACCGACACTAAGGATGTGATCATATTCATGGTGGGTCTAAATTAAAACTAGAGGGCTTAATGTACTCAAGTTTTTCGCATGCACCAAGATGACGTAAAAAATCCACTTTAAGGTAAAAGCGTTATCTCTGAACAAAGGTGCGAAAGGAATTGAAAGGTTTCCAAACAATGAAAGAGTTCTTTGGTTTGGTGATAAAGAAAAAAAATATATAGCTATAAATGAAGTCGCAAGTTGATTATTTGGATTAAAAGTTCATTACGTAACTAGGAATAGTTCCTAAGTCTCATCTTGGATCTAAACATGTGTTGTGGCACTTTCATTTGATTATTATAATCATTGAAAGATGGGAAATCACTATAGAGATAGTGGACTCTCATGAACAACATTACATATCTATTAACTAAAGCTTATCCAACAAAGCAGGATAATCATCACTTAGAGTTAAGAAGAGTATGAGATACCATGACGATTGGCTTTAGTGCAAGTGGGAGATTGAAAGTAGTATGCACACAAGCCAATCATGTTTTGATGATAAAGCATATACTTTGTAACAATCTTATTCATTTATTAATAAAAAGTATTAATTTATTAAAGGCTTTTAATTATCTACATGATGTTATTTTATAATATGTGATAAACCCATAGTTTTAAGCAATGCTTTTAGAATAATGATGATGATCATTCTAATGAGATCAAAATTCTTAGAAAGCTTAAAACTAAAATAGTTCCCAATCATTGATTACTAAATTGGGGATTAGTGAATCCGGATAGATTGGTACATACGTTGTTTCGCTCATTGGATGAGGATGATTGATCTCATGATCATTTGTGTGGAGACACTAAAGCAAGTATGTAGGTGCTTATTAGAGAATAAGTTCACTAAACATGGCTCATTAAGGAATACCTAATGGAGTTTTACTCACCGTCAATAGGAATTCCTGTAGTGATAGTAGTATGAAGTGATCCTTGGACTTGAGATCATCATAGTAGATTCGTGTGTATGATGAGTTATACTTTGACTTATTCCTTAAGACCCTTAGGGTATATCAAAGGTTATGCTTGGGTATAATAAGTCATATATGGAGATAATGTATGATCAATAAAAATATACCACTTATTAAAAGAAGAGAATGTCCTATGTGATTCGATAAATGACAACCCTAGTCCTCGGCATTAAGAATGAAATTAGAAAGGAGTTTCTAATTTGCATTATTTGAGTTGTGCATTTAAGAGTCGAAATACATATAATTAAATAAAATAAGACTTGACAAGAATTCCATGTCTTATATTTAATTGGGACATTGTATGGTGGAAGGATTGAATCAGATTTGAACTATTTACTCAAAGGTTCTTTTATGATTAATGTTGAAATCTATATTATCCGGAAAGTCGTTGATCGCTAGGGAGGCTTATCCCTATTGTAGAATAAATATTATTTATTTAAATAGATTAATCGTTTAATTTATTTATTTAAATAAGATTAGAATTGTTCTAATTGATTTATTCACAACCTATTTAATATGGATAACCTAAAGGGTCACACCATAAAAAAAGGAAGAATAATTATTTAAGAAGTTAATGGCATAATCGTAATAATATGTTAAGTATATTTAATTTAATCTATGATGATAGAATAAATTAAATAGCTTAATATTTATTATTTAATATTTTAGAAATATTAAATATAAATTAATAAAAGGAGTCTTATTAATATTATTACAATTATTATTATTTTAATTTCTAAAAGAGGTTAGGAATTAATTTAATATAAGTACTCTCATTTATTCCTAATAGGATTAGGAGGTTAAATTAATTAAAAGAGTTTAATTAATTATCCCTAATAAAATAAGGGAGCTTAATTAATTAAAATAAAATCCAATTCCTTAATTGTTAAGGAGGGTTGCCCACATCTATAAATAAGAGGAGTCTTATTATGGGTGGTGGGGGTTGTTGACTTTTACAACATACGTAATTCCAATAGTTGGGAGAGTACGTCCTTTTCTATAGAGATAGAAAAACTAGGGTTTAGCCAACCACCCATCTTCTTGAATCCTTCTTCTTCCTTGGTGGATCACCTCTAGAGGCCAAACACTTGGGTGGCTAATGTTGATCAAAGGAAGGAACCAAACCCGGTGAATTCAAGTTTGAACGCGAAAAGGATTTGGAGGTGAACTTGTACTGAGGAAGCTCGATCTTCAAGGGTATGATTTTATTCTTTATCTTTTCGTTTAATTAATAATTGTGCATAAAGGGTGATCCGGGTATATGGTTTGTAAAATTTTAAAACTCTGATTTTTACACGTTTCCGCTTATTTTTGCAATTTGATTGCGTTCATGAATATTACAAACCTAACAGGAACGACCTGGAAGAAAAATGATTATACCAGCGAAAAGACTAGATTCCCAGTTGCTGCGCTCAGTCGCTATAGGAAGACGTGGTACAACTTCATTTGTGCCACCATGCTCCCGACCCGTCACCTAAGCGATGTGACTAAAGAAAGGGCGATTATGCTTTTCGCCATTGTCACGGGTTTGAATGTGGATATCGGAGTTCTCATCCACGACACGTTCATCAAGGCTATCAAGAGCCCAATCGTTGCGGGACTTCCCCATCCATCCGTGATCACGCTTTTATGCAAGCAGGCCGGGGTACAGTGGGGCCCAGATGAGATAGCTTCGCCGCCCAGGACTGTCATTGACCATCAGACGATCAAGCGCTTCACTGTTTGGGACGGGGCAGAGTCTCATTTCAGGGGCGAAGGATACGGACTGCCTACAGCACCGCCTCCTTCAGCCGACCCAGAGCCCTCTCAAGCACCTGAGGCAGGCCCAGCTAGTCAGGGTCTTTTGTTAAACATCAAGGCATCCTCACCCTCTTCGCATCGTAAGCGGGACACCGAGGCACGTGAGGCAATGGAGGCATATCGCAATGCTGGCTCGAGGCGGGAGATAATGATGCAATGACAGTCCGAAATGGTGAAACACAATGCGTGAGCATCTACACTGACTTTTGTGGCGAGGGCATTGAGTTCACGCCATACCAGTTTCCCGACCCTCCTGTCTTCCCACCATACCCTCCACCATCACCGCCTGCCGAAGTTGATCAGGACGCGTCAGATGAGGAAGAAGCCAAAGCCGATGCCGCTGCTGAGTGAGCGAGCTTCAGGGAAACCCTCTTGCATTCAATTGCTTTATGTTTAGCAATGAGGGCATTGCTCACTTCAAGTTTGGGGGTGTTTTTAGGCTTTATCTGTTTATTTCAGTACTGCCATGTTAGGATTGCCAGACTCTAGTATTTTATTATGTTTTTATTTATCAGTATTGTGGTGCAGTCTTTTGAACTGCGGGATTATGTTGAATATTTTTATCATTATGGATGCCATGAACTGCTTTTGGTTTTATTTCGATTTTATTAGCATGATTGTGGTTTCTAGCCATCTTTTTGGGGCTTATACAGATTTATATGCTTGTGCCATGTAAATGGCCTTTTCACCCTATTTTGAGCTGCTATTTAGCAAGGGTGTTATATTTATCATTGTTGATTTTTGATTGTAGCTATGTCTAGCGCCAAATGAGTATGTCTCTCGTAGAGTTGTGTCAAGCATGCCATATACTAGGGGTTTATTAGTTGATAAGTTTAGATTGTTATTGATCCGTCCTTCTAACAAGCACCGACCAACTGTGTTAACTAATTATTTTTCGAATATAGTTTGTGTGTTTATTGTGTTGAAAATTTGTTCACTCTTATAAACTTCCATTTGTGCAAGGTAATAAAAGATTTAGGTGTTTATGCAGTTTTGGATCTTGGATTCTAGCTTGTTAAAAAAATGGGAATAAGATTAGATTAGAAGTGTTTATATCGAAAGTTTTTCGGTGGGTCGAGATGGAGCGTAAAACGCACTCGCCCATAAACGCAGGGCCGATATCGAGATGGAGCATAAAATGCACTCGCTGATTAATCTTCGTTCTTGTTGTGAAGTCTCAGTTGGCTTACGTTGATTACGTGGCTTTTACTGCTCGAGTTTTTTGATTCTTAGGGGTGTTCTACACCTAGTGCCCTAAAGTCGTCTGGCTTGGGAGTCATTGATCAAAAGCTCATTCATGGGTAGTTCTGTAGCCTAAGGTAATTAAGTACTGTCTGAGTCTGATTTTACTGTCGGCATGCTAGAACCTTTTGATCTTTTCCTACATTTGCGTTTTGTTCTTAATGCTTGTTGAATGCTTAAGTTGCGGAGTTTGCTTGGTTTTAACAATCGACTGTGCAAACTTAGTTGAGCTATGATTAGTCAGGACGGTTGGTATTCACACACTCACATAGAATGGATCGAATACAGTCTTATGCTTGAAATAGAATGATCCCTTACTCATGCATGTGTTTGCCTTATTCGTTGGGAGTAGTATAGTTAGAGATTCATAGCCACGATACTAGTATATATTTTTATATTCCTTTCGCATTCTTAATTTCTGTTGTTATTAGTGTGTTAGATAGTTTGCTCGAGGACAAGCAAAGACTTAAGTTTGGGGGTATTTGATGAGTGGGATTTATACCAAATAATCGGATACTTCATGACCGAAAATACTTGCACAATTCGTAGTTTTATGTAGTTTTATATAAATATTTGTGTTATTATGCTTAACTGATGAAGTGCAGGGCTCTACAGTACTTTTCCAGCTTTAAAAGGGCAAAATGGTCAATATCTTCACTCGCTCGTCATGCGCCAATGCCAAGCTTATCGTCAGCCATGCAATACCCCTCGTCTTTAATGACATCAAGATCAGCCATGCCATCTACCACTACCCCTTCTTTGGCTCAGTCTTTAGTGAAGTCTCAGTAAAATATTGCAAATGTGGTGGTATGAATTTCCACTTAAAGCTTGGTGGTTCTGGCAGTCGTGTACCACCTCCGGGTTCCTAAAGCAGGCATGAAATGAGTTTTGACCTAGCAAATGGAAGGGGGCAGATTATAAAAGAAGAGAGAGGCTGCATATAGAAAGGGACACGTATAATATAAATAGAGACGAGAGCTAGGAAATTAGCTAGATTTCTTCTGTAATTTCTCTTGCTTTCTCTTAGATTAATGTTTGTAAATATAGTTAGCTTAGATTAAGGAGAAGTGTGGGTTTTCTTTGGAGCATCAAGAGCAATGAGCTACACGGACTAGAGAACTCGATTTTAGCAGAATGCTTAGAGATTAAAAGGCCTTGACAGAGTTTCTTCTTATATATTTATTTTCTCTGATTTTGTAATCCATAAATGTTGTCTTTATTGCTACTTGTATTTTGTTCAATAGCTATGAACTGAATATTTGCTCTAAGGTTATAATGGAACCCTTTGTTATTTAAATTGACTGTCTTATCTCTTTGGTTGGCACTATATGATTTGATTCGATATATTTATGCTTAATGATTCTCACTAAGACATTAGTGATGATTTTGGTAATTTATATGATATCGACAGACGAATTGTAGATTCACACCTGAATATATTGACATGTGATTGTGGGTTTCGACTGTGCAAGTTGTGCGTAGAATAGACATATATATGTGCACCACGTGCGACCTAATAGAGAGCTTAAACTTAAATCCTTGTTCTGATCAATTCGCATAGACATGTGTAGAATTGTAACTAGCTTGGGTTTTCTTTTCTGTTCTATTCCCTATCGGGTGGAACTGGAAAAGATGTGTCCGTACATACCTCGATAGAGGCGTATAAGCACTTATGTGCTCTCGGTAGACAAATTGTCGTGACCTTTAAGACCAAAGAGAGAAGGGTAGCTAGTTTGATGAAGCATAAGACGCGCCAGTGTTCGACGTAATGCCCGAGCGGGGTGAAGTTGTAACCTTAGCTTGTTATTTCTTAGATTACCATTCGTTATCCATTTACTTGCTTTGATAATTAGTTATGCTTAGATTAATCACTCTTCCATTTATTTTTATCCGAATAAGACTTTAGCGATATAAAGTCGGTATTTGGTAGATATTAGTGACAGTTCCTCATGGGTACGACACTCTTCTTATCACTGTATTATTTGTTAGACCGCGTATACTTGCGAGTGTTTATCGGTTTTGAAATCGAGTAACAATTACCGTATATACGGTGAAATTCTGTTGTTATTCCATTCTTTATTATTTTGTTGGAATATCCTATCTGTGCGTTTTATGCCGGACCTGGTTCCGTCTTTATTATTCTGTTGGAATATCACATGCACATGCGTTTTTTGTGGGACTGATTCGGGTTCCGTTATTTATTATTACATTGGAATAACTTTGCATACATCTTAATCGCATGCATGGTGATTTCTGTTGTTATTCCATTCTTTATTATTCTATTGGAATATCCTGTCAGTGCGTATTACGCCTGACCTGGTTCCGTTATTTATTATTCAGTTGGAATAACCTGTCCATGCGAAGTACCGCATGTATGGTGATTTCTTTTGTTATTCCATTCTTTCTTATACTCAGTTGGTTAAACTTTTGACTTTTATACTCCATGAAATTAGTGGAATATCCTTGATATTTGCGCTTCATCCAGTATCTTTCATGGAAATATTCTTCTGAGCATTCTTAAATTTTACTCTACAAAGAAGTATCATGTTGACAATTTGGACGTTATTAATTCCTGGATAAATTAATTCTTGAGCTTGTTTTATTGAATTCTTATATCATTGTCATCATCCTCATGTTTATATTTTGTTGAAAGTCATCTGTGGCCTGTAGTGCATAGATGGACTTGGTGTGATTATGACCAGGGATTATTCGGTATAATCATGACCGTAATGTTACAAATGATGTGGTAAAAGTCCTCATTGGCCCGTAGTGCATTGATGGACAGTTGTTGGCATGTTCATGATCATTAATGAATACACAAATATCTTTGGCCCGTAGTGCATGGATAAATTGTGGATGTGATACTAATGAATATCTTTGGCCGTAGTGCAGGGATGATGTGGATTATTTATTAAGCTGAGTCCCAGCGATAAAAGTGATGAAAACCTTTTAAATCATAAAAGATAGTAGATTTTATTCTCTACTTGAATCTTTTAATGGATTGCATGTTCCGCTGCAGTTAAACTTGATGTCTATTGTATTTTATTAGTTTAACATTGTTGAAGACTAATGATTATTTATTCTACATTATCTTAGTCATAATATTTCTTACTGGGCTAGTTGAGCTCACCCTTTCTTTCACTGTTCTCTTCAGGAAATGAGAACGTAGCCGGGACTAGTCGGGGAACGGAGTGATGGTCCAGATGATAGTATTAGTAGTCCTCACTATTCTGTTAAATAGTGTGTTAATAAATGTAATGAGGACTTATTCTGAAAGTGGATATTGTCTAGAAGACAATGTTTGTATTAAAACTCACAGCTCTCTTATTGTATATTAAAGATTGTATTTGTATTATGTACCATGTATTTAACGACTCAGAATAGGTGATGTATACCTATTTTGGGGGTGTCACATTAGGTCTTTAACTCCTGAAGTTCAATAGAAGCCATTCGATATGGGGCTTTGGAAATAGGTTTTATACCAGGTTCAAGGTCGATACAAAATTCAATTTCACACTCTGGGGGTAGGCCAGGAAGTTCTTCAGGAAATACGTCAGGAAATTCATTAACAATAGAAATATCATTCAAAACTGACGTATTTTTGTTTAGATCCGTGACATGAGCTAAGAAAGCTTGACATCCGCTTTTCAATAAATGAATAGCTTTATGGCTTAAGATGACAGTGATTGATTTTAATGGTTTGGTTGCTTGAATTAGATAATAGGTTGGTTAGAATATGAAAGCTAACAACCTTACGAAAATAATCAATTTTGCATGATGAGTAGTTAACCAATCAATCCTTAGAATTACGCTCGAATGCAAGTATTTTCAATGAAATAAGATCAACAGTAAATGTGAGGGTACCGATTTGAACCAAACAAGACTTATAAACAAAGGATGTAATGAAGATTTCTCCCAACGGAGTTTCAATGATATAAGTCAAAGTCCAATTTCTCCTGAGTCAAATTTAAACGTTGAGCGCAAAGTAGCAAAAATAAAAGAATGGGTAGAACCCAGATCAAATAAGATATATACTTCACTAGAGTTTATGATAAGCTTACCCGTGATGAGCTCGTTCGGGTTCCTTGCTTTCTCGGGAGTCACGACAAACGCTTCCCTCACACTCACGGGCTTTGACTTTTTGGGACGCCCTTTTGGTGCCTCCATCCTAGTGAACTTGTCTTCTGGTGAACGACAAAAATTAGGCTAGGTGACCTTCTCTTCCACAATTATAACATGGTTTGGGCTCAAGATCGCGCTAGCTTTGGGTCGATGTGTCCTTCCACTCCTCATTTGAAGCATATGATAGGTGGTCGTTCTCCTTCCTTAACGACAGGTGCAAATGCTGACGTCTTTCCATCATTCTTGAATCTCCTCTTCTTGAAATGTCCATTCTTATTGTTTTGGCCATGATTACCACCAAAGTGGTTACCATTTCTGGCATGTTGATTTCCTCCACGCTTATTGTCACCGCTTCGATGATCAAGTATCACCGGTATTATCATTTTGTCTACCGTTTTTTGGTTGGGTTGACTCATTATCGCGCTCCAATAACTGAGCCCTATTAACAACATCTGAATACAAATACGGTTTATGAGAGCTAAGATATTGATGTATCTCAGGTTTCAATCCTCTTAGAAATATTCGCGTCATTCTCTCCTCATTATCAACTAAATTGGACGCAAACCAGGACAGCTCGGCAAACTTGGCTTCGTACTGCGACACGGTCATGTTGTTTTACTCCAGTTTAATGAACTCTACCTATTTCATGTGACGAATACTTTTGGGAAAGTACTTGTCGTTGAACAGTTCTTGAAACTTCTCCCAAGACATCTTCAGTGCGGCAGGTTGAGTACGCTTTTACTGATTCCCACCAAGAATCCGCCTCGCCTCGCAAGCAACATGAAGGTGGCAAAGGAACCTTTTTCCTCCTGAGCAACCCAAGACATCAAATATCTTGTTGATCTGCTTTTATCCACGTCTCCGCCTTAAGTGGTTTTGGATCCAAAAAACTCCGGTGGTCCCAGCTCCTTGAACTATTTGGCGGTGACCGTCCGAAAGTTGCCAGTGTTTCTACCTGCATTTTGGACAGGAGTCGCTCTCGCCTGATGTTGCATGAATTGCATGAAGCCTCGGAACATTCCATCGTTCATCATTTGTTCAGTGTTGTTGTTTACCTGAGGATTGTCGCCTTCCTTATTCACATTATCCTGATTATTGATTTATGGAGACTCAACGGTCTCCTATGCTCCATTGCTAATCTCAACATTCTCGGATGCCATTTTCAAATACTGCCACAAAACAAAGGTTAATTGACATACAATATATTATTCATATACTCTGACCGACCAATTAAATGCCAAATAAAATTAAGTAGGTCATACTAGCGAAGGAATTCCCCGTCTCTCCCCTCCTAGTTCTTGTCTCACATCTTAGTCAGAGATCATATCCCTAAGCTTTGATACCAACTGTGACGCCCCCAAAATAGGTATACATCACCTATCCTGAGTCGCCAAATACATGGTACAGAATACGAATACAATCTTTAATATACAACAAGAGAGCTGTGAGTTTTAATACAATTATTGTCTTCTAGACAATATCCACTCTCAGAATAAGTTCTCATTACATTTATTGTCACACTATTTAACAAAATAGTGAGGACTACTAATATTATCATCTGGACCATCACTCCATTCCCCGACTAGTCCCGGCTACGTTCTCATTTCCTGAAGAGAACAGTGAAAGAAAGGGTGAGCTCAACTAGCCCAGTAAGAAATATTATGACTAAGATAATGTAGAATAAATAATCATTAGTCTTCAACAATGTTAAACTGATAAAATACAATAGACATCAAGTTTAACTGCAGTGGAACATGCAATCCATTAAAAGATTCAAGTAGAGAATAAAATCTACTATATTTTATGATTTAAAAGGTTTTTCATCACTTTTATCGCTGGGACTCAGCTTAATAAATAATCCACATCATCCCTGCACTACGGCCAAGGATAATCATTAGTATCATAACCACAAATTATTCATGCACTACGGGCCAAGGATATTCGTGTATTCATCAATGGTCATGATCATGTCAACAACTGTCCATCAATGCACTACGGGCCAATGAGGAATTTTACCACATCATTTGTAACATTACGGTCATGATTACACCGAATAATCCTTGGTCATAATCATACCAAGTCCATTCATGCACTACAAAGCCACGATGACTTTCAAAAAAAAATATAAACATGAGGATGATGACAATGATATAAGAATTCAATAAAACAAGTTCAAGAATTAATTTATCCAGAACTAATAACGCCCAAATTGTCAACATGATACTTCTTTGTAGAGTAAAATTCAAGAATGCTCGTAAGAATATTTCCATGAAAAGATACTTTGGATGAAGCGCAAATATCAAGGATATTCCACTAATTTCATATTTCCATGAAAAGATATCTTTGGATGAAGTGCAAATATAAAGGATATTCCACTAATTTTATGGAGTATAGAAGTCAAAACTTTAACCAACCGAGTATAATAAAGAATGGAATAACAAAAGAAATCACCATGTGCGTGTATGGTACTTGATGCATAAAAGTTATTCCAACGTAATAATAAATAACGGAACCAAAGTCAAAGTAAATTAGCAAGACCGATGTGATGTTCCAACAGAATAATAAAGATTTTAACCAGTCCCACAGTAAACACACTGTGGACAGGATATTCCAATGTAATAATAAAGACGGAACCAGTCCCATAAAAATGCATGAATGTGATATTCTAATGTAATAATAAAGATTTTAACCAGTGTCTGGCGTGAAAACGCATGATGTGATATTCCAACAGAATAATAAAGAATGGAATAATGTAAGAATTTTACCAAGTATAGGTAGCTCCGCATATACAAAAGTTATTTCAACATAATAATAAAGAATGGAATAATGTAAGTTCTCTTCATGAATAAAAAGAAATAATACCCTTACCGTAGTAAAAAAGAAACCGGATATAGGAGTAGTGAAGTAGCGAGAATACTTTTCTTCTTTCTCTCTATAATTTCTCTCTCTAGTTTCAAATGAATTAAGTAAAAAATAATGAAGGAATAAACTTCTATTTATAGAAGAATGGATCTAATAAGAACTAATTCATGAACAGCCTAGATTGATTTACTTTTAATCGGACGGTCCATAAAATATTCTAATAAAACAAAACTTTTAAATATAATATATATATATATATATATATAATCAACAAAGCACTAAGATATAAGTAATATATATATATATATATATATATATATATGTATATATGTTTACTCCATGTGTTGCATAAATAATAGCATACAATAATAATACACCCTCCAACATACGGCAACATCAACCCACAAAAATCACATAAGTCAAGAATTTTTTTCTAAAAGGGTTTTCACTATGGAATGCAATAGTAGCCATTAAATTTGTTGTTTACTAATTAGAAAAAAAAACACCTATACATCTCTTAACTTATTGCCACATTTCCCACCCGTGACAACCCTTTTCTTTTCCACTTTGTCAACATCACAAGCACACCCACATGCTTATATATATATATATATATATATATATATATATATATATATATATATATATATATCTTGAATAACCTACTACCATTAATTTTGAAAAATGGGTAAGTGGGAATTCAAATAATAAGTAAAATTTATAACAAATACTTTGTAAAAATCCCTCAATATTTTTAACAACATTTATCATCATTATTATAATTAAGTAATATTAATCGACGAAGTCGTTCCTGTGAAAGAGGGGCTTTCAATAAGGATTTCTCCCTATCGACGCCTTGATTAGGTGACCAAATCTCTCCTTGACAGAACTTCTAGACATCGTTAATATTGCAAATAATAATATTAATAATTTTATCGTCTCAATTATTGATTTAATAATATATAAAATATCGACAATAATTGAATCAAATAACGTGAGATACTATGCAACAATTACTATAGCAATAATTGAACAAAACTGAGTGACTTCTCACGCAAGCATCAATAATCAATACCGTGTACTACTATGCAACCACGCGTATTACTGTACTTTTACTACCGAGTAGTTCAACAGTATTAACGGTAAAACTTCCGCCATTATTTTCATAAAAATATTTTTGTCGTTTTCTCAATCCGACAATAATTCCGTTGTGGGGTCCACCAATGATTGCACCGTTGTACGAATATTCCCTGCTAAAATGAATATTCCCCAACCAATCGAATATAATATAACAACTTGCATACTTTGCAGAATTTATAACCATAACTATAACATTATATCAAATTTATTCCATAATGTTCAAAAATGATAATTATAGAAAATTCATTTTTATTCATAAAAGTTGGGGTCTTACAATCTCCCCTTCTTATGAAATTTTGCCCTCGAAATTAGGGTGCGTACCTGGTATGTCGAAGAGGTAAGGATACCTTGATTTTATTTCAGATTCTAAGTCCCAAGTCATTTCCTCAACATCGTGGTTTCTCCACAAAATTTTGACTTGAGCTATAACCTTGGAGCATAGAATATGTTCCTTCTTATCCAAGATTTGAACAGTTAGCTCTTCATACGTTAAATCTTCCGCTATTTTGTCCGGTTCTAACTCAATAATGTGGTTCGGGTCTTCCACATATTTACGTAACATGGATATATGAAAAACGTTATGAACACGAGACATACTTGGCGGTAAAACGAGTCTATAGGCTACAGTCCCTACTCGATCGAGGATTAAAAATGGGCCAATGAATCGAGGATTGAACTTTCCTTTCTTTCCAAATCTCGTAACTCCTTTCCATGGAGCAACACGTAACAACACATGATCTCCAATATCGAATTCCACGCCCTTTCGATGAAGATCGGATAACTCTTTGTTTGGCCTTGTGAGGTTTTTATACGATGTCGGATCGTTTGAATCTTTTCCGTAGTCATACGTATTCAACTTTGGTCCCAACAACGTTGCTTCACCCACCTCATCCCAAAGATACCGGAGAACGACACTTTCTTCCATACAACGCTCGAATGGAGCCATGCCAATACTTGTTTGATAACCGCTGTTGTTGTGGAAAAACTCCACCAATGGTAAGAACTTGTCCCAACTTCCTTGAAGTCAAGGACACAAAGTCTTAATAAATCTTCAAGATTTTGAATAGTCCTCTCGATTGTCCGTCCGTCTCGAGGATGATATGTCAACTAAATCGTAAACTGCGCCCATAGCTTTTTTGCAAGCTAACCCAAAATCGTGAAGTGAATCTTGGGTCTCGATCGTAAACTATGGATACTGGCATACCATGCAATCTTACAACCTCGTTTATGTACATACGAGTAAGACGTTCAAGTGTATAAGTTTCTCGTATAGGTAAGAAATAAGTAGACTTGGTCAATCTATCAACAATGACCCAAATTGCATTTAAACCCTGAAAAACCTTGGGAAGACCAGTAACGAAATCCATGGTGATGTGCTCCCACTTCCATTCTGGAATTTCAAGTGGTTGCAATGGACCTTTTGGTACTTGATGTTCCGCCTTGACTCGTTGACACGTTAGACACCTTGAGATAAACAGCAATATCTCTCTCTTCATATTCCAACAGAATAATAAAGAATGGAATAACAGAAGAATTCACCATGCATGCGATAGACCGCACAGACAGGTTATTCCAACAGAATAATAAAAAATGGAACCAGTCTAGCGTAAAACCGCATGCATGTGATATCCCAACGTAATAATAAAGAATGGAACTGTGTCACGCGAAACCGCATGCATGTGATATTCCAATGTAATAATAAAGAATGGAATAATGTAAGAATTCACCACGCGATGCGATAGATCAAGATGCATAAAAGTTATTCCAATGTAATAATAAAGAATGGAATAATGTAAGAATTTCACCATGTATGCGGTACTTGATGTATGCGAGTGTTATTCCAAGATAATAATAAAGAATGGAATAATGTAAGCTCTTTTCATGAATACGAAAAAGAAATAACACCACTTACCTTAAGAAACCGGATATTAGAATAAATTGGTAGCGGACTTCTCTTCTTCTTTCTCTCTATAATTTCTCTCTATAATAATTGCTCTAAAACTTTAGTGAATTGGTGAGAAATGAAGGAAGAATGAGCTTCTATTTATAGGAAAATATAGTTTCGATAATTGCACGCGTTTGGGGGCTCGAAATATTACAAAGACAATACCTTCAACTTTTCTTTCATTTTTAATTTAGTCCTGCAAGTATTATCAAACTTGCACCACCTCCCCTAATAGTAAATCATGTGAATTAATAGTTCATTCATGTGACTTAATAGTTATAATCATGTGAAAATACTGAATTACGATAAGACTCTCCATCTATACCTCTATTTTAACTTAGTCATGCAAGTATTATCAATCTAGCACCACCTCCCCTAATAGTACATGAATGTGAATCAATAGTACACACATATGAACAAATAGTTATAATCATGTGAATTAATTGTAATTAATTGCTCATTTATTCGATTAATTACCCAATTGGTCAATATAACTTCCAGACATCAATTATTATCGAAATAAATGTCGATTTCCACTAACACTAACAATCCCAACACAATGGAAATATTTTTTTCAAAAATTTTATTTTTGAAATTTCGAAGTTTGACTTTTTTTGAAAAAGTCAACTGTTGACTTTTTTGACCAAAAAGTTAACTCCAACAAATTTTGTGTTTATAGTCTATTTCTACTAATTTCATCGTTCCGGACTCAAATATCACGTCCACGTCTCCAAATTGAACTCCAAACTCAACTTTGATTTTTAATAACATTCATCATTAATATTATAACTCACAATATTTAACAACCAGATCGTTTCCAGGAAAGAGGGGGCTTTCCGATAAGGATTTCTCCTTATTGGCGCGTAATTAAGTGACCAAACCTCTCCTTGACAGAACTTCTAGACATTGTCAATATTGCAAATAATAATATGAATAACTTTGCCGTCTCAATTATTGATTTAATAATATAACATATTATACAGATGATACTGTGACAATAATTGAATTAATAATATGAGAGATATGATGCAACAATTACTGTAATAATAATTGAGTATAACTGAGTGACTTTTTACGTAAACATCAATAATCAATACCGTGTGTTACTATGCAACCACGCGTATTACTGTTCTTTTACTATCGGGTAGTTCAACAGTTTAACGGTAGAACTTTAGCCCTTATTTTTATAAAAAAATATTTCTGTCATTTTTCAACTACGACAATACTTTTATTGTGGGGTCCACCAATGATTATGCCATCGTACGAATATTCCCTGACAAAAAGAATATTCTCCGACCAAACGAATATTTTATAACAACTTGCATACTTTGAAATATTTTCACATATCACCCTTAACTTTAACCTTTTATCAATTTAACCATTTACTAAATAGAATAATTATAAAAAAATTGAATACTTTCATTTCATAAAATTTGGGGTCTCACAACCTCCCCTAGTACATGCATGTGAATCAATAGTACACACATGTGAACAAATAGTTATAAGCATGTGAATTAATAGCAATTAATTCCATATTTATCCGATTAATTACCCGATTGGTCAATATAACTTTCAGATTCATTATTATCGAAATAGATGTCGATTTCATCTAACACTAATAATCTCAATACAATGGAAATATTAATTTCATCTTTAATCAATACGAACTTATTCATCATTAATATTATAACTCATAATATTTAACAACCAGGTCGTTCCCAGGAAAGAGGGGACTTTTCAATAAGGAATTCTCCTTATTTGCCGGTAGCCAGCTTAGGTGGCCAAACATCTCCTCGATGTAACTTCTGTAGATCATCGATATTACAAATAATAATAATGAATAACTTTGTCGCCTTAATTATTGATTTAATAATATAAAATATTATGCGATGATAATCTTTGTGACAATAATTGAATCAATAATATGAGAGATATGATCAAAGTGAATTCATCGTAGTAATAATTGAGTATAACCGGTGAATTCTTATGTAAGATCAATAATCAATACTGCAGTGTCTACTTGCAACCACGCCAGACATCGTACTTTTACTAATGGGTAGTTCAACAGCTTTTAACGGTAAAACTTTCGTAGTTATTTTTATAAAAAGATAATTACATGCTTTTCTTAACTACGACAATACTTTCGTTGTGGGGTCCACCAATGATTATGCCGTCGTACGAATATTCCCAGTGAAAACGAATATTCCCTGACACAACGAATATTTTATAACAACTTGTTTACTTTGTAAGATTTTCAAATATCAACCTTAACTTTAAACTTTTATCAATTTAACTATTTACCAAAATAGAAAAATTGAATGCTTTTTTTCATAAAATTCGAGATCTCACATGGATTTTTCCTTATCGTCTTTGGTGATCTTTTCAGGTGGAGCAAGATGAGAACCATCAATAAACTTTTGCAGATCGTAACCAATGAGAATTGCTTCAATTTGAAGTTTCCAAGAGAGGTAATTGGTGGTCGTAAGTTTGATGGAGTTGTGGATAGTGATCATGATGAGAGGTTTGGCGGGTTCATGGGAATTGGGAATAAAAATTTGGTTGTTGGCAGTGGCCATTGGAGAGGAGAAGGTTAGAGATTGGGGATTAGAGAATTGTAGATAAAGTTGTTGGATCGGAGCTCTGATACCATGAAACAAAGGAGAGAAGTTTGAAGAATTATTTTGTATATTCTTACTGTACTGATACAATTTCATGTGTGTATATATATATATATATATATATATATATATACCAATGATACACAGAAATCCTCTAAACTAGGACATATTACAAATTGATATGAACAGATATGTTGCACTAATTAAGGTACACAAATTGATCTGTTGCACTGATTAAGGTATACAAATTGATCTATTACACTGATTGAGGAATTCAAATATTCGAGTCAGTCGGCGATGAATTTGGTATTTCTATCCGATCGACAGTCTAATTTTGTACATTAATTAGCTAATTTGACAATGAATTAAAAAAAAATAGTATAATAATAATATTATAGTAGTGCATGTTAACTTCTTAAAAAGTATTATTATTTATACTATCATCACGTAGGACAATTTTATTTACAAATAAAAATCTTTACTTATTACGAATATTTGAAAACAATTCAACTTTGTGGTTGCTTAAGAGATTAATAATATGAAAATAATAATTAGGTGCATATAAATGGTAAATAAGTAATATGACTAATATTTAATCGGGTGGGTTGGTTGGGGTGGGGTGACCGGTGACCGGTAACCGGTAACCGGGGAGGAGGAAGAGTTAGAGACAAGTACGGAGGGGTGACAGGATGGAGCGTACAACGTAGAGAGAGAATAGTCAATAGAATACTACACCAACACCAACAAAATGATGGGAACGGAAAGTGAGTCAGTTTTAGCACTTCAACTTTTAAGATGCAGAATTGGAATTGGATCCTACAATAGGCAACGACCAAGATACCCTGCTGCTACTGCTAATTAAATTTTTATGCATTTAATTTAGACTTAACTGGCCTCTCTCTCTCTCTCTCTCTCTCTCCCTATATATATATATATATATATATATATATATATATATATATATATATAAAGTAAAGGGGAAGAAGAATGAGCAAGCAATCTTATGGTTACACAGTGCCCAGGACAAAATACGTCTTATTCTTCCGTTCCAAAATTTTGAATTAGTCATTAAAATGTAACTATTAAATATTTAAATTAATATAACGAAGGAAAGAGAAAAAAGAAAAAGTGACACAGAAAAATATATACTGGGTTGTTATTACTTTTCGCTGGAATTGAGGGAGGGAGGGAGGGAGGGAAAAGTTTAATTTGAGTGACATATATATATATATATATATATATATACAAATAGTTTAGCACGATACTAGACTGGTTGGCTGAGAATAGTTTATCATTTCCTGTCACATATACAAACATACATACATATATATACATACATATATTCCCCTGGATCATATATATTTTGATTATAATGGCTAAGCTAGCTCCTTAAAAGTTTCCTTTCTGGTTCTTTTAAAAATAATATTACCTCCATTCTATAATAACTGTTTTTTAGAAGAAAAAAAATTATTTCAATTTATTTGTCGTTTACAACTTTCTAGGAGAATAAATTATTTATTTTCCTATATCACATATAACTTCTCTTATTGTCCCAAAAAATTTTCTCCCTTGTATTAATAGTTTTCAACTTCACATAAAGGGGTAGTGATGAAATTTCATATAAATTTTAATTCTTAAATGATAGTAATAAATGAGTTTCTTAATTCATGTGGATGAAACTAAAAAGACTATTATTATGGAATAGAAGTAATAATAAATATGATAATTAATACGAGTGTTTTTTATTAATACTATTAAACTAAATGATTTTGTATTCGTTACTTTAGTCTTGAATTTTACTACGATTTTAGGAAGCTCGATCACTCGCTCTAATTTTCAAAGTAAACTGGAATGAATGATTACAAGATTGAAAAGGAGCAAGCAGTATATATATATATATATATATATATACAGAATGGATTCTGTCCGATCTCCTGGATAGGTCCAAAATCTGATCCAAAAAATTTTTTTTTTTTTTTTGTAGAATAATAACTTGTAAAATTATGAACCTGAAATTTTCTATAATATATCGTTTTTTAGGCGTGATTTGGATCATTTATACTAAAATTATATATATACCGCATGCATCGCATAAAACATATTTTGATATATGTATCCAAATCACACCCAAAATAATCGTAGACATGTAAAAATTCAAGCTCCATAATTTATTTATTTTTTGGTATAAAAAAAAAAAAAAAAAAAAAAATCTGACGCTATTAAAATGCTGAGCGTCCTGGATCGAAATCGGACTATATATATATATATATATATATATATATATGGGTCTCCATCCACGTAAACCTATTGTTGGGGAAGAACCCATTTTGGCCAAATTACCATGCTCTACCAAATTTTGACAATTTTTTTTTTTATTTTATGTTCTAGAGAATTGAGAATACTACCAAAATGGGTTGTTTCAACAACCGGTTCATTGTGGATGGAGACCTATATATATATATATATATATATATATATATATATATATATATATATATATAGAGCTTCTTCCATAAAGAAAGGTTCTTATGAAAGATCGCAGTAACACCTCTTTTTTGGAACGTTGATAAATCAATTGATGGTTACGATTAACTTTTCTATTTGATAAGTTTCAAGACAAATGTTGTCATTTAATTATTTACGATGCATCTGACTTCTATTTTTTAATAAATGAGTACGTAAAATTATATTGTCAAGATAGTTATAAAAAGTGAATATTTATTATTAAATAATCCCACTTAAGAAATTTCTACCTAACATACATTTTTTTAAAAAATTTTTATTTCTCCCACTTAGAGATAAAGTGATACTTACCGGCATTAAAATAATAAAATTGTGAGACCCAGATTTTATCAATAAAGATTTAAATTTTGTTGAAATAATTTTTAATATTATGGTGTGAATCAAGATAATATTATAGTTGTGGGTAGATTTATAAATTTTTGCAAAGTATGCAGTGGTTATATTATATTCGATTGGTGGGAATATTCTATTTAGCGAGGAAATATTCGCATAACTACTTCAATCATTGGTGGACCCCACAATGTAATTATTATCGGATTGAGAAAACGACAAAAATATTTTATTGAAATAACTATGAAGTTTCTACCGTGGTTCTTGTTGAACTACTCCTGCAGTAGTAAAAGTACAAGAATAAGTGTGGTTGCATAAGAAGACACTGGTATTGATTATTGATCGCCATGTGAAAGTTTCACTCATTTGATTCCATTATCACGATTAATAATATGAATTATTATAATGATAATGACGCTTTGTTTTATTCAGTATTATTAACGTAATAAAACAAAAACATCTTTTATATAAAATAGAATACTTTATTAAAGTTATTCTATAAATAGAATATATTATATTTTATTATGCATAGTTTTTGCGTAAATTTTTGACAGTATTGCGATAGTCTTTTGCGATAAGAAAATGTTTTTGTATAAATAGAATATATTATATTTTATTTAAAAGATTTTTTCTTTAAATATGGATCGGTCGATTAAAGTAAATCAATCCTGATCGTTCATGGATTATTCTTACTACGCATTCCATTTTCCTATAAATAGAAATTTCATTCCTTCATTATTTTCTTACGAATTCATCAAACTCTGAGAGAGAAATTATAGAGAGTTTATAGAGAAAATTATGAAAGAAGAAGAGTATTCTCGCTACTTCACTACTTCTATATTCAGCCTTTTTTACGGTGAAGGGGTATTCTTTCTTCTTGAAGAGAACTTCATTATTCCATTCATTATTATTCATTGGAATAACTCGTAAAAGTGGCATACCCTATACATAACTCAGATACGCAGATACCCTATACTTTGGTGAAATCCTTATGTTATTCCATTGCTTATTATTCATTGGAATAACTCAGATACGCCATTAATTACCCTATACTTGGTGACATTCTTCTATTATTCTCATTGAACATCCTCACATCATGTGTTTTACACCTACCGGTTCCGCTTTTTATTATTCTCATTGGAACATCCTCGCTGCGTGTGTTTTACACCTGACCGGTTCCGCTCTTTATCATTCTCGCTGAATATCCTATCTCGTGTGTTTTTTACACCGGATCTCGTTCCATCTTTATTATTCTCGTTGGAACATCCGCTTTGCAAAGTGAATTTCACCCGACCGGTTCCGTTATTATTATTCATTGGAATAACTCTGCCTATGCTAAAGTACCGCATGCACGGTGATTTCTTTTGTTATTCCATTCTTTATTATACCCAAATTGGTTAAAACTTTGACTTCTATACTCCATGAAATTAGTAGAATATCCTCGATATTTGCATTTCATCCAAAGATCTTTTCATGGAAATATTCTTCCGATCATTCTTGATTTTACTCTCACGTAAACAAATGTCATGTTGACAATTTGGACGTTAATAATTCATGGATTAAATAATTCTTGAACTTGTTTTATCAATTACTATGTCATTTGTCATCATCCTCATGTTATATTATGTTATCTTTGGGCTTACGCGTAGATAGATGAACTTAGTATGATTATGACTGTGGATCATTCTTAAGATAAATCACGACTTGATATAAATGATGTGACAAAAAAGTCCTCGATGGCTCAGAATGCAGTGGATGGATAGTTTTGGTATGATTATGACCGGTGGGTGATTCTAAGATAGTCATGACCATTGATAATTTGATGAAAATCCTCGATCGTAGGTACGGGGATGATTAAATGTGGTGGTTTATTTATTGTCGAGTCTCAAATGATAAAAATTGATGAAAACCTTTAAAACCTAAAAGATAGTAGACTTTATTCTCTACTTGACTCTTTTAATGGATCGCTTATTCCACCGCAGCTTAAACCGGTTGTCTATTGTATTTTATCGCTTTAACATCGTTGAAGGCTAATGATAATTTATTCTCGCATTATCTTAGTCATAATATTTCTTCGGGCTAGTTGAGCTCACCCTTTTCTTTCACCGTTTTCTCTTCGTGAAATGAGAACATACCGGGACGAAGCTCGGGAACGAAGTAATGGTCCGAGGATAAGATTAGTAGTCCTCACTATTCGTGAAATAGTGTGATAATAGTTGTAATGAGGACTCCTTTTGAGTTTGTATAATATCTAGTAGACAATATTTGTATTCAAACTCATAGTTTATGTCGATTGCATACCATGCTTATATTAGTAAGTTGTATTTGAATTTATGTACCATGTAAGTGGCGACCAAAGATGGGTGACGATACCTAATTTTGGGGCGCCACAATTGGTATCGAGCTTAGGATATGATCCTGCTAAGATGCGAGATAAGAACTAGGAGGGAAGAGACGGGAATTTCCTTCGCTAGTATGACTACCTAAGTTTATTTGTTATTTAATTGGTCGGGCCGGAGTATAGGGATAATATTTGATATATTAATTAACCCTTTTGCTTCACAATTCCTTTCAGGTAATAAGAGTGTAACTAGGTCGAGCGGGGGTAACAGTGGAATAGAACGGTGGTCATCATTTAGTAGTTATATTTGGTGATTCAACTAGGATGGAGGCACCAAAAGTCATCCCTGCATAAACCAAAGCCGTAGAGTTTAAGAGAGAGCATTTTTTTTTCTCGTGACGAGGAACCCGAATAAAATTATCACGGTAAGTAATCATAAGCTCTTGCGAAGTTTATACCGTGTTAGATACCGCCTCTACCCACTCTTTTATTTCATCTAGTTGCGTTCAACGTTTAAATTTGACTCCGGAGAAGTTAGACTTTGACTTATTGGTTGAAACTTCGTTAGTAGGAACCTTCGTTACCTCCACTCGCTTATTAATCTTGTTGTTTCAAATAAACACTTTCACGCTACTTCGTCGATATTATCTCTTTGAAAATACTTGCCTTTGATGTGATTTTAGGAATCAATTGGTTAACTACTCATTATTCTTTTTGTAAGGTTGTTAGCTTTCATATTCCTAACCAACCTCATTATACTTAATTCAAAGCAACCAAACCACTAAAGTCAATCATTGTCATATCAAGCCATAAGTAAAGAGTCCCGATCCTTTCGTTGTTGACTTCCTTGTGTGGAATGCAATCAAGCCGGACTTTCTCAGGCGACATCGTGAATGAAGATGGCAAGTTTATAGGTATCATTGTGAGGTGCTATCTAGGTTAAGGGATAGAAGTCACGCTTGGTATCAATGTAACGTACTATCCAAGTCTTGGATAAGAGTAGCGCTTTGAATGATATTTCTATCATTAATAAATTTCTTGACGATTCTTGAAGATTTCCTAGCCTACCCTAGAGCGTGAAATCGAATTTTGTATCGACCCCAAAAGATAAAAAACCCATTTCTTAAACCCTCAAATATTTCTTCAACTAAATGAATAGCTTTACGTGGTTTATGATGAAAGTCATAATAAAAGCATTGGAATAATGAAAATCATGGGTATTCGTGGTATTAGTAAGTTTTATGATGAGTTATGTTGGTTAGTATGTGAAAACATGAAAGTTTCTTAGAAATCACAAAGAGTTGAAAATCGATTTTGGTGAAAAACGTAACATGAAATTCAATTGACCATATCTCCTATTATATTTTGAATTTTTGAATGTGGTCAAATCCTAGAGTTAGATCTATGAGTTACCTAACTAACCCAAGTGGAATTACTGGAAAAGTGTTGTAGATTTTTGTGGACTGATTTTAGCAAAGGAGGCCAAAGCTGTAAATTTCAAAATGCTACTGCCCAGAAACTTTAAGGGGCTGTTTCGGCCACTTAAATTATGAGAAAAATTCTGGCCTTTTGGGACAAGAAGGTATATGGTATAAAGTATCTCCTGTCCAAAAATGAGCTCATTCTCGACTTAAAATGAGCAAGTTATGACTATTTCAATATTTAGGTTTTTTCGATTTAAAACGCTATAACCGAGTTCTATAACTCCGATGACCATGAAATTTAAACTAGAAGCTCATGTTAACATGTGTAAGGTCCTGCCAAGATTTGGGAATTTTGGAGTTAAACTTGAGGTAGCTAATTTCTTAAAGAATTAATTAGAAATTGATTTTTGAAAAATAGTAAATGAATTTTAAAATTTCAGAAAAATATATTTTCATCATGGGACTATATTATGCTAAATCCCAGAAAAGAAATATTTTTGGGACTGATTTGGTATTTTTCATGAAAATAGTTTAGTTACTTAACATATGAGTTAAATATGTTATGTGAAGTAACAAAGTTGAAAATAGGATTTTATGGCTAGAGAATCCTATATAGAGTATATGCATATTTTTTGAGGATTTGATAATTGGTAATGATATCTTATGAGTATGGCATTTTTGAATGATTAAATGCATTATATGGTAAAAGCGTAAACAATTAAGATAAATTGTTTATAAATTTAAGAAGTGATTAAAATATTGGTATAATATTAATGATATTAGTTTATTAGATTATTAAGTGATTGATAACATGGGGATATTCTTGAATCTCGGATAAATTATATTATAAATGTTTAATATTTATCCTTTATCTTATTTGATTGATTCTTTATATCATTATCCTCATGTTTATATTTTTTAAAGTCATCTCGTGGCTTCGTAGAGCATAGATGGACTTGGTATGATTATGACCGAGTGATTGTTCGGTATAATCATAACTGTAATTGAAAACACAATTATCTTTGGTCGTAGTGCATGGATAATTTGTGGTCGTGATACTAATGAATATCCTTAGCACCAGTAGTGCGGGGATGATTCGACGATGTGGATTAATTATCGAAATGAGTCTCAAAGAATGAAATATTAATTCATGGATGTGTTCAAAGTCATCCGTGGCTTACGTGCATAGATGGACTTGGTATGATTATGACCAGGATCATTCGGTATAATCATAATCAGTAATTGAAAACACAATTATCTTTAGCCGTAGTGCATGGATAATTTGTGGTCGTGATATTAATGAATACACAATTATCTTTGGTCAGTAGTGCATGGATAATTTGTGGTCGTGATACTAATGAATATCCTTAGCACCGTAGTGCGGGGGATGATTCGACGATGTGGATTAATTATTGAAATGAGTCTCAAAGAATGAAATATTAATTCATGGATGTGTTCAAAGTCATCTCATGGCTTACGTGCATAGATGGACTTGGTATGATTATGACCGAGGATCATTCGGTATAATCATAACTCAGAATTGAAAACACAATTATCTTTAGCCGTAGTGCATGGATAATTTGTGGTCGTGATATTAATGAATACACAATTATCTTTGGTAGTAGTGCATGGATAATTTGTGGTCGTGATACTAATGAATATCCTCGGCACGTAGTGCGGGGATGATTCGATGATATGGATTAATTATTGAAATGAGTCTCAAAGAATGAAATATTAATTCATGGATGTGGTAAAAGTCATCTTTGGTCGAAGTGCATTGATAGACTTGGTATGATTATGACCACGATTATTCGGTATAATCATGATCGTAATTGAAAACACGAATATCCTTAGCCAAGAAGGTGCATGAATAATTCATGGTTGTGATACTATTAAGTCGAGTCTCAAAGATTATTGGTTTTACAGCTTGTATATCTTTGGCTCAGTGCAAAGATGAATTATTAATAAATATCTTTGGCCTGTAGTGCAAAGATGAATTGTTAATGAATATCTTTGGCCGGATTACAAAGATGAATTTAATGTTTTCAACGATAAAGGTATTCAAGGTATCCTCACCTTTTTATCATATCAGGTACGTACCCTAATTTCGAGGGCGAAATTCCATAAGGAGGGGAGATTGTGAGACCCCAGATTTTATCAATAAAGATTTAAATTTTGTTGAAATAATTTTTTAATATTATGGTGTGATTTGAAGATAATATTATAGTTGTGGGTAGTATTTATAAATTTTGCAAAGTATGCAAGTGGTTATATTATATTCGATTGGTTAAGGAATATTCGGTTTAGCGGGAATATTCGTACATAACTACCAATCATTGGTGGACCCTATAATGTAATTATTGTCGGATTGAGAAAACGACAAAAATATTTTTATTGAAATAACTACGGAAGTTTTACCGTGGTTACTTGTTGAACTACTCGGTAGTAAAAGTACAATAATAAGTGTGGTTGCATAAGAAGCACTACCAGTATTGATTATTGATGCTTATGTGAGAAGTCACCAGCTTTAATTCCATTATTGTCGATTAATAATATGAATTATTATAGCGATAATGACGTTTTTGTTTTATTCGTATTATTAACGTAATAAAATGAAACATCTTTTATATAAAATAGAATACTTTATTAAAGTTATTCTATAAATAGAATATATTATATTTTATTATGCATAGTTTTAAATAGTGTTTTGCATAGTATTGCATAAATGTTTTGCATAGTAAAATGTTTTTATATAAATAGAATATATTATATTTTATTTAAAAGATTTTTTCTTTAAATATGGACCGTCGATTAAAGTAAATCAATCTGACCGCTTATGGATTAGTTACTATGCATTCCATTTTCCTATAAATAAAGCTCATTCCTTCATTATTTTCTTACTTAATTCATTGAAACTCTAGAGAGAGAATTATAGAGAGAAGCTATAGAGAAAATTATAGAAAGAAGAAGAGTATTCTGCTACTTCACTACTTCTATATTCAGGTTCTTTTACTACAGTGTGGGTGTTATTCTTTCTTCTTGAAGAGAACTTCACATTATTCCATTCATTATTATTCTACATTGGAATAACTTTGTAAAAGTGGCATACCCTATACATAACTTCGTATACGCCAAGATACCCTATACTTGGTGAAATCCTTATGTTATTCCATTGCTTATTATTCTGCTTGAATAACTCAGATACGCCATTTACCTATACTTGGTGACATTCTTCTTATTATTCGCATTGGAACATCCATGCATGTGTTTTACAATCGGACCGGTTCCGCTTTTTATTATTCTCATTGGAACATCCTGCTCACAGTGTTTTACACCGACTCGGGTTCCGCTTTATCATTCTGTTGAATATCCTATCCGTGTGTTTTACACCGGATCCGGTTCCATCTTTATTATTCTGTTGGAACATCCTCTTTGCGTGTGAATTTCACGACACTCGGTTCCGTTATTATTATTCTGTTGAATAACTCGTCTATGCAATACCGCATGCATGGTGATTTCTTTTGTTATTCCATTCTTTATTATACCCAAATTGGTTAAAACTTTGACTTCTATACTCCATGAAATTAGTAGAATATCCTTGATATTTGCGCTTCATCCAAATCTTTCATGGAAATATTCTTCCGATCATTATTGAATTTTACTCTACTAAACAAAGATTCATGTTGACAATTTGGGCGTTAATAATTCATGGATTAAATAATTCTTGAACTTGTTTTATTGAATTACTATGTCATTGTCATCATCCTCATGTTATATTATGTTATCTTTGGGCTTACGTGCATAGATGAACTTAGTATGATTATGACCGAGGATCATTCGGTATAATCACGACTTGATATAAATGATGTGACAAAAGTCCTCGGTGGCACATGCAGTGATGGATAGTTTTGGTATGATTATGACCGGGGGTGATTCGGTATAGTCATGACCATTGATAATTTGATGAAAATCCTTGACCGTGGTAATACGGGGATGATTAAATGTGGTGGTTTATTTATTAAAATTCGAGTCTCAATATAAAAATTGATGAAAACCTTTTAAAACCTAAAAGATAGTAGACTTTATTCTCTACTTGACTCTTTTAATGGATTGCTTATTCCATTAAAACAGATTAAACTGGTTGTCTATTGTATTTTATCGGTTTAACATTGTTGAAGGCTAATGATAATTTATTCGCATTATCTTAGTCATAATATTTCTTCTTGGACTAGTTGAGCTCACCTTTCTTTCACTTTTTTCTCTTGAAATGAGAACATAGGCGGGACGAAGTCGGGGAACGCAGTAATGGTCCAGAGGATAGCATTAGTAGTCCTCACTATTCCGCGTGAAATAGTGTGATAATAGTTGTAATGAGGACTCCTTTTGAGTTTGTATAATATCTAGTAGACAATATTTGTATTCAAACTCATAGTTTATGTCATATTGTACACCTACAGCTTATATTAGTAAGTTGTATTTGAATTTATGTACCATGTAAGTGGCGACCCAAGATGGGTGACGATACCTAATTTTGGGGCGCCACAAAAATAATCCCACGGAAGAGCTTCTACCGGCTATACATTTTTTTTAATTTTTTTATTTCTCCCACGGCACAAAATGATACTACCGGTATTAAAAATTGAAAAAAAAATAGCCATTAAGATGACTTTGTCACTACCGACAATAAAAAATTAAAAAATGATTTTATTCAAGCAATTATTTGCTAAATGATTCGAACTTGCAACCTCAAACTCCATACACTCATCATATGACCACCGAGCACCACAGGCCTAAATTATTAATTTCAACCAAGGATATATCTTTATATTAAAACTTCACCATCCCCAAAATCTATATTCTTGCATTATTATTATTATTACGATTTATTATTATTAATAAGTCTATATATACATATGGGGTTTTCTATTTAGAAATAAGTTAATATCTATATTTATTATTATCCCTTTAATATTTTTTTTATTTTTTGTAATAATATCAATAAAAGGATTATTGATATATTAAAAAATATCATTCTTTAATAAAATATAAATAATGATTTTATATTCATGTATTACTATTATTATTATATTCATGTATTACTATTATTAAAAAATAATATTAATAATGATTTTTAATATTAATATAAATAATGTGATTATTAATATTAGTCCTAATAAAAATATCCATACAGATTCAACAAAATAGATAAATTTTTTTCAGATATTAATAATATGAAGTGGTTTTATGTGATTCAATAATATTCATATTACTAAGTTATGAATTTGAAAATCCCATAAAGTTCAACCAAATAGACATTCTTATTAATTAATATGTACATTAGATAACGTTGGATAAGTTCTATATCTCAAAGGAAGTAATTTTATGGATTTCTTGTAGAGCTCTACGCGACGCGAATCGAAAGATCGTGACATCTTTCAAGGACCACTTCTCTTCAGAAATATTACCATTGGCCCTAACGAAACAATCAACATACTTGCATACAAAAATGCCACAGTCTGAGTTGTTGTGTTGTTTCATTAAATCTTTAAGGTCTGCGCATGAGAGGATTATCATTTGGGCCACTCACGATCGGATTACCATTTCGCAAATAAAATGGTATCAAATATACCGTACGTATAAAGTAGTTGGTTAATAATTTTTAATATTAAAGGACATTATAAAATTAAAATATTTTAAAACTAAACATACCGCAACTTTAATTGAATTCGAAAGTACATTTCATGTAACTTAATATACTTAGTGTCATTGTAGTGTGGGGTCAATTATGGTAACCATCCAATCTTCAACAGCAAATAGGAACAAGACAAAATGGCGTTGATTGGATAGGAAAAAATAGCCGAACGAAATAGCCGAAGACTTAACGTATGAGGAGATACCTGTTAAGATCTTGGATAGGAAGGAACATGTCCTACACGCAAAGGTCATACCACAAGTTAAAGTTTTGTGGAGGAATCATGCTATAGAGGAAATGACCTGGGAATTAGAAACGGAAATGAAAGTGAGGTATCCTCACATTTTCAAACACCAGTATCGTCGTCAATTTCGAGGACGAAATTTCATAAGGAGGGAGGTTGTAATACCCAACTTATTATTAATAAAATTTAATTTTCTATTTATTATTTTGAAATAGTAAGGGTTGATTTGATTAATGTGGATAGTTATGGGTAAAATACGCAAATATTTCAAAATAAGCAAGTGGTTATAAAATATTCATTGTTGTTTGGGAATATTCGTTTGGTCGTGGAATATTCGTGTCTCGTCGGGAATATTCGTATTTACTGCCAAGCAACCATGTATGGGCCCCATAACTGAAAGCGATTGGATGAAGAAAACGACAAATATAAGTTGTTTAAAAATAACTAGCGTGGTTATTCTATTATACTATTAAAATACTCTATGGTTAACACACAAGAAGACGCCAGATTATTGCACCAATTATTGATTCTTACGTAAGAATGCACTACTTTCAATAATGGTTACAATAATTACTTGATCAATATTTTATTTTATTGATTTAATAATTGTCACGTTGATATTTTATATTGTTGTTGTTTCAATAATTGTCATTACACAAGATTTTTTCATTATCGAAGCAATAATTCATATTATCTCGAATAATATTATTAGATAACATTATTGGCAATGTCTAGAAAGTTCGTCTAAGGAGAGGTTTGGTCACCTAATTGCGGCCATGAGAAGAGAAATTCTTATTGGAAAGCCCTCTTCCTGGGAACCTGCTGGTTGTCGATATTGTGATTACGTAATATTATTTGTGAATAATTAATTATTGATTCATATGGTGAAAAAATATTGATTTTATGTGGATATAGATGGAGAAAATTTTTAATGTGACAATTGTTGAAAATTGAAATTTTATCTTTTTACGATAAAATAATTCATTTAAATATATTATTATATTTTAATAATATAATAATGGTGATATTTTACAACGAATGTGGGATATATGAGTATACGAGGAAGAAGAGTATTTTTGTTGCAATAAATGTTTAAAACATGTTAAACATGTTGGTGGACCCCATTTATTGATCAAATTTGATTATAGCCGTAAAATCGTCCGTTTGTGAATTTCGGTCAATTCCTATTTGGAATTTGGAAAAACTTTCTTCTGCAAAGTTGTAGATTGAATTTCCTATAAAAATCGCGAGATTCGAATTTTCTGAAAAAAGGGCTATTTATTGTGAATTATTGAAGTTCCGAAACTCCGAAATAATTGATTTTTGGAAGTTTAAATTATTTTAAATTAGAAAAACATTTTTCTTACTTTTTCTAGAAGGTGGCATGTGCTTATTGAAATTTGAAATCAGATTTCAAGAGTATGTAGAATTTTTATATATATAATAATATTAAATTAAATTTTACTGCTGGTGTTCTAAGCAATTTCCTATAAATAGGGTGCTTAGGTTAGAATTGAAAATTACACCGAAATCAAGTTTTCTCTCTATATTATCGAGCGTATTCTTGTGAGTATTTTGAGTATACTTTGAGTATTGTTAGGCAGTGCAAGTTTCAAGTCATAGCCTATATCCTAAGTGTTTTCAACTAAAAGTCTTGTCTTTTGTGAGGTAAGGGATATTATTTTTTTTCGTAATGATATTATTTCTTCAATATCATTATGTCGAAATATCGATCTGAAGTTTTTATCAAATTTGGAACTTTTGGTGTCTGAGTTACTATTCACGATACTATCTGATCTTATTCACGATATCTGATCTTATTCACTTAATCTGGCACTATTCATCGAAAAATAAAAATTTTCTTTTCGTCCAAAATATCTATTCGGATACTAGCTTTGATTGTATCCATGTTTTGATCATTCTTGAATTTTACACCACTATAATTATTTTTGAGGTATTTTTGGACATGGATAAAACAAAGTACGAATCCTTAATCTTTAATCCTTGTCATTTTGTTTCAATTTGGATTCGCTTTCTTTAAAAATATTTTTCATCATCCTCGATCTTAAATGATGATATTATTGAATATCTTTGGCCAGTAGTGCAAAGATGAATGATTTCAAGAATATCTTTAGCCCAGTAGTGCAAAGATGAGCGGTGTTTAGATGAACATGACCAATCGATGAATATCTTTGGCTCTGTAGTGCAAAGATGAATATTTGATTCCGGATATATATTGATTGATGTTACAGGATAAAAGATAGACGATGAACTTTTAAATTCATACATAGAAGATAGTAGTTTGCATTCTCTACTTAACTCTTCTAATGAATTATTATTTCATTGCGATAATATTGATTTAAATTTTGTTGTCTATTGTATTCTATTAGATTTTTCCCTGTTGAAGACTAACGATAATTTGTTGTATATTATCTTAGTCATAATATTCTTTACTGGGCTAGTTGAGCTCACCCTTTTTCCTTTTTGTTCCATTTTTCTTCTCAGGATGCGAGAATATAGCGAGTACGAGTCGGGGTATGGAATGAAAGTTCTAGAGAGAGTTGTTTAGTAGTTCTCACCATTTTTGTAAAATAATGTATCAATAAATGTGATGAGGGTTTATCTGAGTATAGATATTGTCTAGAAGTTAATATTTGTATACAAACTCACGCTTTTATTGTTGTAATAATAAAATTGTAGTTGTTTCGCATACCATGTATTGACAACCTCGTAATGGGTGATGTATACCTATTTTGGGGGCGCCACAGTTGGTATCGAGCTTTAGGATATGATCTCTGGCGGAGATCGTGGAATAGAATTAGGGAGGGAGAGATGAGTAAATCCTTCGCTAGTTCAATGGGATTCGTGACTCAAAAGATCCCGTCCCGTAAAAGTCAAAGTCAACGATTCCTAAAAAGCGTTTGTTGTGATCGGTCAAAATGCGAGGAACCCAAACGAGGTGATCACGGGTAAGCTATTTATAAATTCTTGCAAAGTTTATACCTTACTTGATACCTAAGTGCTACCCATTCATTTATCTCTCCCTGCTTGTGCTCAACGCTTAAACTTGACTCGGAGAAATTAGACTTTAACCTATCTCGTGAAAACTCCGTTAGAGAAACTTTTATCACATCCACCGCTTATAAATCTTGTTTGATTCAAGTTGGCACCATTACTTACTGTTGACCTTATCTCTTTAAAGATACTTGCTTTTGATGTTATTTTAGGGATTGATTGGTTAACTACTCATCATGCCAAAATTGATTGTTTTCGTAAGATTGTTAGTTTTCATATTCCTAACCAACCTGTTGTATGCAATTCAAGCAACTAAACCTTTAAAATCAATCATCGTCATATCTAATCATAAAGCTATTCGTTTATTGAAAAACGGATGTCAAGCTTTCTTAGCCCATGTTATGGATTTGAATAAAGACACGCCAAATTTGAATAATATTCCCATTATTGACTTTCTGGACGTATTTCTGAAGAACTTCCCGGTTACCCCGTAACGTGAAGTTGAATTCTTTATTGATCTTGAGCCCAGTACAAAGCCCATTTCTAAAATCCCATATCGAATAGCTCCTATTGAACTTCAGAGTTAAAGGTCCAACTACGAGAATTGTTGGACATCGATTTCATTCGTCCCCAAGACATCTCCTTGGGGTGCTCCTGCTTTTATTCGTAAAGAAGAAAGACGCGGGAGTATGCGACTTTAGATTGACTATCTGAATTGAACCATGTCACCATCAAGAATAGGTATCCTCTACCTCGTATTGATAACTTGTTTGACCAATTCATGAGGGCACAATTCTTTTCAAAAATCGATCTTCGCTTACGGATATCATCAAATGAAGATTAGAATCGAGGATATTCCAAAGACCGCCTTGAAACTTCGGTATGGGCATTATGAATTCTTAGTCATGTCTTTCGGATGACTAATGCTCCGTGGCTTTCATGGATATGATGAACCGAGTATTCAAGGAATATTTGGATCGGTTTGTTGTTGTCTTTATTGATGACATCCTTATATATTCTAAAAGTCGTGAAGATCATGAGCACCATTTGAAGTTTGTACTCCAAAGGCTTCGTGAAAACAAACTATATGCCAAATTGAAGAAATGTGAGTTCTGGCTTGAGGAAGTAGCATTTCTTGGGCACGTGATGTCAAAACTTGGAGTATCCGTGGACCAAGCGAAGATTGAAGCAATACAAAGTTAGGAGCAACCAAGTCGGTGGCCAAAGTACGAACTTCAGGTTCTAGTTGGTTATTATCGGAGATTTGTGGAAGGGTTTTCTCGAATCGCTACTCCATTAACTCAACTAACTCAGAAGGATACAAAATTCGTTTGGAGCGAAGAATGCGAGAAGAGTTTCCAAGAGATTAAGAGGAGACTTATTTCGCACTGTTTCTAACAATACCATCCGGTTCGGATGGATTTGTTATGTCTGATGATGCTTCGAGCAAAGGGTTAGGATGTGTTCTCATGCAACATGGAAAATTCATAGCCTATGCCTCGCGACAACTTAAAGAATATGAGAAGAATTATCCTACTCATGATCTAGAGTTGGCGGCAAAGTTGTTTTCAAGCTTAAAGATATGGAGGCACTATCTATATGGGGAGAAAGTGGAGATATATTCGGACCATAAAAGCCTTAAATATTTCTTCACTCAAAAGAACAACACAACATGCGGCGGCTGACGTTGGCTCGAGCTATTGAAAGACTACGACCACACTATTCAATACCATCCTGAAAAAGCGAACGTGGTAGCTGACGCGTTGAGTAGAAAATCATACGCAGGAATGAGTGCGATGATGTCAAGTATACTGAATAGAGCCAACTTTAATAGAAAAGTTAAGGTTGCTCAAGCCACCGAATCTTGAGGCGATGCGCGTATGAAGAATAAAGTACAAGAAGGAGCTATTCCTAAGCGAGAATTGATGAAGAAGGAATACTTGAGTCCACTCTGACTTTGTGTCCCTAACGACTCGATTTGAAGTACAAGATTATGATGAAGGCACACAATACACCATTTGCAATCCATCCTCGAAGTACTAAAATGTATCGTGATCTTCGACATACATTTTGGTGGAACAATATGAAAAGAGAGATTGCAAAGTTTATCTCAATGTGTTTAACTTGTCAACGTGTAAAGGCGAGCATCTAGTACCTAAGGGTCCGTTGCAACCACTTGAGATTCCGAAATGGAAGTGGGAACACATTACCATGGATTTCACGGGTCTTCCTACGGTTTCTCAAGGTATCAATGCTATTTGGGTTATTGTTGATAGATTAACCAAGTCTGCTTTCATTTCTTGCCGATACGGAGACTTATTCCTTGAACGTCTTGCTAGTATATATATGTAAATGAGATTTTGAGGTTACATGGCATGCCAAGATCCATAGTTTCAATCGTGACCCAAGATTCACTTCAAGATTTTGGGTTAGCTTGCAAAAAAGCTATGGGCACGGATTTACGATTCGATTCGAGATACCATCCTCAAACCAGACGACAATCGAGAGGGTTATTCAAACTCTTGAAGATCTATTAAGACTCGTGTCCTGAGACTTCAAGGGCGGTTGGGATAAGTATTTACCATTGGTGGAATTCTCCTACAACAACAGCTTATCGAGCAAGTATAGGTGTGGCTCCATTTGAAGCATTATATGGACGAAAGTGTCGCTTCTCCAATATGTTGGGATGAGGTGGGTGAAGCAACATTGTTGGGACCCGAGTTAAACGTACATGACTCACCGAAAAGATCCAAATGATTCGATTAACGTATACAAACGATACAAGATCGACAAAAGAGTTATGCGGATCTTCATCGAAAGGACGTGGAATTTAGTATAGGGGATCATGTATTGTTGCGAGTTGCTCCATGGAAGGGAGTTACAAGATTTGGGAAGAGAGGAAAGCTCAATCCATGATTTATTGGTCCATTTCAAATTCTTGACCGAGTAGGAAATGTAGCCTATAGACTTGCGTTACCTCCGAGTATGTCTCGTGTTCATAATGTGTTTCACATATCTGTATTTAAAGAAATATGTGAAAGACCCGAACCACGTTATAGAGTTAGAACCGGACGAAATAGCTGAAGACTTAACGTATGAGGAGGTACCTGTCAAGATCTTGGATAGGAAAGAGCATGTCCTACAAGCAAAGGTCATACCACAAGTTAAAGTTTTGTGGAGGAATCATGCTATAGAGGAAATGACCTGGGAATTGGAAACGGAAATGAAAGTGAGGTATCCTCACCTTTTCAAACACTGTGTATCGTCACGTCCAATTTCGAGGACGAAATTTCATAAGGAGGGAGGTTGTAAGACCCCAACTTATTATTAATGAAATTTAATTTTCTCTTTATTATTTTGAAATAGTAAGGGTTAATTTGATTAATGTGGCTAGTTATGGGTAAAATACGCAAATATTTCAAAATAAGCAAGTGGTTATAAATATTCATTGTTGTTTGGAATATTCGTTTGGTCGTGGAATATTCGATCTTTGTCGGGGAATATTCGTATGCGACTGGCCAAATGCATGTGTGGGCCCCATAACTGAAAGCGATTGGATGAAGAAAACGACAAATATAAGTTGTTTAAAAATAACTACGTAGTTATTACCAATTAATACTATTAAAATACTTAATTGGTTAACACATAAGTAAGACACCAGCAGATTGCACCAATTATTGATTCTTACGTAAGAATGCACTACTTAATAATGGTTACGATAATTACTTGATCGATTTTATTTTATTGATTTAATAATTGTCTGCGTTGATATTTTATATTGTCATTATTTCAATAATTGTCATTACACAAAGTATTTTTCATTATCGAAGCAATAATTCATATTATCCTAATAATATTATTAGATAACATTATTGGCAATGTCTAGAAAGTTCATGCTAAGGAGAGGTTTGGTCACCTAATTGCGCTACCATGAAGAGAAATTCTTATTGAAAGCCCCTCTTCCTGCTGAAGGCGCCTGGTTGTCAATATTGTGATTCTGTAATATTATTTGTGAATAATTAATTATTGATTCATATGATGAGAAAAATATTGATTTTATGTGGATATAGATGGAGAAAATTTTTAATGTGACAATTGTTGAAAATTGAAATTTTATCTTTTTCTGATAAAATAATTCATTTAAATATATTATTATATTTTAATAATATAATAATGGTGATATTTTTACAACGAATGTGGGATATATGAGTATACGAGGAGGAAGAGTATTTTTGTTGCAATAAATGTTTAAAACATGTTAAACATGTCAATTGGACCCCATTTATTGATTTGAAATTTGATTATACTTTAAAATCGTCTGTTTGTGAATTTCGTCAATTCCTATTTGGAATTTGGAAAACTTTCTTCTGCAAAGTTGTAAAGAATTGAATTTCCTATAAACAGTTGCGAGATTTGAATTTTCTGACAAAAAGGCTATTTATTGTGAATTATTGAAGTTCCGAAGCTCCGAAATAATTGATTTTTGGAAGTTTAAATTATTTTAAAATAGGAAAACATTTTTTCTTACTTTTTCTAGAAGGTGGCATGTGCTTATTGAGCTGAAATCAGATTTCAAGAGTGGCGTAGGAATTTGTATATATAAATAATATTAAATTAAATTTTCTCAACTTTGGTGTTCTAAGCATTTTCTATATAAATAGGGTGCTTAGGTTAGAATTGAAAATTGAACCGAAACCCAAGTTTTCTCTCTCTATTATCGAGCGTATTCTTGTGAGTATTTTGAGTATACTTTGAGTATTGCTATACGGCAAGTTCAAGTCATAGCTTTATATCCTGTTTTTCAACTAAAGACTTTGTCTTTATGAGGTAAGGATATTATTTTTTTTGTAATGATATTATTTTTCAATATCATTATGTCGAAATATTGATCTGAAGTTTTTATCAAATTTGGAACTTTTGGTGTCTGAGTTACTATTCACGTATACTAGACTATTCACGTATACTGCATACTATTCACGAATCACTACAAGACTATTCATCGAAAAATAAAAATTTTCTTTTAGTCCAAAATATCTATTCGGATACTAGCTTTGATTGTATCCATGTTTTGATCATTCTTGAATTTTACACCACTATAATTATTTTTGAGGTATTTTTAGACATGGATAAAACAAAGTACGAATCCTTAATCCTTAATCCTTGTCATTTTGTTTCACTAGATTCGCTTTTTTAAAATATTTTTCATCATCCTCGCCTTAAATGATGATATTATTGAATATCTTTGGCCTGTAGTGCAAAGATGAATGATTTCTGAAGAATATCTTTGGCCGTAGTGTAAAAAGATGAATGTGTTTTAGATGAACACGACTTAATCGATGAATATCTTTGGCCAGTAGTGCAAAGATGAATATTTGATTCCGTAGATATATATTGATTGATGTTACAGGATAAAAGATGACGATGAACTTTTAAATTCATACATAGAAGATAGTAGTTTGCATTCTCTACTTAACTCTTCTAATGAATTATTATTTCATTGCGAATATTGATTTAAATTTTTTTTGTTTATCAGTATTCTATTAGATTTTTCCTGTTGAAAACTAACGATAATTTGTTGTATATTATCTTAGTCATAATATTCTTTATCGGGCTAATTGAGCTCACCCTTTTCCTTTTTGTTCCATTTTTCTTCTCGTGGGATGCGAGAATATAGCGAGTACGAAGCCGGGGTATGGAATGAAAGTTCTAGAGAGAGTTGTTTAGTAGTCCTCACCATTTTGTAAAATAATGTATCAATAAATGTGATGAGGATTTATCCGAGTATAGATATTGTCTAGAAGATAATATTTGTATACAAACTCACGCTTTATTTGTTTTATAATAAAGTTGTAGTTGTTTCGTACCATGTATTGACAACTCGTAATGGGTGATGTATACCTATTTTGGGGGCGTCACGGTTGGTATCGAGCTTAGGGATATGATCTCCATGCGAGATCGGGAATAGAATTAGGAGGAGAGAGACGAGTAAATCCTTCGCTTGTGTGTCCTACCTAAGCTTATTTGTTAGTTGGTCAAGATATAAGGATATTATGTGATATATTGATTTCCTTAATTAACCCTTATTTTATGACATGATTTGAGAATGTCGAATTGAGAATATTAACAATGGAAATGAGACTATGGAGACGCTTTGTACTCACCAACGAGGAGAACGTGCAACAGTGGCAATGTTCCTCCCCGTGAACAACACCACCGAATGATGATGAACGAGGGATGTTTAGAAGCTTTTTGCGCTCATGCAAAATCGCATTTGGGGAGACTCGTGTTCAAAATATAGGAGGAAATGATAGCAATTCACGGGTTGTCACAAATGCAAGCGCTCAAAGAGTTGGGACCACCGAATTTAAGGGAAAGCGGATCCGATCATGGCGGAAACACGGGTCAAGCAAATTACCAAGATATTCGATGTCTTGGGATGCACGGAGAACAGAAGATTCGATTCGCCACCTTTATGTTCCGTGGCGAAGCGTATCATCGGTGGGAGTCTCAGTGAAGCGCACCCATCCAATCCGCACTCAAAGATGTCTTGGGAGACGTTTGAAAACTATTTAATGACAAATACTTTCCCGAAAGTGTTCGTCATATGAAGGAAGTGGAGTTCATCGATTAGAACAAAACAACACGACGGTGTCTCAAAGACGAGGAAAGTTTGCAGAGTTATCCGTGTTTGAACCTCATTTGGTGGAGAATGAGGAACGTATGACGCGGATGTTTCGAGAGGTTTGAAACCCTAGATACGACAATATCTCATTTTCATAAATTTTCTCCCTATTCGGATGTTGTTAACGGGGCTCAATTGTTAGAAGCGAGATAACGAGTATGTTCAACCGAGGGACCATAACCGTGGATCGTACCGGAGATAGCGATCAATGTAATAATGATAACCAATGAGAAAGAAAACAGACGGACAAAAATGGTAACCACTCTTGTGGTAATCATGGCCATGAAAATAGAAGAAGCGAGTCGAGGAGATTTTAAAAGAGAAGATTTAACAACGACCATGTGAAGACGCATAGCGATTAAGTGAACTAGTTCTAAGGGAGGAGAACGACCACCCATTATATGCTATAAATGCGGGAAGAGGGACATATCGGTCAAACCGTCCACAATAGTTCAAGGTATGCTATAATTGTGGAAAGGAAGGACATATCGCCGAGATTATGCGGTAGCGAAACCTAGTTCAATGGGGACGGTGACTCAAAAGATCGTCCCGAAAAAGTCAAAGTCAACGGTTCGGGAAGAAGCGTTTGTTGTGATCGGGTCAAAATGCGAAGAACCCAAACGAGGTGATCACGGGTAAGCTATTTATAAATTCTTGCGAAGTTTATACCTTACTTGATACCGGTGCTACCCATTCATTTATCTCTCCCCTTGTGCTCAACGCTTAAACTTGACTCGGGAGAAATTAGACTTTAACCTATCTCTGTGGAAACTCCGCTTAGAGAAACTTTCATCACATCCACTCGCTTATAAATCTTGTTTGATTCAAGTTGGCACCATTACCTTACCTGTTGACCTTATCTCTTTAAAGATACTTGCTTTTGATGTTATTTTAGGGATTGATTGGTTAACTACTCATCATGCCAAAATTGATTGTTTTCGTAAGGTTGTTAGTTTTTATATTCCTAACCAACCTGTTGTATGCAATTCAAGCAACTAAACCATTAAAATCAATCACCGCCATATCTAATCATAAAGCTATTCGCTTATTGAAAAACGGATGTCAAGCTTTCTTAGCCCATGTTATGGATTTGAATAAAGACACGTCAAATTTGAATAATATTCCCGTTGTTATTGACTTTCCCGACGATTTCTCAAGAACTTCCTGGCCTCCCCGTAACGTGAAGTTGAATTTTTATTAATCTTGAACTCGCACAAAGCCCATTTCTAAAACCCCATATTGAATGGCTCCTATTGAACTTCGTGGAGTTAAAGGTCCAACTACGTGAATTGTTGGACATCGGTTTCATTCGGCCCTAAGTACATATCCTTGGGGTGCTCCCTGCTTTATTCGTAAAGAAGAAAGACGGGAGTATGCGACTTTAGATTGACTATCGGAATTGAACCATGTCACCATCAAGAATAGGTATCATCTACCTCGTATTGATGACTTGTTTGACCAAATGCAAGGGGCACAATTCTTTTCAAAATCGATCTTCGCTCGGATATCATCACCAAGATTAGAACCGAGGATATTCCAAAGACCGCCTTGAACTTGTATGGGCATTATGAATTCTTAGTCATGTCTTTCGAATCGACTAATGCTCCTGCGGCTTTTCATGGATATGATGAACCGAGTATTCAAGGAATATTTGGATCGGTTTGTTGTTGTCTTTATTGATGACATCCTCATATATTCTAAAAGTCGTGAAGATCATGAGCACCATTTGAAGTTTGGTACTCCAAAGGCTTCGTGAAAACAAACTATATGCCAAATTGAAGAAATGCGAGTTCGGCTTGAGGAAGTAGCATTTCTTGGGCACGTGGTGTCAAAACTTGGAGTATCCGTGGACCCGCCCAAGATTGAAGCAATACAAAGTTAGGAGCAACCAAGTCGGTGATCCAAGTGCGTATTTTGGGGTTATTATCGAGATTCGTGGAAGGGTTTTCTCAAATCGCTACTCCATTAACTCAAATAACTCGGAAGGATACAAAATTCGTTTGGAGCGAAGAATGCGAGAAGAGTTTCCAAGAGATTAAGAGGAGACTTATTTCTACACTGTTCTAACAATACCATCCGGTTCGGATGGATTTGTTATCTCATGCCGATGCTTCGAGCAAAGGGTTAGGATGTGTTCTTATGCAACGTGAAAAAAGTCATAGACTATGCGCTCATGACAACATAAAGAATATGAGAGGAATTATCCTACTCATGATCTAGAGTTAGCGCAAAATCGTTTCGCGCTAAAGATATGGAGGCACTATCTATATGGGGAGAAAGTGGAGATATATTCGCACCATAAAAGCCTTAAATATTTCTTCACTCAAAAAGAACTCAACATGCGCAAGCAATGACGCTTGGCTCGAGCTATTGAAAGACTACGACCACACTATTCAATACCATCCTCGAAAAGCGAACATGGTAGGTGACGACGCTGAGTAGAAGATCATATGCGCAGGAATGAGTGCGATGATGTCAAGTATACGACATAGAGCCAACTTTAACGAGAAAAAGTTAAGGTTGCTTCAAGCCACCAATCCGAGTTGATGCGTATGAAGAAGAAAGTACAAGAAGGAGCTATTCCGGAAGCTAGAATTGATGAAGAAGGAATACTTCGAGTCCACTCCAGACTTTGTGTCCCTAACAACTCTGATTTGAAGTACAAGATTATGATGAAGGCACACAATACACCATTTGCAATCCATCCTGGAAGTACTAAAATGTATCGTGATCTTCGACATACATTTTGGTGGAACAATATGAAGAGAGAGATTGCAAAGTTTATCTCAATGTGTTTAACTTGTCAACGTGTAAAGGCGGAGCATCTAGTACCTAAGGGTCCGTTGCAACCACTTGAGATTCCGAAATGGAAGTGGGAACACATTACCATGGATTTCACACTACGTCTTCCTACTACGGTTTCTCAAGGCATCAATGCTATTTGGGTTATTGTTGATAGATTAACCAAGTTCCGCTCATTTCTTGCCGATACGGAGACTTATTCCTCGAACGCCTTGCTAGTATATATGTAAATGAGATTTTGAGGTTACATGGCATGCCAAGATCCATAGTTTCAATCGTGACCCAAGATTCACTTCAAGATTTTGGGTTAGCTTGCAAAAAAAGCTATGGGCACGGATTTACGATTTATCTTCGGCATACCATCCTCAAACAGACGGACAATCGAGAGGACTATTCAAACTCTTGAAGATCTATTAAGACTCGTGTCCTGAGACTTCAAGGGCGATTGGGATAAGTATTTACCATTGGTGGAATTCTCCTACAACAACAGCTTATCGAGCAAGTATAGGTGTGGCTCCATTTTAAGCATTATATGGACGAAAGTGTCGCTTCTCAATATGTTGGGATAAGGTGGGTGAAGCAACATTGTTGGGACCCGAGTTAATACGTATGACTCACCGAAAAGATCCAAATAATTCGACAACGTATACAAACGGCACAAGATCGACAAAAGAGTTATGCGGATCTTCATCGAAAGGATGTGGAATTTAGTATAGGGGATCATATATTGTTGCGAGTTGCTCCATGGAAGGGAGTTACAAGATTTGGGAAGAGAGGAAAGCTCAATTCACGATTTATTGGTCCATTTCAAATTCTTGACCGAGTAGGAAATGTAGCCTATAGATGTGACGCCCCCAAAATAGGTATACACCACACCCATTCTGAGTCGCCAAATACATGGTACAGAAACAACTACAACTTTATTATTACAACAGTAAAACTGTGAGTTTAAATACAAATATTATCTTTTAGACAATATCTATACTCAAATAAATCCCCATCACATTTATTGATACATTATTTTACAAAAATGGTGAGGACTACTAAACAACTCTCTCTAGAACCTTCATTCCATACCTCGACTAGTACTCGCTACATTCTCGCCTCCTGAGAAGAAAAATGGAATAACAAGAAAAAGGGTGAGCTCAACTAGCCCAGTAAAGAATACTATGACTAAGATAATATACAACAAATTATCGTTAGTCTCCAACAGGGAAAAATCTGATAGAATACAATAGACAACAAGTTTCAGATCAATATTCGCAGCGGAAATAATAATTCATGTAAGAGTTACGTAGAGAATGAAATCTACTATAATCTATGAATTTAACAATCCATCATCAATATTTTATCCTCAGAACATCAATCAATATTCATCTCAAATCAAATATTCATCTTTGCACTACAGGCCAAAGATATTCATCAATCGGTCATGTTCATCTCAACACCTGTTCATCTTTGCACTAAAGGCCAAAGATATTCATCAATCGGTCATGTTCATCTCAACACCTGTTCATCTTTGCACTAAAGGCCAAAGATATTCATCGATCGGTCATGTTCATTTAAACACCGCTCATCTTTTGCACTACATGTGCCAAAGATATTCTTCAGAAATCATTCATCTTTGCACTACAAAGCCAAAGATATTCAATAATATCATCATTTAAGACCGAGGATGATGAAAAATATTTTTAAAGAACGAATCCAGTGAAACAAAATGACAAGGATTAAGGATTAAGAATTCATACTTGGTTTTATCCACGTCCAAAAATACCTCAAAAATAATCATAGTGGTGTAAAATTCAAGAATGATCAAAACATGGATACAATCAAAGCTAGTATCCAGAATAGATATTTTGGACGAAAAGAAGAAATTTCATTTTTCTATGAATAGTACCAGATATCGTGAATAGTGCCAGATAACGTGAATAAGAACTCGAATAGTAATCTTACACCAAAAGATAGAAATTCCACAAAAAACATTTTCACGCTTCATTTAATAGTACTCGTGAATAAGAATCGTGAATAAGAACTCATGAATAGTAACTCGTGAATAGTAACTCATGAATAGTAACCCCGACATGAAAAAGTTTCAAATTTGATAAAAACTTCAGATCAATATTTCAAAGATAATGATATCAAGAAATAATATCATTACGAAAAAAATAATATCCCTTACCTCAAAGAATTAATACTTCTAAGGAAAGGCTCAAGTGATGCTGAATGAAACTTGTACTGAACAACAACTCTCAAAGTATCTAAATACTCACAAAATACGCTCAATAATATAGAGAGAGAAAGAGAGAAAACTTTGTTTCTGGTGTGATTTTCAATTCTAACTTAGCCCTCTATTTATATAGATTTGTTAGCCCGCCCAAGCATTTTGACCAAGCTACCGATGGCTTTACTCGCTACTATTGCCACCCACCACATTTGAAATAAAATTCAGCACATTTCTTCACCAACCACAAGTGGGGCCCACCAATTCTAGAATTTTCCACCAAAATCATTTATAACCTAATTTCTGAATCAGACACCTCTTAAAATTTATAACAAATCATTTGTTCATTTTTAACGGTTCAAAATTTGTAGACATATACTCAACTTATATATGTATAACATATCCAAAATTACAACGATCCAACTACGGATTAAATATTATAACTCACACAATAAAGTCAGAATAACAACACCGATTTGATCTTTTAATACCTCCAATCCGGCAAAATAAAACATCTCAAAGAATAATTTCTTCATTAATAACCACATAAATAAATCCATCATTTATATTCATATAAAATAAATATTTCTTTATCATATGAATCAATAATTAATTATTCACAAATAATATTAGAATCACAATTATGATAACCAGCCGCTCCTCAGAGAAGAGGGGCTTTCAATAAGGATCTCTCCTCATCGGGCGCCGCAATTAGGTGACCAAACCTCTCCTTAGATGTAACTTTCTAGACATTGCCAATAATGTTATCTAATAATATTATTCAAATAATATGAATTATTGATCCGATAATGGGAAATATCATGCGTTGACAATTATTGAAACAAAGAATAATATAAAATACCAACGCAGAGAATTATTGAATCAATAAAATAAAATATTGAATAAGAATCATCGTGAAAATTATTGAGTAGTGCCATCTTACGTCACGAAGTCAATAATTCAACAATCACGCAATACCGCAGTGCTATCTTGTCAACCACGCCAGACATCAGTATTTTAACCACCGGGTATTCCAACAAAGATTAATCTGTAACAACTACGCCAATTTATTTATAACCACCCAAACTTTGTCGCTTTCCTCATCCAATCGCTTTCCGTTATGGGGACCACACATGGTCAAGGCTTGTCGCATTTAATATTCCCCGACAGATCATTTATATTCCACGACCAAACGAATATTCCCAAACAAAATGAATATTTTATAACCACTTGCTTATTTTGAAATATTTGCGTATTTAACCCTTAACTATCCACATTAATCAAATCAACCCTTACTATTTCAAAATAATAAATAAAGGAAATTCCTTTTATTTAAAAATTTTCGGTCTTACAACCTCCCTCCTTATGAAATTTCGTCCTCGAAATTGACGTGACGCACTGGTGTTTCAAAAAAGGTGAGGATACCTCGCTTTCATTTCCGCTTTCCAATTCCCGTGTCATTTCCTCTATAAAGATGATTCCTCCACAAAACTTTAACTTGTGGTATGACCTTTCATAGCGTAGGACATGCTCCTTCCTATCCAAGATCTTGACAGTACCTCCTCATACGTTAAGTCTTCTATTATCTCGTCCTGGTTCTAACTCAATAACGTGGTTCGGGTCTTTCACATATTTACGAAATACGATATGTGAAACACATTATGAACACGAGACATACTTGGAGGTAACGCAAGTCTATAGGCTACATTTCCTACTCGGTCAAGAATTTGAAATGGACCAATAAATCGTGGATTTGAGCTTTCCTCTCTTCCCAAATCTTGTAACTCCCTTCCATGGAGCAACTCGCAACAATATATGATCCCCTACATTAAATTCCACATCCTTTCGATGAAGATCCGCATAACTCTTTTGTCGATCTTGTGCCGTTTGTATACGTTGTCGAATCATTAGTCATACGTACTAACTCGGGTCCCAACAATGTTGCTTCACCCACCTCATCCCAACATATTGAGAACGACATTTTGTCCATATAATGCTTCAATGGAACCATGCCTATATTTGTTTAATAACTATTGTTGTATGAGAATTCCACCAATGGCAAGTACTTATCCCAACTTCCTTTGAAATCTAGGACACGAGTTTTAATATATCTTCAAGAGTTTGAGTAGTCCTCTCGATTGCCCATCCGCTTTGAGGATGGTATGCCAAATCCAGAATCAGAAATTGCGTGCTCCATAGCTTTCTAACCCAAAATCATGAAGTGAATCTTGGGTCACTATCCAAAACTATGGATACAGTGCATGCCATGCAACCTCACAATCTCATTCACGCATATACTAGCAGAAGACGCTCAAGGGAATAAGTCTCCGTGATCGGCAAGAAGTGAGCGATTTGGTTAATCTATCAACAATAACCCAAATAGCATTGATGCCTTGAGAAACCGTAGGAAGACCCGTAATCTAAATCCATGGTAATGTGTTCCCACTTTCATTCCTAATCTAAAGTGGTTGCAACGGACCCTTAGGTACTAGATGCTCCGCCTTTACACGCTAGCAAGTTAAACACATCGAGATAAACTTTGCAATCTCTTTCTTCATATTATTCTACCAAAATGTATGTCAAGATCACGATACATTTTAGTACTTCCGTGATGGATTGCAAATGGTGTATTGTGTGCCTCCATCATAATCTTGTACCTCAAATCGTAGTCGTTAGGAATACAAAGTCTAGAGTGGACTCAAGTATTCCTTCTTCATCAATTCTCGCTTAATAGCTCCTTCTTGTACTTTCCTCTTCATACGCATCACCCTGCCAAGGGTCGGTGGCTTGAGCGACTTTAACTAAAAGTCGATTATACTCAGATATCATCACGTGGGTACCTAGAGTTTTCATCTCCATCTCTATTATTTGTAAATTATACTGAAATTAGTCTTTGATAATATCGTACTCAGATTGCTTATATACGATCTTCTACTCAACACGTCGCCTACCACGTTCGCTTTTCCGGGATGGCATGGTCGTAACATGTGCTTTGAAATGAGTCTCCTCTTGAGTTCTTCAAGCTCTTCCCACATTCCTTGCTCCATTCGAATTTTGTATCTCTACGAGTCACCAAGATAATGGAATAGCGATTCGAGAATATCCTTCAACGAATCTCCGATAATAACCAACTAAGCCTGTAAAGCTACGTATTTCGATTCTTGACTTAGGTTGCTCTCAATCGTGACTCATATCCCAATCTTGGATAAGACATCACAATGACACCTATCGGTTTACTATCGCATCGAATATGACGTCCCTACGAGAGAGTCTCGCTTTGCATTCCACAAAGGAAGTCACAAGATAAAGGCTCAGTACCAAATTCTATAATTGAATTTTAACTCCTCGAAGTTCAATAGAGCCATTCTATATGAGATTTTAGAAATGAGTTTTGTACTGGGTTCAAAGTCGATACAAAATTTAATATCGAGCTTTGGGAGTAAGCCAAGAAATTCTTAAGAAATACATCAGAAAAATCAATAACAACAGAATATTATTCAAATCGACGTGTCTTTATTCAAATCCATAACATGGACTAAGAAAACTTGACATCCGTAATAAACGAATGACTTCGTGGCTTGATATAAAATGTTTGATTACAATGGTTTGATTGCTTGAATTCAATAACAAAGTTGCTTAGGAATATGAAAACTAACAACCAAAAAGCAATCAATTTGGCATGATGAGTAGTTAACCTTAAAATCACATCAAAAGCAAATATCTCTATAGAAATAAGGTTAACGTGTAATGTGATAGTGCCAACCCGAATCAAACAAGATTTCTAAACAACATGTAATGAAAGTTTCTCTTAACGGATTCTCCATAAATAGGTCAAAGTCTAATTTCTCCGTAGTCAAGTTCAAACGTTGAAGCGCAAGCAAAGAGAGAGATAAAAGAATGGGTAGAACCCAGATCTAGTAAGGTATAAACTTCGCAAGAATTTATAATTAACTAACCTGCGTCTAACTTCGTTCGGGTTCCTCGCATTTTAATGGAAATCACGACAAACGCTTCTTCCAAGAACCGCTGACTTTGACTTTTCGGGACATCCTTTTGAGTCACCATTCACGCCGGATCGGTTTCGATATCGCATAACTCGAGGCGATATGTCCTTCTTTTCCACAATTATAGCATACCTTGGAAGGCTTTGAACAGTTTGACCTTATATGTCCCTCCTCTCCACATCTCGTAGCATCTAACTGCAATCGTTCTCTTCCCTAGAATTTGTTGATAGTCTTTGATGTTGTCACGCCGACGCGTCTTCCCGTCATCGTTAAATCTTCTCTTTTAGATTGGACATCTCTTTCCATAATATCAACGCGTCGTGCGACTTTTACCCATGCATCACTCATTCTCACTGCTCGCTTATTTCTTCTTTCACTTTCGATTCCACTTTATCATCTTATACTCTACTAAAGAGTGCTTCGTTCAAGCATCACGATATCGGGTAACACAAGCTTGAATCGTTGCAGATCCTTTTGCTCCACGATCGCCTCGCAATTCTTTAGTCCGCTTTTTCTAACTCATGAATACGATTTTGCAATTCTATATTTCGATCATAAAATACCTCTAATAAACTCTCTTCGTGTACCTCTTCTTCCTCTTCTTCCTCACTCTCACCGTTACCTCTGTGATTATCTCGGGTAACTATCAATTCTTCACTCACCACATGGATATCTCTAATTCCTTCTTCACCGACATCACATTATCCTCGTTGGCGATTAGAGGTGTCTCCACGATCTCATTCACTCCATTGTTAACGCTCTCAAATGACCATTCTAAAAAAAACTATCATAAAACAAGGGTTAATTAAATAAATTAACAAATCACATAATACCCCTATAATATGACCAACCAACAAATAAGCTTAGGTAGGACACACTAAATGAAGGATTTACTCGCCTCTCCCTCCTAGTTTTATTCCCATCTCTCATGGAGATCATATCCCTAAGCTCGATACCAACCGTGACGCCCCAAAATAGGTATACACCACACCCATTCGAGTCGCCAAATACATGGTACGTAAACAACTACAACTTTATTATTACAACAAGAAAAGCGTGAGTTTAAATACAAATATTATCTTTTAGACAATATCTATACTCAAATAAATCCCCATCACATTTATTGATACATTATTTTACAAAATGGTGAGGACTACTAAACAACTCTCTAGAACCTTCATTCCATACCCCGACTAAGTACTCGCTACATTCTCGCCTCCCGAGAAGAAAAATGGAATAACAAGAAAAAGGTGAGCTCAACTAGCCCAAGAAAAGAATACTATGACTAAGATAATATACAACAAATTATCGTTAGTCTCCAACAGGAAAAAATCGATAGAATACAATAGACAACAAGTTTCGGATCAATATTCGCAGCCGAAATAATAATTCATGAAGAGTTACGTAGAGAATGAAATCTACTATAATCTATGAATTTAACAAATCCATCATCAATATTTTATCCTCAGAACATCAATCAATATTCATCTCAAATCAAATATTCATCTTTGCACTACAGCCAAAGATATTCATCAATCCACATGTTCATCTCAACACTGCTCATCTTTTTGCTAAAGGCCAAAGATATTGTCAATCGGTTCATTCATCTCAACACTGCTCATCTTTGCACTAAAGGCCAAAGATATTCATCGATCGGTCATATTCATTTAAACACCGCTCATCTTTGCACTACAAAGCCAAAGATATTCTTCAGAAATCATTCATCTTTGCACTACTGAGGGCGAAGATATTCAATAATATCATCATTTAAGACCGAGGATGATGAAAAATATTTTTAAAGAACGAATCCAAAGAAACAAAATGACAAGGATTAAGGATTAAGGATTCATACTTGGTTTTATCCACGCCTAAAAATACCTCAAAAATAATCATAGTGGTGTAAAATTCAAGAATGATCAAAACATGGATACAATCAAAGCTAGTATCCGAATAGATATTTTAGACGAAAAGAAGAAATTTCATTTTTCTATGAATAGTGTCAGATACGTGAATAGTATCGTGAATAATAGTGCCGTATCACGTGAATAAGTAACTCACACACCAAAAGATAGAAATTCCACAAAAAAACATTTTCACGCTTCATGAATAGTACTCGTGAATAGTAACTCGTGAATAGTAACTCATAAATAGTAACTCGTGAATAGTAACTCATGAATAGTAACCCCGACATGAAAAAGTTCCAAATTTGATAAAAACTTCAGATCAACATTTCAGCATAATGATATTGAAGAAATAATATCATTACGAAAAAAAATAATATCCCTTACCTCAAAGAATCAATACTTCGGAAGGAAAGGTCGGAAGTGATGCTGAATGAAACTTGTACTGAACAACAACTCTCAAAGTATCTATATACTCACAAAATACGCTCAATAATATAGAGAGAGAAAAAGAGAAAACTTTGTTTCTGGTGTGATTTTCAATTCTAACTTAGCCCTCTATTTATAGGAAAATGTTAGCCCACCAAGGCAGCTTTCTTGACTGCTACACGATGGCTTTTACTCTACTACTATTGCCACCCACCACATTTGAAATAAAATTCAGCACATTTCTTCACCAACCACAAGTGGGGCCCACCAATTCTAGAATTTTCCACCAAAATCATTTATAACCTAATTTCTGAATCAGACACCTCTTAAAATTTATAACAAATCATTTGTTCATTTTAATTCGGTTCAAAATTTGTAGACATATACTCAACTTATATATGTATAACATATCCAAAAATTACAACGATCCAACTATTTGATTAAATATTATAACTCACACAATAAAGTCAGTAATAACACCGATTTGATCTTTTAATACCTCCAATCCGACAAAATAAAACATCTCAAAGAATAATTTCTTCATTAATAACCACATAAATAAATCCATCATTTATATTCATATAAAATAAATATTTCCTTATCATATGAATCAATAATTAATTATTCACAAATAATATTACGTAATCACAATTATGACAACCACGGTGCCGTTCCTCAGAAAGAGGGGCTTTCCAATAAGGATCTCTCTCATCTTGGCGCCGCAATTAGGTGACCAAACCTCTCCTTAGATGTAACTTTCTAGACATTGCCAATAATGTTATCTAATAATATTATTCAAATAATATGAATTATTGATCCGATAATGGGAAATACTGTGCTTGACAATTATTGAAGCAACAATAATATAAAATACCAACGCAAAGAATTATTGAATCAATAAAATAAAATATTGAACAAGAATTCACCGTGGAAAATTATTGAGTAGTGCCATCTTACGTGCGAGTCAATAATTCAACAATACTCAGTAATACCGTAAAGCTATCGTGCAACCACGCCAGATTCATCGTATTTTAACCACCGGGTATTCCAACAAATCTTAATTGAGAATAACTACGCCGCTATTTATAACCACCCAAACTTTGTCGTTTTCCTCATCCAATCGCTTTCAGTTATGGGGACCACACATGGTCATACCATCAGTATTTAATATTCCCCGACAAAGCGATCACGAATATTCCACGACCAAACGAATATTCCCCATAAAATGAATATTTTATAACCACTTGCTTATTTTGAAATATTTATGTATTTAACCCTTAACTATCCACATTAATCAAATCAACCCTTACTATTTCAAAATAATAAATAAAGGAAATTCCTTTTTATTTAAAAATTTTCGGTCTTACAACCTCCCTCCTTATGAAATTTCGTCCTCGAAATTGACGTGACGATACTGTGTTTCAAAAGGTGAGGATACCTCGCTTTCATTTCCGTTCCAATTCCCGTGTCATTTCTATATAGCATGATTCCTCCACAAAACTTTAACTTGTGGTATGACCTTTCTTGCGTGTAGGGACATGCTCCTTCCTATCCAAGATCTTGACAGTACCTCCTCATACGTTAAGTCTTCACTATCTCGTCCGGTTCTAACTCAATAACGTGGTTCGGGTCTTTCACATATTTACTGAAGTACGGATATGTGAAACACATTATGAACACGAGACATACTTGGAGGCAACGCAAGTCTATAGGCTACATTTCCTACTCTTGGTCAAGAATTTGAAATGGACCAATAAATCGTGGATTTGAGCTTTCCTCTCTTCCCAAATCTTGTAACTCCTTCCATGGAGCAACTCGCAACAATATATGATCCCCACATTAAATTCCACATCCTTTCGATGAAGATCCGCATAACTCTTTTGTCGATCTTGTGCCGCTTTGTATATCGTTGTCGAATCATTAGTCATACGAACTAACTTTCGGGTCCCAACAATGTTGCTTCACCCACCTCATCCCAACATATTGAGAACGACATTTTTGTCCATATAATGCTTCAATGGAACCATGCCTATATTTGTTTAATAACTATTGTTGTATGAGAATTCCACCAATGGCAAGTACTTATCCCAACTTCCTTTGAAATCTAGGACACGAGTTTTAATATATCTTCAAGAGTTTGAGTAGTCCTCTCGATTGCCCATCCGCTTGAGGATGGTATGCCAAACCGAATCGTAAATTCGCGCTCCATAGCTTTCTAACCCAAAATCATGAAGTGAATCTTGGGTCACTATCCAAAACTATGATACTGTGCATGCCATACAACCTCACAATCTCATTCACGTATATACTAGCAAGACGTTCAAGGAATAAGTCTCCGTGATCGGCAAGAAGTGAGCGATTTGGTTAATCTATCAACAATAACCCAAATAGCATTGATGCCTTGAGAAACCGTAGGAAGACCCAGAACGAAATCCATGGTAATGTGTTCCCACTTCCATTCCGGAATCTCAAGTGGTTGCAACGGACCCTTAGGTACTAGATGCTCCGCTTTTTACACGCTGGCAAGTTAAACACATCGAGATAAACTTTGCAATCTCTCTTTCATATTATTCTACCAAAATGTATGTCAAGATCACGATACATTTTAGTACTTCCGAGATGGATTGCAAATGGTGTATTGTGTGCCTCCATCATAATCTTGTACCTCAAATCGAGTCGTTAGAACACAAAGTCTAGAGTGGACTCAAGTATTCCTTCTTCATCAATTCTCGCTCCTAATAGCTCCTTCTTGTACTTTCCTCTTCATACGCGCATCACCGGCTGCCCGCTTGAAAGCGGCTTTAACTAAAGTCGATTATACTCAGATATCATCACGTGGGTACCTAGAGTTTTCATCTCCATCTCTATTATTTGTAAATTATACTGAAATTAGTCTTTGACAATATCGTACTTTCGTGATTGTATACGATCTTCTACTCAACACGCCGCCTACCACGTTCGCTTTTCCAGGATGGCATGGTCGTAACATGTCTTTGAAATGAGTCTCCTCTTGAGTTCTTCAAGCTCTTCCCACATTCCTTGCTCCATTCGAATTTTGTATCTCTACGAGTCACCGCGATAATGGAATAGCGATTCGAGAATATCCTTCAACGAATCTCCGATAATAACCAACTAAGCCTGAAAGCTACGTATTTCGATTCTCGACTTAGGTTGCTCTCAATGTGACTCATATCCCAATCTTGGATAAAGACGTCACAATGACACCTATCGATTTACTATCGCATCGAATATGACGTCCCTACAGAGAGTCCGGCGGTTGCATTCCACAAAGGAAGTCACAAGATAAAGGCTCGGTACCAAATTCTATAGTTGAATTTTAACTCCTCAAGTTCAATAGAGCCATTCTATATGAGATTTTAGAAATGAGTTTTGTCTGCGGGTTCAAAGTCGATACAAAATTTAATATCAGGCTTTGGGAGTAAGCCAAGAAATTCTTAAGGAAATACATCAGGAAAAATCAATAACAACAGGAATATTATTCAAATCTGACGTGTCTTTATTCAAATCCATAACATGGACTAAGAAAACTTGACATCCGTAATAAACGAATGACTTCATGGCTTGATATAAAAATGTTTGATTACAATGGTTTGATTGCTTGAATTCGAATAACAGGTTGCTTAGGAATATGAAAACTAACAACCAAAAGCAATCAATTTGGCATGATGAGTAGTTAACCTTAAAATCACATCAAAAGCAAATATCTCTATAGAAATAAGGTTAACTGTGTAATGTGATAGTGCCAACTGAATCAAACAAGATTTCTAAACAACGATGTAATGAAAGTTTCTCCTAACGGATTCTCCATAAATAGTCAAAGTCTAATTTCTCCGTAGTCAAGTTCAAACGTTGGCGCAAAGCAAGAGAGATAAAAGAATGGGTAGAACCCAGATTCTAGTAAGGTATAAACTTCGCAAGAATTTATAATTAACTAACCCGTGCTAACTTCGTTCGGGTTCTCGCATTTTGACCGAAGTCACGACAAACGCTTCTTCCAAGAACCGCTTGACTTTGACTTTTCTCGGGACATCCTTTTTGAGTCACCATTCACGCTGGATCGGGTTTCGATATCGTATAATCTCGAAGCGATATGTCCTTCTTTTCCACAATTATAGCATACCTTGGAAGGCTTTGAACAGTTTGACCTTATATGTCCCTCCTCTCCACATCTCAGTAGCATCTAACCGGCGATCGTTCTCTTCCCTAGAATTTGTTGATAGTCTTGATGTTCTTTGCCGACGCGTCTTCCCGTCATCGTTAAATCTTCTTTTTAGATTGGACATCTCTTTCCATAATATCAACACGTCGTGCGCTTTTACCCATGCATCACTCATTCTCACTCGTTCGATTATTTCTTCTTTCACTCGATTCGACTTTATCATCTTATACTCCGCCAAAGAGTGCTTCGCATTCAAGCATCACGTGTCGGGTAACACAAAGCTTGAATCGTTGCATCCTTTTGCTCCACGACTGCCTGCAATTCTTTAGTCTGCTCTTCTAACTCATGAATACGATTTTGCAATTCTATATTTCGATCATAAAATACCTCTAATAAACTCTCTTCAGGTACCTCTTCTTCCTCTTCTTCCTCACTCTCAGCTGTTACCTCTGTGATTATCTCGGGTGCAACTATCAATTCTTCACTCACCACATGGATATCTCTAATTCCTTCTTCGCCTGACATCACATTATCCTGGTTGGCGATTAGAGGTGTCTCCACGATCTCATTCACTCCATTGTTAACGTTCTCAGCAGCCATTCTAAAAAAACTATCATAAAACAAGGGTTTATTAAATAAATTAACAAATCACATAATACCCCTATAATATGACCAACCAACAAATAAGCTTAGGTAGGACACACTAGCGAAGGATTTACTCGTCTCTCCCCTCCTAGTTTTATTCCCCGATCTCCGCCAGAGATCATATCCCTAAGCTCTGATACCAACCGTGACGCCCCCAAAATAGGTATACACCACACCCATTCCGAGTCGCCAAAATACATGGTACGTAAACAACTACAACTTTATTATTACAACAAGAAACTGTGAGTTTAAATACAAATATTATCTTTTAGACAATATCTATACTCAAATAAATCCCCATCACATTTATTGATACATTATTTTACAAAATGGTGAGGACTACTAAACAACTCTCTCTAGAACCTTCATTCCATACCCCGACTAGTACTGCTACATTCTCGCCTCCGAGAAGAAAAAATGGAATAACAAGAAAAGGGTGAGCTCAACTAGCCCAAGAAAAGAATACTATGACTAAGATAATATACAACAAATTATCGTTAGTCTCCAACAGGAAAAATCTGATAGAATACAATAGACAACAAGTTTCGGATCAATATTCGCATTTGAAATAATAATTCATAGAAGAGTTACGTAGAGAATGAAATCTACTATAATCTATGAATTTAACGATCCATCATCAATATTTTATCCTCAGTAACATCAATCAATATTCATCTCAAATCAAATATTCATCTTTGCACTACAGCCAAAGATATTCATCAATCGGTCATGTTCATCTCAACACTGCTCATCTTTGCACTAAAGGCCAAAGATATTCATCAATCCATCCATGTTCATCTCAACACTGCTCATCTTTGCACTAAAGGCCAAAGATATTCATCGATCGGTCATGTTCATTTAAACACCCTTCTCATCTTTGCACTACAAAGCCAAAGATATTCTTCAGAATCATTCATCTTCACACTACAGCCAAAGATATTCAATAATATCATCATTTAAGACCGAGGATGATGAAAATATTTTAAAAAAACGAATCCAATGAAACAAAATGACAAGGATTAAGGATTAAGAATTCATACTTGGTTTTATCCACGTCCCAAAAATACCTCAAAAATAATCATAGTGGTGTAAAATTCAAGAATGATCAAAACATGGATACAATCAAAGCTAGTATCCGTAATAGATATTTTGGACGAAAAGAAGAAATTTCATTTTTCTATGAATAATCAGATATCGTGAATAAGGCCGTATATATCGTGAATAAGTAACTCCAGACACCAAAAGATAGAAATTCCACAAAAAACATTTTCACGCTTCATGAATAGTACTTGAATCGTGAATAGTAACTCGTGAATAAGAACTCATGAATAGTAACCCGACATGAAAAAGTTCCAAATTTGATAAAAACTTCAGATCAACATTTCAAAGATAATGATATTGAAGAAATAATATCATTACGAAAAAAAAATAATATCCCTTACCTCAAAGAATCAATACTTGGAAGGAAAGGTCTCAGTGATGTTTGAATGAAACTTGTTATCTTGAACAACAACTCTCAAAGTATCTAAATACTCACAAAATACGCCAATAATATAGAGAGAGAAAGAGAAAAACTTTGTTTACGTGTGATTTTCAATTCTAACTTAGCCCTCTATTTATAGGAAAATGTTAGCCTACCAAGCGGACTTGACACTCAAGCTTTGATGGCTTTTTACCTCGCTACTATTGCCACCACCACATTTGAAATAAAATTCAGCACATTTCTTCACCAACCACAAGTGGGGCCCACCAATTCTAGAATTTTCCACCAAAATCATTTATAACCTAATTTACTCAATCAGACACCTCTTAAAATTTATAACAAATCATTTGTTCATTTTAACGGTTCAAAATTTGTAGACATATACTCAACTTATATATGTATAACATATCCAAAATTACAACGATCCAACGGTTCGGATTAAATATTATAACTCACACAATAAAGTCAGTAATAACACCGATTTGATCTTTTAATACCTCCAATCCGGCAAAATAAAAAACATCTCAAAGAATAATTTCTTCATTAATAACCACATAAATAAATCCATCATTTATATTCATATAAAATAAATATTTCCTTATCATATGAATCAATAATTAATTATTCACAAATAATATTACGAGAATCACAATTATGACAACCAGTAGCTTCCTCAGAAAGAGGGGCTTTCAATAAGGATCTCTCTCATCTTGGCGCGCATTAGGTGACCAAACCTCTCCTTAGAGTAACTTTCTAGACATTGCCAATAATGTTATCTAATAATATTATTCAAATAATATGAATTATTGATCGATAATGGGAAATATCAGTGCGAGGACAATTATTGAAACAAAGAATAATATAAAATACCAACGCAAAGAATTATTGAATCAATAAAATAAAATATCGAACGAGAACTCACCGTGAAAAATTATTGAAAGTAGCGCCATCTTACGTACGAGTCAATAATTCAACAATACTCGGTAATACCGGTAATGTCTATCTTTGCAACCACGCCAGATTCTCAGTATTTTAACCACCGGGTATTCCAACAATCTTAATTCAGTAATAACTACGCCTGCTATTTATAACCACCCAAACTTTGTCGTTTTCCTCATCCAATCGCTTTCCGTTATGGGGCCCACATGGTCGCTTGTTGCAGGTAAATATTTAATATTCCCGACAAAGATCTGAATATTCCACGACCAAACGAATATTCCCAAACAAAATGAATATTTTATAACCACTTGCTTATTTTGAAATATTTGCGTATTTAACCCTTAACTATCCACATTAATCAAATCAACCCTTACTATTTCAAAATAATAAATAAAGGAAATTCCTTTTTATTTAAAAAAATTTTCGGGGTCTTACAATAGACTTACGTTACCTCCGAAGTATGTCTCGTGTTCATAATGTGTTTCATATATCTCAGCATTTCAAATTTATGAAAGACCCGAACCACGTTATAGAGTTAGAACTGGACGAAATAGCCGAAGACTTAACGTATGAGGAGGTACCTGTCAAGATCTTGGATAGGAAGGAGCATGTCCTACGCGCAAAGGTCATACCACATGTTAAAGTTTTGTGGAGGAATCATACTATAGAGGAAATGACCTGGGAATTAGAAACGAAAATGAAAGCGAGGTATCCTCACCTTTTCGAAACACCGGGTACGTACGTCAATTTCGTGGACGAAATTTCATAAAGAGGGGAGGTTGTAAGACCCCAACTTATTATTAAAGAAATTTAATTTTCTCTATTTATTATTTTGAAATAGTAAGGGTTGATTTGATTAATGTGGATAGTTATGGGTAAAATACGCAAATATTTCAAAATAAGCAAGTGGTTATAAAATATTCATTGTTGTCGGGGAATATTCGTTTGGTCGTGGAATATTCGTACTGTCGGGGAATATTCATACGACGACGCAGCCATGTGTGGGCCCCATAACGGAAAGCGATTGGATGAAGAAAACAACAAATATAAGTTGTTTAAAAATAACTAGCGTAGTTATTACAGATTATCTATTAAAATACTCGGTGGTTAACACACAAGAAGCACACTGCAGTATTGCACCAATTATTGATTCTTACGTAAGAAGGCACTACTTAATAATGGTTACGATAATTCTTGATCAAGATTTTATTTTATTGATTTAATAATTGTTTGCGTTGATATTTTATATTGTCATTGTTGTTTCAATAATTGTCATTACACGATTTTCATTATCGAAGCAATAATTCATATTATCCTGAATAATATTATTAGATAACATTATTGGTAATGTCTAGAAAATTACGCCTAAGTAGAGGTTTGGTCACCTAATTACGCCACCAAGAAGGAGAAATTCTTATTGAAAGCCCTCTTTCTAGGAACCTTGGTTATCAATATTGTGATTCTCAGTAATATTATTTGTGAATAATTAATTATTGATTCATATGATGAGAAAAATATTGATTTTATGTGGATATAGATGGAGAAAATTTTTAATGTGACAATTGTTGAAAATTGAAATTTTATCTTTTTACGATAAAATAATTCATTTAAATATATTATTATATTTTAATAATATAATAATGGTGATATTTTACAACGAATGTGGGATATATGAGTATACGAGGAGGAAGAGTATTTTTGTTGTAATAAATGTTTAAAACATGTTAAACATGTCGGTGGACCGCATTTATTGACTGAAATTTGATTATAGCTTGTAAAATCGTCCGTTTGTGAATTTCGGTCAATTCCTATTTGGAATTTGGAAAAACTTTCTTCTACAAAGTTGTAGAGAATTGAATTTCCTATAAAAAGTTGCGAGATTCAAATTTTCTGACAAAAGGGCTATTTATTGTGAATTATTGAAGTTTCGAAGCTCCGAAATAATTGATTTTTGGAAGTTTAAATTATTTTAAATTAGAAAAACGTTTTTTCTTACTTTTTCTAGAAGGTGGCATGTGCTTATTGAGCTGAAATCAGATTTCAAGAGTGGCGTAGGAATTTTGATATATATAATAATATTAAATTAAATTTTCTGCTTTGGTGTTCTAAGCAATTTCCTATAAATAGGGTGCTTAGGTTAGAATTAAAAATTACACCGGCTCAAGTTTTCTCTCTATATTATCGAGCGTATTCTTGTGAGTATTTTGAGTATACTTTGAGTATTTCTATACGGTGCAAGTTCAAGTCATAGCCTATATCCGATGTTTCAACTAGAAGTACTGTCTTTGTGAGGTAAGGGATATTTTTTTTTTTGTAATGATATTATTTCTTCAATATCATTATGTTGAAATATTGATCTGAAGTTTTTTATCAAATTTGGAACTTTAAGTGTCGGAGTTACTATTCACGTATACTGACCTATTCACGTGATACTCTGATCTTATTCACGAATCTTGACTATTCATCAAAAAATGAAAAATTTTCTTGTCGTCTAAAATATCTATTCTGGATACTAGCTTTGATTCTATCCATATTTTGATCATTCTTGAATTTTACACCACTATAATTATTTTTGAGGTATTTTTGGACATGGATAAAACAAAGTACGAATCCTTAATCCTTAATCCTTGTCATTTTGTTTCACTAGATTCGCTTTCTTTAAAAATATTTTTCATCATCCTCGATCTTAAATAATGATATTATTGAATATCTTTGGCACGTAGTCAAAAAGATGAATGATTTTGAAGAATATCTTTGGCCCAGTAAGTCAAAAGATGAACAGTGTTTAGATGAACATGACCAATGAATGAATAATATTTTGGCCTCAGAGTGCAAAGATGAATATTTGATTCGGATATATATATGATTGATGTTACAGGATAAAAGATAGACGCGATGAACTTTTAAATTCATACATAGAAGATAGTAGTTTGCATTCTCTACTTAACTCTTCTAATGAATTATTATTTCATTGCGAATATTGATTTAAAATTTGTTGTCTATTGTATTCTATTAGATTTTTCCTGTTGAAGACTAACGATAATTTGTTGTATATTATCTTAGTCATAATATTCTTTATTGGGCTAGTTGAGCTCACCCTTTTCCTTTTTGTTCCATTTTTCTTCTCGGGATGCGAGAATATAAGCGAGTACTAGCTCGTGGTATGGAATGAAAGTTCTAGAGAGAGTTGTTTAGTAGTCCTCACCATTTTGTAAAATAATGTATCAATAAATGTGATGAGGATTTATCTGAGTATAGATATTGTCTAGAAGATAATATTTGTATACAAACTCACAGCTTTTATTGTTGTAATAATAAAGTTGTAGTTGTTTCTCGTACCATGTATTGACAACTCGAGAATGGGTGATGTATACCTATTTTGGGGGCGCCACAGTTGGTATCGAGCTTAGGATATGATCTCTGGCGGAGATCGGGAATAGAATTAGGAGGAGAGACGAGTAAATCCTTCGCTAGTGTGTCCTACCTAAGCTTATTTGTTAGTTGGTCAAGATATAAGGATATTATGTGATATATTGATTTCCTTAATTAACCCTTATTTTATGACATGATTTGAGAATGTCGAATGAGAATATTAACAATGGAAATGAGACTATGGAGACGCTTGTACTCACCAACGAGGAGAGCGTGCAACAGTGGCAATGTTCCTCCCGTGAACAACACCAATCGAATGAGATGATGAACGAGGGATGTTTAGAAGCTTTTTGCAGTTCATGCAAAATCGATTTGGGAGACTTCGTGTTCAAAATATAGGAGAAATGATAGCAATTCACGGGTTGTCACAACCAAAGCGCTTCAAAGAGTTGGGACCACCGAATTTAAGGAAAGCCGATCCGATCATGGCGTGAAACACGGGTCAAGCAAATTACCAAGATATTCGATGTCTTGGGATGCACGGAGGAACATAAGATTCGATTCGCCACCTTTATGTTCCGTGTGGCGAGGCGGATCTCTTGGTGGGAGTCTGTGAAGCGTACCCATCCAACCGCTCTCGGCATGTCTTGGGAGACATTTGAAACTATTTAATGACAAATACTTTCACGAAAGTGTTCGTCATATGAAGGAAGTGGAGTTCATCGATTAGAACAAAATAACATACGACTGTCTCAAAGACGAGGAAAGTTTGCGAGTTATCCGGTTTGCACCTCATTTGGTGGAGAATGAGGAACGTATGACGCGGATGTTTACGAGAGGTTTGAAACCCCAGATACGACAATATTTCATTTCTCATAAATTTTCTCTCTATTCGGATGTTGTTAATGTGGCTCAATTGTTAGAAGCGAGATAACGAGTATGTTCAACCGAGGGGACCATAACCGAGGATCGTACTCGGAGATAGCGATCAATGTAATAATGATAACCAAATGAGAAAGAAAAGCAGACGGACAAAAATGGTAACCACTCTGTGGTAATCATGGCCATGAAAATAGAAGAAGCGAGTCGGGAGGAGATTTTAAAAAGAGAAGATTTAACAACGACCATGTGAAGACGACGGTCTTAGTGACAACTAGTTCTAAGGGAGGAGAACGACCACCCATTATATGCTATAAATGCGGAAAGAGGGACATATCACCAAACCGCCCACAATAGTTCAAGGTATGCTATAATTGTGGAAAGGAAGGACATATCGCTTCGAGATTATGCTGATGCAGAAAAACCTAGTTCAATGAGGGACGGTGACTCAAAAGACATCCCCGAAAAGTCAAAGTCAATTGCCTGGAAGGCGCGTTTGTTGTGGTGGATCGGTCAAAATGCGAAGAACCCAAACGAGGTGATCACGGGTAAGCTATTTATAAATTCTTGCGAAGTTTATACCTTACTTGATACCGGTGCTACCCATTCATTTATCTCTCCCGCTTGTGCTCAACGCTTAAACTTGACTCGGAGAAATTAGACTTTAACCTATCTCGTGAAAACTCCGTTAGAGAAACTTTCATCACATCCACTGCTTATAAATCTTGTTTGATTCAAGTTGGCACCATTACCTTACCTGTTGACCTTATCTCTTTAAAGATACTTGCTTTTGATGTTATTTTAGGGATTGATTGGTTAACTACTCATCATGCCAAAATTGATTGTTTTTCGTAAGGTTGTTAGTTTTATATTCCTAACCAACCCGTTGTGCGAATTCAAGCAACTAAACCATTAAAATCAATCATCGTCATATCTAATCATAAAGCTATTCGTTTATTGAAAAACGGATGTCAAGCTTTCTTAGCCCATGTTATGGATTTGAATAAAGACACGTCAAATTTGAATAATATTCTGTTTGTTATTGACTTTCCCGACGTATTTCTGAAGAACTTCCGGTCTCCCCGAACGTGAAGTTGAATTTTTATTAATCTTGAACCCGGTACAAAGCCCATTTCTAAAACCCCATATTGAATGGCTCTATTGAACTTCAGGAGTTAAAGGTCCAACTACGAGGAATTGTTGGACATCGGTTTTTTTCGTCCTAAGACATATCCTTGGGGTGCTCTGCTTTTATTCAGTAAAGAAGAAAGACGGGGAGTATGCGACTTTTGTATTGACTATCGGGAATTGAACCATGTCACCATCAAGAATAGGTATCATCTACCTCGTATTGATGACTTGTTTGACCATTCAGTTAGGGCACAATTCTTTTCAAAAATCGATCTTAGCTTACGGATATCATCACCAAGATTAGAATCGAGGATATTCCAAAGACCCGCCTTCGTAACTCGGTATGGGCATTATGAATTCTTAGTCATGTCTTTTCGAATCGACTAATGCTCTGCTGACTTTTCATGGATATGATGAACCGAGTATTCAAGGAATATTTGGATCAGTTTGTTGTTGTCTTTATTGATGACATCCTCATATATTCTAAAAGTCGTGAAGATCATGAGCACCATTTGAAGCTGGTACTCCAAAGGCTTCGTGAAAACAAACTATATACCAAATTGAAGAAATGCGAGTTCTGGCTTGAGGAAGTAGCATTTCTTGGGCACGTGGTGTCAAAACTTGGAGTATCCGTGGACCCAGCGAAGATTGAAGCAATACAAAGTTGGGAGCAACCGAAGTCGGTGACCGAAGTACGTAGCTTTCTAGGTCTAGCTGGTTATTATCGGAGATTCGTGGAAGTGTTTTCTCAAATCGCTACTCCATTAACTCAGCTAACTCGGAAGGATACAAAATTCGTTTGGAGCGAAGAATGCGAGAAGAGTTTCCAAGAGATTAAGAGGAGACTTATTTCGGCACCTGTTCTAACAATACCATCTGGTTCGGATGGATTTGTTATCTACAGTGATGTTTCAGGCAAAGGGTTAGGATGTGTTCTCATGCAACGTGGAAAAGTCATAGACTATGCCTCGCGACAACATAAAGAATATGAGAGGAATTATCCTACTCATGATCTAGAGTTAGCGGCCCGATCGTTTTGCTGCGCTTAAAGATATGGAGGCACTATCTATATGGGGAGAAAGTGGAGATATATTCGCACCATAAAAGCCTTAAATATTTCTTCACTCAAAAAGAACTCAACATGCGACAATGACGTTGGCTCGAGCTATTGAAAGACTACGACCACACTATTCAATACCATCACCGGAAAAGCGAACGTGGTAGTAATGACGCGTTGAGTAGAAGATCATATGCGGAAATGAGTGCGATGATGTCAAGTATACGATAGAGCCAACTTTAATAGAAAAAGTTAAGGTTGCTCAAGCCACCGAATTCGAGTGATGCGTGTATGAAGAAGAAAGTACAAGAAGGAGCTATTCCTGAAGCTAGAATTGATGAAGAAGGAATACTTCGAGTCCACTCCAGACTTTGTGTCCCTAACAACTCTGATTTGAAGTACAAGATTATGATGAAGGCACACAATACACCATTTGCAATCCATCCTGGAAGTACTAAAATGTATCGTGATCTTCGACATACATTTTGGTGGAACAATATGAAGAGAGAGATTGCAAAGTTTATCTCAATGTGTTTAACTTGTCAACGTGTAAAGGCGGAGCATCTAGTACCTAAGGGTCCGTTGCAACCACTTGAGATTCCGAAATGGAAGTGGGAACACATTACCATGGATTTCATTCGGGTCTTCCTACTACTTCTCAAGGCATCAATGCTATTTGGGTTATTGTTGATAGATTAACCAAGTCTGCTCATTTCTTGCCGATACGGGAGACTTATTCCCTTGAACGTCTTGCTAGTATATATGTAAATGAGATTTTGAGGTTACATGGCATGCCAGTATCCATAGTTTCGAATCGTGACCTAAGATTCACTTCAAGATTTTGGGTTAGCTTGCAAAAAGCTATGGGCACGGATTTACGATTCAGTTCGGCATACCATCCTCAAACAGACGGACAATCAGAGAGGACTATTCAAACTCTTGAAGATCTATTAAGACTCTGTGTCCTAGACTTCAAGGGCAGTTGGGATAAGTATTTACCATTGGTGGAATTCTCCTACAACAACAGATTATCGAAAAGTAGTATAGGTGTGGCTCCATTTTAAGCATTATATGGACGACGTTGTCGCTTCTCCAATATGTTGGGATAAGGTGGGTGAAGCAACATTGTTGGGACCCGAAAGTTAAGACGTATGACTCACCAAAAGATCCAAATAATTCGACAACGATACAAACGGCACAAGATCGACAAAAAGAGTTATGCGGATCTTCATTGAAAAGGATGTGGAATTTAGTATAGGGATCATATATTGTTGCGAGTTGCTCCATGGAAGGGAGTTACAAGATTTGGGAAGAGAGAAAGCTCAATCCACGATTTATTGGTCCATTTCAAATTCATGACCGAGTAGAAAATGTAGCCTATAGACTTGCGTTACCTCCGAGTATGTCTCGTGTTCATAATGTGTTTCACATATCCGCATTTCAGAAATTTGTGAAAGACCCGAACCACGTTATAGAGTTAGAATCGACGAAATAGCCAAGACTTAACGTATGAGGAGGTACTGTCAAGATCTTGGATAGGAAGGAGCATGTCCTACGCAAGAAAAGGTCATACCACAAGTTAAAGTTTTGTGGAGGAATCATACTATAGAGGAAATGACACAGGAATTAGAAACGAAAATGAAAGCGAGGTATCCTCACCTTTTCAAACACCGATACGTACGTCATTTTCGAGGACGAAATTTCATAAAGAGGGAGGTTGTAAGACCCCAACTTATTATTAATGAAATTTAATTTTCTATTTATTATTTTGAAATAGTAAGGGTTGATTTGATTAATGTGGATAGTTATGGGTAAAATACGCAAATATTTCAAAATAAGCAAGTGGTTATAAAATATTCATTGTTGTTTGGGAATATTCGTTTGGTCGTGGAATATTCGTGATCGTCGGGAATATTCATACGACGACGCAACCATGTATGTGTGGGCCCCATAACTGAAAGCGATTGGATGAAGAAAACAACAAATATAAGTTGTTTAAAAATAACTGGCGTAGTTATTACAGTTAATACTATTAAAATACTCTTGTGGTTAACACACGGTAGCACACCAGATTGCACCAATTATTGATTCTTACGTAAGAAGGCACTACTTAATAATGGTTACGATAATTATTGATCGAGATTTTATTTTATTGATTTAATAATTGTTTGCGTTGATATTTTATATTGTTGTTGTTTCAATAATTGTCATTACACAAGATTTTTCATTATCGAAGCAATAATTCATATTATCTGAATAATATTATTAGATAACATTATTGGTAATGTCTAGAAAATTACCTAAGTAGAGGTTTGGTCACCTAATTACGCTACCAGAGAAGAGAAATTCTTATTGAAAGCCCCTCTTTCCTGTAGAACCGCCAAGTTGTCAATATTGTGATTCAGAATATTATTTGTGAATAATTAATTATTGATTCATATGATGAGAAAAATATTGATTTTATGTGGATATAGATGGAGAAAATTTTTAATGTGACAATTGTTGAAAATTGAAATTTTATCTTTTTCTGATAAAATAATTCATTTAAATATATTATTATATTTTAATAATATAATAATGGTGATATTTTTACAACGAATGTGGGATATATGAGTATACGAGGAGGAAGAGTATTTTTGTTGTAATAAATGTTTAAAACATGTTAAACATGTCGGTGGACCGCATTTATTGACTGAAATTTGATTATAGCTTGTAAAATCGTCCGTTTGTGAATTTCGGTCAATTCCTATTTGGAATTTGGAAAAACTTTCTTCTACAAAGTTGTAGAGAATTGAATTTCCTATAAAAAGTTGCGAGATTCAAATTTTCTGACAAAAGGGCTATTTATTGTGAATTATTGAAGTTCAAGTCAAAATAATTGATTTTTGAAGTTTAAATTATTTTAAATTAGAAAAACGTTTTTTCTTACTTTTTCTAGAAGGTGGCATGTGCTTATTGAGCTGAAATCAGATTTCAAGAGTGGCGTAGGAATTTTGATATATATAATAATATTAAATTAAATTTTCGCTTTGGTGTTCTAAGCAATTTCCTATAAATAGGTGCTTAGGTTAGAATTAAAATTACACCGTAAATCAAGTTTTCTCTATATTATCGAGCGTGATTCTTGTGAGTATTTTGAGTATACTTTGAGTATTTCTATACTGGTGCAAGTTCAAGTCATAGCCTATATCCGATGTTTCAACTAAAATCTCTTGTCTTTGTGAGGTAAGGATATTTTTTTTTTTGTAATGATATTATTTCTTCAATATCATTATGTTGAAATATTGATCGATGTTTTTATCAAATTTGGAACTTTAAGTGTCGAGTTACTATTCACGATACTAAGACTATTCACGTGATATCTGATCTTATTCACGAATCACTGACTATTCATCAAAAAATGAAAAATTTTCTTGTCGTCCAAAATATCTATTCTGGATACTAGCTTTGATTCTATCCATATTTTGATCATTCTTGAATTTTACACCACTATAATTATTTTTGAGGTATTTTTGGACATGGATAAAACAAAGTACGAATCCTTAATCCTTAATCCTTGTCATTTTGTTTCACTAGATTCGTTTTTTAAAAATATTTTCATCATCCTCGATCTTAAATAATGATATTATTGAATATCTTTGGCCCAGAGTGCAAAAGATGAATGATTTTTGAAGAATATCTTTGACCCGTAGTGCAAAGATGAGCAGTGTTTAGATGAACACTTACCAATCGATGAATATCTTTGGCACAGAGTGCAAAGATGAATATTTGATTCGGATATATATTGATTGATGTTACGGGGATAAAAGATAGACGATGAACTTTTAAATTCATACATAGAAGATAGTAGTTTGCATTCTCTACTTAACTCTTCTAATGAATTATTATTTCAATGCGAATATTGATTTAAAATTTGTTGTCTATTGTATTCTATTAGATTTTTTCCCTGTTGAAGACTAACGATAATTTGTTGTATATTATCTTAGTCATAATATTCTTTACTGGGCTAGTTGAGCTCACCCTTTTCCTTTTTGTTCCATTTTTCTTCTCGTGATGCGAGAATATAAGCGAAGAATTAGCCTGGGGTATGGAATGAAAGTTCTAGAGAGAGTTGTTTAGTAGTCCTCACCATTTTTGTAAAATAATGTATCAATAAATGTGATGAGGATTTATCTGAGTATAGATATTGTCTAGAAGATAATATTTGTATACAAACTCACAGTTTTATTGTTGTAATAATAAAGTTGTAGTTGTTTCTGTACCATGTATTGACAACTCAGAATGGGTGATGTATACCTATTTTGGGGGCGTCACATTTTGCCGCGGGAATGACTACCACTGGAAGAAGCGAGAGCATAAATGCCTTTTATGATGAGTATGTTAATGCATCAACAGTATGCTATGTTTTTTGTCTTTCAGCAGTCAAAAGGTCAGAAAGACAGTTTATCAGGGAGAGGAAGGCCGACTACATAACAAAACATCGTAAAAGGATTATGGTACTCGGTTCATCTTTAGAAGTTCATGTTGCACAAGTGTACACAAAAGAGATGTTTAGACGTTTCCAACGTCAATTCATTGATTCCATGAAATACAATGTTCATAAACTTAGTGAGTTGTGTGTCACTGATACTAAGGTTTATGCAGTGTATAATGCAAATGCAACTGAAAGTGGTGGAAGATATAAAGAAGTTGTCAACAATCGACAACTAGGATCGGTAACATGTAACTGCCAAATGTTTTCTCACTCTGGTGAATTATGCAGGCACATCTTGAGATATTTCATAGCAAAGAGTATTTCACAAATACCGACCGACATGATCCTTCATCGGTGGACAAGAGACGCGAACAAAAGCAATGGTGAAGACTTACTCTTTAACTCCACATCTGCTGACTTCGAACAAAATCAAGCAATGCGCTATAATCATTTGATGGGTGATTACCAGGAGTTAGCGAGCAAAACGGCTTTGCTTTCGGTTCGAGGTTATAAAACCGTTTTAAACCGAATGCACGAGGAAAAGAGTTGGTTGAAAGATGATCCTGGATGAGAATATTACTGAACTGGCAGATGACGACATTGATTGCACAGTTAGAGATCCAAATCATGATATGGGATACGATAATGACGATGAAGATGCAGAGGTGAAAGAAGAAGAAGAGTTTTTGCCGCCTAATATTTCTCAAACAAAGGGCCGCAAAAAATAATCTAGATTCAAGAGTGCACTCGAGAGAATCATTCCTTCTAAGACTCATCGAAAATGTGCAATTTGTGGCTTTGAAACCGACCACGATAAGCGAAATCACTATCGAGTGCTAGGGATTCCTGAGCCAAAAAAATAGGCGTCGGTTGTATTAATCATTCTATGTTTTTTTTATTTTATTAAAATGAACATAATAATATGTCTATTCCTCTTAATGTTATGCAAAGACTAGTATTGGTATAATTTGTACTTCTAATATTGATAATCACATTATTATTATTATAATAATACTTCACTACTTTTATAAATTCGATAATCACATTATTATTATACTTCACTAGTTTTATTAATAATAAAATCATTTCTTAATAATAAAATCATTGCTTAATATATAAAATCATTACTAATAATCATTGCTTAATAAATATAGATATTAACTTATTTCTAAATAGAAAACCCCATATGTATTATATATAGACTTATTAATAATAATAAATCGTAATATAATAATAATGCAAGAATATAGATTTTGGGGATGGTCAAGTTTTAATATAAAAATATATCCTTGGTTGAAATTAATGAACAGGCCGTGGTGCTCGGGTGGTCATATATACGAGTGTATGGAGTTTGAGGTTGCGAGTTCGAATCATTTTAGCAATGAATTGCTTGAATAAAATCATTTTTTAATTTTTTATTGTCACCGCGATGTCAGTATCAACCAGTTTATTATTTTTTTCAATTTTTAATACCAAATTGTATCACCAGACTGACCGTAATTTTTTTATTATTTTAATGCCACCAGATCACTGTTTGCACTCTACCGAGAAATAAAAAAATTAAAAAAAAAAATGTAAAAGGTAAAAGCTCTTCCTACGGATTATTTTATTATTTTAATGCCACCATTTATGTATCGCACTTTACGGGGAGAAATAAAAAAAATAAAAATGTGTGTTTAGGTAGAAGCTCTTCCGGCTGGATTATTTTAATAATAAATATTCACTTTTTATAACTATACTGACAATATAATTTTACGTGGGCCTCACTTATTAAAATAGAAGCCGGTATAGGTGAATAATTAGGCACAACAACCTGTGCCGGCATATAAAATAGAAAAGTTAATCGCAGCTATCAATTCAATTTATCAACTATTCCAAAAGGGTGTGTTGCAACAAGACTATAAGAACCCAGGCTGCTATGGAAGGGCTCCCATATATATATAAAAGAGAGCAGACAGAGAAAATAGATAAACGTCCCATCCAAGTTCACCTCATCAGCTCTCTCTCTCTCTCTCTCTCTCTATCTTCTTATTCAAATTTAAGCTTCACGTCATCTGACTTCCTCCTTATTCAAATTTCAAACCTTCTTTCTCTGTTCTTACACTCACAAATCTCTCTCATACCTCTCAACTCCCCTAATCTCTTATCTCTCATACCCAATTTCTAATTGGGTTCACTTGAAAACGCAGAAGTCAAGAAGTCAAGATCTAAGACCTTTCCTCTTCCTCTAACCTTAGGTCGTCTTGATCGACTTCCTACGCTATCGCTTCATTGTCATTATCTTCGTTCTTGTTGTCATCGCTTCGTTACCGCTCCTCTTCTTTTGCCGGTAAATCTTCTCTCCTTTCTTCATCTATTGTTTGTTATTAATCTTTATAAATCGATTTTCATTATTGCTTTGTTGGTATTTCTTTTTCAAACCCCTTTTGGTGATTTCGAAATATTAAACCCCTTTTGGTGGTTACTGTTAATTCTTGGTGATTTCATCTATTGGTTATTATTGTGAATTTTTGGTGATTTCAAGCCCCCTTTTTCAAATCTCCTTAACTGCTTTTGGTGATTTTTTGTTGGCATCCCAAAATATGATGTTATTAGACTTAGGGAAAATGCAGTGTCTTCTACTGAATATAGTTGCATAAGTTATTTTGGAAAGAAGTACTATGTTATTTTTGTGTTCTAATGCTCTTGTGTTTGGAATGTCTCAGAGTTGCAACTTTTTCCAGTTATATGTATGCTAATTATTGTGAATTTTTTTTGGGTTTCTTGTTTATATAATTGTTTAAGTACTTTAGTTTAGTTAGATTAAAGTTAAGAGTTTGATGGAATTTGAGTGTATTAGTTGGAAAATTAGGGATTTACTATAACCAGGTCACTCATTCATTCAACTTTTTGATTCATCTATTTATTTTTTCTCATCTGAACTAATGTTCTAATACTTTAATCAAGGTTTATATACTCTGTCATCATATTTTCTTTGTTTATATTCTTGTTTAAATGATTATGGAGGGTTGTTTTGTGTATTTAATATTTTAATTGATGTGTTTTTGCTGTTTTTGCTCAACACAAATTTTTATTACTGTACGTAATTATTACCTTGGTTCATGCTGAAGAGAAATATGTTGCAGTTTTTGCTCAACACAAATTTTTATTACTGTATGTTTGATTATGGGACTCAATTTGGTCATTATGTGAAGATTTTGAGAAATTCCATGTATTTTTTGATAGTTCCACTTGTTGTAGATTAATTAGCAAGTCCAAATCCATAGTCTTTTCCCCCACATAATTTTTGATTAGTTGCTATATTTGTCTAAATAAATATAGTAGGAGCAAATTTGTTATGTTTTTTTTTTCACTGAATCTGTATAGTTCTTTGTAGTACATAATCTTCCGACGCTTACATGAATTGATCGGACAACCGATTACTTTTTCATGGAGAAAGTGGACATGATCATTACACGTATATGGGCATGGTTTATGAGACCCACAAGGTATTCTTGTAAAGATCGGCAATATTTTGTTAGAATCTTCAAGCCGTGGCAACTAATTTCTAATAAATAGTTCCTAACCATTTATGGTAGTTAAAGAATTCAGAGTTATGCGAGGTTGGCCTTGATTAGATTTTGTTTCCATCTGCCTTGATTAATCATCCACAAACACATTTGTTTTTCTTTATCCTCCTTTCGCCATTATGTTGCTTTACAGTGGATGATTGAGAAAACCAAGTGCACTGCGTAAAGAAAGATCCAAAAAAAAGATGATGAGATTCTCGAATCGAGGCGAGAAAGGTGATTTGAACGGATCTCAGATCGAAAATATGGAAATCAGGTTTCATATCTTCCTCTTGTTATTGCAATTCTTAAATTATACAGTGTTAATTTGGGATGTTTGCTTACCACTACTAAAGTTTTTGAAATCGCCTTTTGGTTGTTGTACTTCTATGCAATTTCAAAATGAATGCATTTGCTTATAGAAATTTTACTATTTGTGAAATTTGTGGAATTTTTTTACTTCCTCATTCCAAACTTTGTGGAAATTATTATATTAGCATGGATCACTTCATTGTAATGGAATCAAGAACCAATTCATAGAATCTCACAGAAGCTTAAAATCATGCACCCAGTACATGTCTTTGGGATAGCATGATAAACTTTTAGGTATGAGTCACACAATGTCTTCCTATTGTTATTGGCAGTCTGGCAGTGGTAAAAAAAATAACAACAAAATTCTTTACTAAGCATAGGTAAATAAATTAGTAAACAGACAGCAGTCAATTTACTGATAAGTACACATTTAGGATTATGGCTCTGCTATGAGGCTATTTGAGGACTAAAGGTGAGGATTTATCGTTCCAATTTACTGATAAGTACACCTCTAAGTATAAACTCTTAAATAGAGGGGCTTCAACATCCAACGGCCTAAATTGTGAAAATCTCTTTTGAAGGTCACTATTCATCATCCATCGGCCAAGCCCTTGGGGATCTCCTGGGTAACTATCATCCATCAACTTTGAATAAAAATTAGCCCCATATCAACCATAAATATCTCAGGAAACTCACTAGTTCATGCTTTGTTCTCAATGCCGGGAAATTAGCTATAGAATGCAAGTTTAAACCATTCCAATCTCATCCATTCTAGCTGAAAATCACTGGATTTGTTACATTTACAATTTTTAAAGACCATGATTTTGGAGAATTATCATCTAATAGTAATCAAAGCATAAGCAAATTCCATCTTAAACCCGCCAAAATCTCTTCAAATAGCTCCAATCTCTACAGCAAAAATCACTATAAAGCATATCAAATCACAACAAAATCTCCATATTCTGCTTTCATAAGACAAATTGCGAATGAAGTACTCTTCACAATTCAAACACCATTTTGAGGTTTAATCACTTCCATGCTGCTTATGTCATTCACAGGCTACCAGTTCCAGTCTCAGTTTAAATTTAAAGTCATTCCAATTGAATTTTAATCTCAATAATGCAAAAAAAGTCCACTGTTGACTTCTTTTCTTTTTTCTTTTCTTTTTGTTTGTTTTCTTCAATGAAATCGCATTCAATTAGCCCTAAACCCTGCTTAAAATCTCTTAGTAGAACTATTAGTAGGGTTCAATCAGCCAAGTCTATCAAACTTCATTTTACAAAATTTTCTTTTAATTTTGCATTAGTCAAACATTATTCAGCGTAGTTAGCAATTTCAAATAGTGGTCAATGAAAACACCTAATTTCTTGCACGTCATGGACTTGTAATTTTGCTTTTCACCACAAATCATTAGTATTCACTAATTTTGGTGTCCGGAATATATAATTGCAAGTTATTATCGCCCTCGATCATGACATCCGATGTCCATTACGATTATAAGATATCGAGAACAGCCTTTTAGTGGTCTCCTAGAGGATTTGCCTGAACTTGCAAGTGTTACTGGCAATCTCTGGGGTAGTTCTTCCCTAAGAAGTTTATTCAATAGAATTAGTATTCTAAAATTTGGGGAGTGTAATCGCAATATGATATTTTTGTGGCCTTACCGATGGCGGTACCAGTACATTCTCGAGATAAAAAACAATTTCGGTTTAGATGAGAATAAAGAATACCATATATCTTTTCATCCTTATTTTTTTCTCCTATAGTTTATTTACTAAACCCAAAAAAGCAACGTGAAGTTGCTCTTCGATAGACAACGTGCTGAACCTTATTTACTACTGGAGGTTGTGTTAATTTTCATGGGAAAAATGTTACAACATTGTTGTTCACATTGCATGTGATGATGAAGTAATTTTAATTGGTCTTGCCATGAACTATTTAGAAATGCTTTGAAGCTCATGGTACTTTGGCTATCTATTACAATTTCAGTTGAAGTGCTTAACTACTGCTCTTTGTTAGGTAGGATACAATGTTGTAACACCATGCCAACAAAATATTGGAAAGGTAATACATTTCAAGCATTAATTTCCCCACCAGCTGTGAAACCTTCATGTTATTATTATTTTCATAACTACCTTATCATTTATATTTTCAGGTGTGAGGATACACTTTTAATATTAACTTAGGGGATGTAGAATCCCTTGAGCTTGATTCATTTGGAATATCCATCATTCCATCAAGTCCGTATGCGTGTATGTCCTTTTACTCAGTTCCCGCAAGTGGAAAGTTTATGGCTGATAATGATATTATTTCCTTGTCTTTTCAACTTGACTAAGCTTCAATGAGTTGCTAATTTCCACTACAGTATTCATTTACAAGGATATCAATTTGCTTCAATGAGTTGTTCATATTATGTAAGTTGTAAATAGTTTTTTTTTCTTTTTTAAAATTTTTAATCTTGATGTTTTTTAATTTCAGTAGATTGGTTAGGCTATGATAATATCATTAGTTTTCTTGAATCAAACCTCGATCGCTTTCTACTTCATAAGCCCTGCTCTTTTTCTTTGTTATTTTTTTATTTATTTAAGTTCAAAATTGATTGCTATTTGTATTTGTTGGCAACATTATTTGGCACAGGAAAATGAAGGTTTAGAAGTTAGTGGCATTCTTGAAGGAATACATGGTGTTTGGAAGTTAGTGGCATTCTTGAAGGTATTTACTGGTCTGCTTCTGTAGACCCTGCTCATTGTTTTGATTGAATGATTAGTATCAGTTATACCTTGAAATCTTTAACTTAAGTTTTCGAATAGCTTCAGTTAAAAATTCTTACCTATTTTATTACAAGTCTTCTTATAAAGTCTACCACAACTTCAGTTTAACTTTGGGTATTTTAAATTTTTTTTTTTACAATGGGTGTTTAATATCCGTCTCTCTCTTTCACAGCAATAGTTTATCTTATTCTTTGCTTTTTATCGTTTTCTTTTTATTGAAAGGGTTTGCTGAACTATTGATTAAAATGGTGGTTTTTTAAAGGTTGAGCGACTCCGGGTTTTATATATTGAATTTATTTTGGTGGATCGAGGTTCCAATTGTTGTGGGTTTAGTTTTTGGTACAACTTTTATGGGGTTTAATGCGTGATTATAGATTTAATTTTTCTTCTCAGTTGTTCTTTTTGAAGAAATCGCAAATATGTTACTTGAATGGGGTTTAATGCGTGATTATGGAATTAATTTTTTTTTCTCGGTTGTTCTTTATGGGAACTTTTTGGATGTTTTTTTAAAATCTTTCATTAGGAGTTAGGACAAATTAGTACTCATATTATGTAAGTTGTAAATAGTTTTTTTTTCTTTTTTAAAATTTTTATTATTGATGTTTTTTAATTTCAGTAAATTGGTTTAAATTTACAAATCAACTGAGTTGTGGTTTAAATTAAAATTGTTTTTATCAAGAATTTTTTATCAAGTGAATCAACCATTAGTATCAGTTATACCTTGAAATCTCTAACTTAAATTTTCGAATAGCTTCAGTTAAAAATTCTTATCTATTTCATCATAAGTCTTCTTATAAAGTCGACAACAACTTCAGTTTAACTTTGGGTGTTTTAAATTTTTTTTTTTTACAATGGGTGTTTAATCTCTGTCTCTCTCTTTCGCAGCAGTAGCACACACACACACCCCATTATACTGCCACCAATACAAATTTTTGATTTAAATCATTAACCAAATGAACCGTTTGTTGAAATGGTACTAAGAAAATTTTATTTGATTGTAAGTCCATATCTTTTCCTAAATAAATTGATTATTACAATCTCTCTAAATTCTAACTTATATCAATCTAAATCATTCCCCTTACATACAAATATGTGTTCTCATTTGTTTTTTAGATAATTCAGGGTAAAGTAAGGGGTCTTATGTTTCGGATTTACAATTGTTTTATTTTGACTCACATATTTCGATAATTTTTAAATTTTAAATATTTTCAGGTATATATTGAAGGATACGTGGTGTAAATTCAGAAAGATTATACTTGGTGTAGTTTATAAAGTAAAGGGTCTTATACTTCAACATGTTGTTTCTCTATTAGATGCATGTATGTATTCTTTGTGTTCCGTCTTTTATAAAGTTAGCTAATTATACATGGTTATGATGATTTTGGGTATGGAATGATGATTTTTTTGGTGGTTTGGATATGTATGGATGATTGTAAGTTTTGTAAACATGTTTAGATTTTTCTTGATATCTATTTTTAAAGGAAACTTTGTTGAAATTTCTTGAAATTAGTAGCGACTAGCTTGATGTTTTGGTGGTTGGATGTGTTGATTGAGTATGTATTAATTTCTTCATGTATGTATTTTTGGTGTTCCGTATTTTGTAAAGTTAACTAATTCTACATGGTTATGATGATTTTGGGTATGGAATGATGGTTTTTTTAGTGGTTTGAATATGTATGGATGATTGTAAGTTTTATAGACAGGTTTATATTTGCTTGGATATCTATTTTAAAGCGAAATTCACGAATTTTTTAAAATTAATAATGACTAAACGATGTTTTGGTGGTTAGATATTTTTTTCTTCATGTATGTATTTTTGGTGTTCCGTATTTTGTAAAGTTAACTAATTATACATGGTTATGATGATTTTGGGTATGGAATGATGGTTTTTTTTGTGGTTTAGATATATATTGATGATTGTAAGATTTGTAGACAGATTTAGAATTTTTTGGATATCTATTTTTTAAGGAAATTTTGTCGAAATTTTTTTGAAATTAAGACTTAACTAAATTCGATATTTTGGTGGTTGGATATGTATTGAAGATCGAGTATGTATTAATTGTTGTGGTGGTGATGTATGTCTTTAGATAATGTAATATTTTTCAATTTTAATTTAATTTTTTAGATTCTGTAGTCTTTTCAAATATCGCGGGTTATAAATAATATATATATATACCACACAAAACATGTAGCTGAAAGCATTTATTTGGACCCAGGAATAGAAAAGGAGAGAAGTGATGGCTGAACCAATAGCACGGCCGTGGTCGACTTGGCGGGTACTGGCTTTCAATTAATTCATTTACTTGCTACTACAAATTTGTTTGTTATTAACATTTACCAACTAGTATTTCACCATGCAACTTCACCATATCATCAGCATGAATACTACATAATTCAAATTTAGACATTAAAATATTTAATTAGCTATATATAGAGAGAGAGAGAGAGAAAGAGAGTATTGATCTAAAGCATTCTTCTTAAATAACATTTATTTATTAAAACTACGTCGTTTTGGAGATTTTTTTAAAAAATAAGTGGAGTTGCAGGTGATATTTTTATAAATAAAAGGAAAGCAAGTGAGACCACTCTATTTTAATATTATTTTATATTTTAAAAGAATACGTAGTTTTAATAAAAGAAAATCTTTATTTAAGAAGTAGTGTTATATATATATATATATATATATATATATATATATATATATATATATATATATAATGCTAGAAAACGATTAATGATTGGAGATAATTATATATGCTATCTAATTAAGAGAATATATATAAAAGAAAAGTAAGTGGGATCACTATCTTTTAATATTATTTTATTTTTTTAAAGAATATTCAAAACGATTAGTTTTAATAGAAGTATGTTATTTAAGTGATATATTATATATATATATATATATATAGGAAAAGGATCAAGAGCTTACCTCTAGATCCTACATATATCTTGCATATCGCTTTTAGCGACGAGCTTTGACGATGACTGGTTCTCGGTCGTCGTTATATATCAGATGTCGCTAAAAAAAGCCCAGCATTTACTGGTTCTACGATATAATGATTTTGATCGAATCGTCATTCAAATCATATTAAAAGGGTGAACATAATATGAAAAATAAAAAGGTGATTTCTTGAAATGAACTATATATATATTTGAATTAAAGAAATCATATATAAGACCTAAGTTTGGAGGATTAATCCAACTACAAAACCCCATATTATCAAACAAAAAGAAAAAAAAAACATATATACATGCGTACATTGTCATCAGTGATCACTCACTTCACTTGTATAGCCTGCCTAGTTTGCTTGGCAAACACTCCGGCCATATTTAATTACTAAGGCAATATAATGCAACAACCATTTTTCCTTTTCCAATTACTCAGATAGTTAACGTACGTTTGGTCCAATACAAAAGAGTAAAAGTGGATGGGGTCCGGGAATATTATTGGGATAATGAGCAAATGGAGGAATATTGTGTACATTTTTTAATTGGTAAGATCAAAAGGGGATACATATTTTGCTTCTCAAATCCCAAACACCATATTGTATCCAAATTTTTTTTGAAGGAAAGCCTATCATAATAAAAAGATAGATATATACCAATTATATATATCCGTCAAAAAAATGTGAATAGTTAACATGAATTTAATTTTAGTCAATTGATTAATAAAGTATCAACATGCAGGTCGTATCAACAATGTATTGAGCAATTAACCAAATTACCATGAACTTAACACCGAATTTCAAAAAAAAACAATGAAAAAGATAAAAGGTAAAATATTAATTTAATAGATCAAATATTTTGGTTTGGGGAAGGTAAGCTTATGGGGTGGACCCGGAAGCGATCGGACCTGTATTTTAGGATAAAATAATATTATTATTACATAAAAATAAATAATATCGCATAATCTACACATACATACATATCATGTATTTCCATAACGTTAAAACGTGCTTCACTAGATGTGTATATGTATGTATGTGAGTATTATATGACTTTTTTATCTGATAATAGCATTGTTGTTTAGGATATCCAATTATGGGGAATCAATTTAGGGACAATGGTACGGAGGGTGCCAGGGTGGATTTTTATTAATTATGGAAAAAATTATTATTCTTAGTAGATAGAGTAAGTGGGGTACCATTTCCAGCTCACTAATTGGTCTTTGTTTCCTCTCTTTTATCCCATTCTATGTGTGATATACTATAGGTGATAGAAATGGTATGGTGGTGACCGGTGATGTGAAGATATATAGTGAAGAAATAATCTCATGTTAATAATTTCGTATATAAAGTGTGTACACAATTGATTATGGCGAAGGTTTTTTGAGTTATAGTGACGATTTTATTCGTCGTCATAATTATTTTGGGCTATGACGACGGAAAAATCGTTACATAATTCAAAAAATCCGTCGTCATAGCTCAACTGTATAATTAATAGTTGTATATATATATATAGTCCTATATATATAATTTAAAACGTAATAAAATGATGAATATATTTTTACTTTTGGTCAGGTCAGCCTAAATTAAGACATAATATAATTAACGAACTTCTTATATCTTAATAATAATATTACTTCCTTTTTCAATTGTCTTATACTATCAGGTAGTGTATATTAGAGTTATCAATCAGCCAGCCAAATCTTAACTGTGATTGATTTATTTGATATACACTTCGATATAATTTATTAGATTAAAATTTCCAGCTAATTTATTTGTTGATTTGAGATAATTCGATCTATTAAACTAATATTTTAAATGAGCCAAATCATGGATTTAATTAAATTTGACTCACTGATCCACCAAAACAAAAAATACATACTAACAATAAAGCATTAAAAAAGAACTCACTCCCTATTTTAGGGAATTATGTATTCAAAAAGCATTTATTTTTTTAAATGATTATCATGTTATTATTTAGTTTTCACCATCAAAAGGACCTTTTTTTTTCTTTTTTAGGTTTCTTATGTAAGAAGAAGAGAAATCAGAAACGTTCATTATTAATTTTAAATCTTCAATTCTTGACCATTATATAAATGAGTTGAGATTTGACAAAAAAATGTGTTCGGCTTGTAATTCCCTCTTTTAGTTTGATTCGAGTATGCTCTACTAGTTTAATATTTTATTAATTAAATAGCATTATATTATATTGTTAATTAATACAATAATTCATTAAATTTTATTTATCTCAATATATAAAGATCAATATATGCAGTTAGAAAACAAAGTTGAATCTGGTTTAAAACAACTCAATTTATTAACTTTTAATTGAAGTCGAACTCCGTCTATAAAACTGAATTTCTTCTTCATTATAGATAACACAATTATATTCCATAAATAATGAAATCCAGAAAACTGAATTTCACGAAAATGAAATTTTGTATTATACATATGTTGTATTATATTACATGAAATTTTAAAAGTGATTTTTGAACATTAAAAATTAAATTTTTTAGATAAAAAGTGAAAAAATTTAATGAGATAAAGTTCAAAAAATTAAAATGAGAAAGTAAAAAGTTTAAAGAGATTAAGAAAGTCAATATAATTCTATAAATAATAATATTTTATAAATTAATATAATTGTACAAATTATAACTTTTTTTAGATGAATCAATTTGGATCATGATCATAATGAACCAAATCATCAGAACATAATTTACATATGAAGGGGCAAAAATTTATGAAATTTAAAGCACTCATTCTAAACAAAATAACTTGCGTCATAACTCTGACACAAGTTTTTTACGGGCAAAAAGAAGCACATTCCGAATCAATGCAATACTCAAAAATAAACACCCAGTTCCCAGCCCACAAAAGCAAGGATACATAGGGAAAAAATGTTCAACATGCTTAATCCTATAGCAAAGTCTATATATCAAGACAATTCAATTCCAAACAAGAGTAAATCTAATACATTAGAACCTTTCCGCCAATCTAGCGGTGACTGCTCTTAGTTTTGAATACACCTTCCCAGCAGGGGAACCTAAGATAAGACTGCATAGAGAATCTCTTGCAATTTTAATATTTGCAAAGGATCCTAATATGTGAATCTTTGTGTCTGCAACGACAATACGTGTCTTTGTAGAGTTCTCAATTGCAAACTTTGTTTTACCTCCTTTGCCAGACAGCCTTCCAATTGCGCGAGACAAGTGTTGACCTCGGAGGGTTTTAACATCCTTGATCTCAAAAGATTCCACATACAGCTCATCCAAACGCAAAAGGGCAACAGCATCTATCACATCAAAACCAAGCATGAAGGCATGAACAAAATCAGCACACTTTTGAAGGTTACTAATATCAGGGGTGTCTGATCTGGTTTTCAATTCAACTTTGCGTGCTTTCAGATTCATACGGATGTCAATCTTCATTTGCTCATATACTGGAGTGTAAATTTCCATCCATGCTTTTTTGAGAGGTGTATAACGATGTGCTGGGACAGAAACTTTTCGAAACTGTACTTGCCCATCAGATATCTCATGAGCCTTCAGAGGTTCAAAATTCGGCTTTGATGCAAAAGATACGCGCTTTACATCAGATGAAACCTTTTCAATTTCCATAGAGGTTGTGCCTTCGCTGGATTGCATCATGTGAGTTCTGTTGACAGCAGCCCAAGAGATAAAACTTATATATGAAGATCCAAAATTAAATCAAGTATCAAGTTTAAGAATGTCCTAACAATTAATATACATAACGAAAAAGCTTACGGATGTCGCAAACTCAATTAAATTATACATATCAACAAGGCAGTAGAAAGACCTTTTTAAATAGACAATGGAGCTAGGAAACAGAAAAAATGAAAAGCATGTTTGCTCTAAGTTTATATGCAATGATCAAGATTGTTCTTGTTTTTGCTCACATAGATTTCTAATTATCCAAATTTATCATTTAATTTCAAAAATCTATGCTTGGTTTCTTGCATGACCAAACAATCTGCTATGATGGAGAAAACCATGATTTTAATTAGTCCTATCCCTTCAAGTACGTCACAATTTATTACAACTAAAAAAGAGTACGAGCAAATAAACAAACTACATTCTACAAAATAATGTACTTATGAACAGTGGAAGGGCAGAAATTAGCAACAAATCAAGGCAAAAGAAATGAACTCAACGAGTTTGATAGCATTAAAAAAGTTTCATAGCATGAGAAAATAATAGCTCAGATTGGTCCAGATCAATGAGCTAATGTAGGGTCAAATAGATCAATGAGTTAGTAGGGTCAGACTATTTTAAGGAGTGAGGGGGAGAAACTTAATCAATAATGATTATTTAGTCACTATGCTGTTGACTAATGACTATGTTATCACCGTCTCTTGATCACTAAAATTGGTTTAGAGTTTTTTATACATAAAAAGGGACTAGAGTTGAAAAATTATTATCAGTTGAACTGTAGAAGTTATTTTCGTATTCGCTGCTACTATGTTTTATTGGCTACAACTTATTATTTAGAGGGAAGAAATTGCTTAATTTTGCACTTTGATTATGAAAGGAGTGAAGCATTCCTACTCCTTCCACACCTAAACTGACAGTGGCATTAAACAACCCCAGCACAAGGGAAACAACATTGCAGGAATGTAATCCAGGAAAAATTGCATAACACCATCAATTGAGCCAGGAATGAGACCAATTCTATGGATTTTGGTATAGTACATTAGATAAATAGATTAATAAAATAAATAACAACATACACATATAATCATCAGTGTTTTAAAAATCCCCCCCCCCCCCTCGCGCAAGTCAAAATAAAACAAAACAAGATTCACATATAATAAGTGTTTTAAAAATACCCGCCTCGATCTGATTATTCCCAGCCTTAGCATTAGGCGGTCCTCTACCGCCTCAATTTGGCAAGTCGCCAAGGCTCTTGTCTATTGTCTAGACAAAATCAGACATCTACTTTGAAACTCTATTATAATACTTTAAATGAATTTTTTAAACTTTAAAAGATTTATTTTTTGGTAATTTTAAATGTATAATTTAAAAATTACATCCATATGCTTTGTATAGTATAACAAGTATGTATAATAGAAAATAAATGAGACCACCAAAGAAACCGACTAGACACCGCTTGAGCAGCCTAGGCGCTAGGCACTTCCTCCGCCGCCTAGGCCCGCCTAGAGATTATAATATACTTAATTTTATTTACAAGTTTCACACATGGTAGTCACCAGGAACAGAGTTATAAAGCAAAAAAAACTCAAAGATTGTGTTATCAATTCATAAAGATTTGCACAAGTCATAAGATTTCTTACATTTAACTAAATACAGCAACACTACACAACAACTACACAATTATTGAAAGATATCATTTTTATAAATAAAGACAGACGAGTGACACAATTACATATATATAAACAAGTTTCTGAATCGTAAAACCAACTTAAGTTTCTCGATTCAGTAAAATGAAACACAAAGAAGATCCCAACAAATTAAAATACGTGTTATGCTTATGTACAGAAATATATATAGTATTTTTGTAGAGGAATAGAATCTGTATTTTTGTAGAGAATCGAGCGCTTACCAACTAGAGGGAGGCACGAAGCTAAAAGGTAATGAGAATGAAGCAGATGATAACTCTGGAGTTGCGGTTCACTTGCAGCCCTCTTTCTCTCCCTCTTCCTCTTCCTAAAACCCTAGCTTTTGGTGTGCTTATATAGCCCAAAACACAATGTCTTTAATACCCCATGCCCCAACTTTAATTTCACATTTGCACTCTTAATCTATTTTGATCCGTTTGGCAGTAACACCTATTTCCGCAACAATTTAAAATAGTTATTTGATTTTTTGCAATCAATTTATGAAATTATAAATTTTAGAACTAATATAAATTTAATTGATTTTAATTAATACAATAATTTATATTACAAACTATTTAAAAAATTAAAATTGTCAATAAGTACAAAATTATTATTTCAAAGATTAAGTTTTTTTCTAACTCCTTGTCTAATTGTGGCCTTGTGGGGGCAAACAACACATCTACTTCTAACAAAAGGAGGCGATATGGTTTCTACATGTTAAAATCTCAATTGGGATAGTAAGATACTTTCATTTTATATTTTTTATGCGATTTTAAATTAATTAGGAGTTTTAATAGATTATTGTTAAAATATAAATTTTTCATAATTCATATTTGCTCGAAGAAATTTTAATGGGTTATAGTTAATTTTTAAATTTACATAATTTATGTTTGTCCACGTTAATCGTAAAAAGTAATAAATTAAAAAGAAGAGAGATAAAAATTATAGTTAATTTTAATTGAACTTAATTTATTTATTTTATGAATTATGTACACTAAATCAGTGGCGTAATTTAAGTTATAAAAATAGAATAGATTGGATTATCTATTATGATTATTGTTTAGTAGATTTAAATTTTAGATTGCTTTCTTATTATTAATTTTCATATTCTAAATAGTTTAATTGTAGTTGATCAATTTTTAGTCTTTATTTTAATTCGCCTAAGATATATATTAAGAATATTTTAAAATTAATCTAACTTTTGTGGGTTCAACATGTACTTGCTTTTTTTCAATTTGACAATGTACACTTACAATACATGTTTTTATCACGTTAGAGTTAACTAATGATCACCCGAGTAAATTAATGAATTTATCACCCGAGTGTGTGTGTGTGTGTATATATATATATATAGGACATGATTCATAGCTATCGCTAACTATGACTTATGTTCCAACCAACCCATATTGAGTTGTTCATTCCAATTGTCAACGACTTAGAATAGATTTACTCAATTACTATCCGTAAAAAGTTTTTGCTTGTGGATAGTAATTGCCATATAAAATTCTTTATTTGCTCCTCATTTTAATCGGAATTGAATATGATTTTTCTCTTATCCGCTAGAACTTCTAGCTAGCAGATAGTCTACATAAAAATTTATGTAATTAACTATCTGCAAGAAGTTCTTCTGAATACTTAGTCACCCATATAAAACCCAGTAGATTGAATTGGGGAACTTCTTGCGCAAATAAACCCTAACCCTAAGTCGAAGCCGCTCAAGCTGAAGATAAATTTAAGAATATTGCATTCTAAACTAACGATCTTGAAGAATCATGCAAGTTTCGAGAAATTTTGGATGTTGAAAAATACATCTATAAGATTAATTTTGCAATAATCTTGTTATTTTTAACTTGTATAATTTTGTGATAAGTATATAAGTTTTGTAAATTTTTCAATTTTTGGTGGGTTATGTAGGTTAATGTGTGTTTGTTTTACTACAATCTTGTTATATTTACATTGTATAAGATAGTTTGGAAATTTTTATTCTTATTTTTGTTTAATGTAGGTTATTAAGTGTTAGTTTTTCAATTTTTTGTTTTGATGTAATTTTGTTGTTAAATGTAGGATAATATGGATTTTAATCCTGACCCATTTGATTCTAGTGTTCTTTTTATCAACAAAACCATGTTTTAGAAGATGTATTGAATAATAAGGTATGAATTGAATTTATGGTTTCTTTTTTCTTCTAAATTTAAAATTAATTGATTAAATAATATTGATGATACATAATACAAATTGTGATATTATTTTGTATTTATTTGGGACCTGTTATATATTTTGAAATGAATGCCTTTTGGGATCTATTTAGTGAAAGTGGTTGGAGGAATGTAAATTGGTAGAGTAGAATTTAAATGATAAGCAAATAGAAATATTAGAAGAACTACGTCTCCATGTTTTCTTAATTCCCTCTGTTGTGCTTAAAAATGGTGCAAAGTTTGGCATCTGCATTTGTTGAGTGGTTCAGGAGGGAAACTAATTGGTTTCACTTCAATTGCGGTGAAATGACCATCACTTTGGGGAAGAAGGAAGATGTTGAAAAAGGTAATGTTGATGAAGGAAGCTTTTTTGATTGCAACATATGCTTGGACTTGGCTAGGGAACCAGTTGTGACTTGTTGTGGTCATATATTTTGTTGGCCTTGCCTTTATCGGTGGTTTGCACCTTCACTCTGATGCCAAGGAATGCCCCATTTGCAAGGAGAGGTGACAATTAAAATGTGACTCCTATTTATAAATTTTATGGTCAATTTATATATATTATTTAAAATTTTAAAATTTATACGTATTTATGGCCGTGGGAGTAACAAGCACGGACCGGAGGATAATTCAAGTCTTAAGATCCCTCAAAGACCCCAAGCACAGCGGGTTGAGAGTTGGTGGCATATCATTCCGAGAAATGCGTTTGCAGTTCCGATGGAGGAAATGATTCGGCGTCTTGGAAGTAGATTTGATTTGAGCCGGGATTTGGTCCAGGTCAATTCCCGAAATTCTGACAGCCCCGATGGATCGCTCGAGAGAAATAGCTCGTTGCTCAATCGAATATTGACCTCTAGAGGAATGCGCAGAGAACAAAATACAGTTTTGCCGCCAGAGGATGTTGTTGACTTATCACAGAGCAGCCCTACTAACTCTGAGGTAGGAGAAAGCCGTCGAATGTTACCCTTTTTAATTCGAAGATCACAATCGCATCGAGCTGCTTCTATTTCCAACATTACATCTGTATTGAGTTCTGAAAGGGCAGTTGAGTCATATTTGCGCACCCATCCTATGGAATGGAATCAGGAGCATCCTCCAACTGTTGATGACAGAGATTCTGTATCAAGTATTGCTGCTGTTATACAGTCAGAAAGTCAGACAGTAGATACTGCAGTTGAAATAGATTCCAGAGTGTCCCTTTCTACTTCGTCGTCATCGAGAAGAAGATATGATGCTTCAAGGATTTCAGACTTGGACAGTGGAGATTCTCGTACACCTAGAAGGAGGAGGTTAAACTGAAGTCTATCCTCATCTGACAGTTTCCCCTCCCTGAGTACATTAAAGATTCTTGCCGTGCACCTACACCTCCTCAAAGATGGATGTTAAACTGAAAGGTAATCATCTGACTCTTCCCTTTCCAAACTAAAGCGAAGATTCTTGTGCACCTAAAAGGTGGATTAACTGAAATGAGCTCCCCATCTAATTATTTTTCCTATTCAGGGATCTTTTGAGCATATATAATTTTCTATTCGCCCAAGTCTATTGCCTTTTTAGGAAGGCTACTTGGACTTTTCATTTCAATCAGTTTCTGCCTTGAAATATTTATAAAACAATTCACATTTAGGTGCTAGCACTATTATGCATTATGCAAAATGAAATCTTGTTATCCTTCACAAAGGGCTCTGCTCTCAATGTGTGTGGCGAATCAAATTTGTCATTGAGCAATCAGTCCTACTTGCTTCTTGTTCTGTACATAAACCTCCGGACTCTCGTATTGTTTGTTGGACATAGCCATAGGGCATCAAATAAATCTCGCGTTTCTGTTATATTTTTAATAATGTTGTTTTGATTACGTGTGTATGTTGTATTTGTATCTATTTTTATTTTTATTAAAACAGACAGCAGGTGTATGGTTTTCTTTTTCTTTACCCTTGGCCCTTTGGCAGCCTCCAGAACTAAGTTTTGCTTCGACAATTATGAGTTCAAGTGAAAAAGAGAAGTGAGAAGAAGATGGTTAAGTTGAAAATATCTCAGTCTCTTGCTATATGGAGAATAATAAGAGTCGTATAATTATTTTTTTGTTAGTTGATATTTTTATGATTGTGAATTACATAAAAAGTAATATCAACTGCAAAATACTCCAATAACTTTGTAGTAGAGAGCACAAGCAGTAAAACTGGTACAGAAGAAACAAGACTTCCGCTCAGCTCATGCAAAACCTTTATAAATTTACTAAATGCCTTGTAATTTGTTTTGGACCTTCAGCATTGGCAGATTCATAAATTAAGTCTACAGCACCAACCAAAAGATCACCGACTTGTTGGTTGGTTGGTACAAGTCGGTTGGTACACCTCTTGTAGTAGGTTGAGGGACATTGTTTGGATGAGCATTACGATGCTGTGATCACCGACTCATCATCAACTTATTCGGATCCGGTTAAGTTAACTTATGAATGATAAAATTTATTCTAAATTTTGAACGATCTAAATAATTTATTAAAATAAATAAAAAATTTAAAATTAATTATATTTTGTTAGATAGGTATATAGTCCCAATTGATATTTTTGACTAAAAGTTTGATAACTGTACAGATGGCGTAACAGAAATTATTAAATAATCAATCAACTTTAAGTAATGACAACTGACTTTGACATAAAAATACTAAACAATATTCTATACCGTACTATAGTATCCCCCGAATCACAACAAACTAGTACTAATAAACAAAGAGATAAGAAAGAATTATTACACCCATTATTTTATTTTAATAATGAAACTAACTAAACAATTGAAAATTTACAATATTCAACCTTTGATGCCTTGAAAAGGGAAAATTTTGTTGAAGGAGAGACTTACAACTGCTAATTTTAGTTACAACTATTTCTCATAATTTGTAATGCATAAAAAAAATTGAAAAACACCCTTTCTTGGATGTTTGTTTGCTTCTTTATGTTTATATTTCCAAGAATTTAACAAAGAAAAGAAAAAAAACTATTATTGCACATTCTATGTAACGTAACTCACTCGGTATTTTACTAAACACAGCATTATTTTATGTGTTTGTGCTTGTTTACCTATGCTCTTTTCTGTTGTTGGTATTGTTTAATTAACAGTTCTGCATAGAGAAGCTCATTCCAAGCGTCCGGCACGCCCGGGAGGCACCAATGGCTGCAGTCCTGGATTCTTGACGGCGATGTTCTCTCCTCTTCTGACAGATTTTGCTTCCTATAAATGGATGGATGACCATCTTTCCGATAATCTGTCAGTCTTGTGATGTTCATATAAGAGACTCGGGTTTTCATATTTTTCACTACTTTCTCCAGAACTCTCATCTTGGGCGGATATTGTGCGAGATATGTCTCATTCTTTATTGGCTCAATTTCATGGTCACATTGTCCGCCAGAATTCCACTGCCCTCCTCTGTCGGCAAGACAAATACTCCAAGTTAGATAAGTTTGAATGAGAGCGCCAATTGTGATGAAATCAATGTAAAATGCTACGGAATAAAACAAACAGATCCTTATTATATATCGGTATTCCTGTCCAATATATTGTTCTTATTTAAGGGGAGACACACTTGTAAAAAAAATATGATAACTAGAATTGTCGCTTCTATCAACTCTTTACCTGAAATGAGAGGCTGAATATCCCCTGAAGAAAACCATAGTCCTCAAAGGATTTACGTTGGCATCCACCCATCTTGCCCATGTTGTTAAGGCTTTCCGAAATGCCTCGATAACATTTAGTTCATGATAAACATGTGTCCCTTCTTGATAATAGTCTCTCCTGCAACATTTCATTGTTATTTAGTATCTACTATTTGGATTTGAACTTGTACAACAGAGTAGGTAAAGATGTTCAAGTGGATATCTTTACTTACCCTTGGGAAGTTTTTGGATGAGTCCACCAGTGTCCGGTGTTGAAAATAAGAATGTCCGCACTTTTATATTTATCAGCGGAGATCCCTATTCTATCAAGCCGAAGTGTTTCCTGCCTTGATCCATCTTTCTCTGGCACTTCCCATTCTTGAACTAAGAAAGGAGATACAAAAAACTCTACCGTGCAATTAAAATCCTGGCCAGAACAAGGAAAATGATAAGGAAAAAAATAATAATAGCGAGCTCATATAATGTATAATTATAAGGACACAACCTGATATATGATTTAGGATACCAAGAAAAGAGGACTATTTAAAAAAATTACCTTAAATATAAAGGAATACGAAGCTTCTGACCGGAAATGGTGTCGCCCAGATGCTTCATAAACCTTGCTTTGATCTTTCACAGAGTTTCTGAGAATACAAATCAAAGACTCCCATGTTTCCTATTGAGAGAATCGCCAACAAAACCAATCGCTTTCCTCTCAACAATTCCAACATATGACTTCCATTCAATCTGTAAACAAGTTCATGAGCATTGATGTTAAGAGAAATATGAAACCTTGAAAGATCATTTATAGTTTAATAATAATAAAAAAAGTACAAAAAATGGCCAGAAAATACCCAATGTGAAAAGCACCAGATCAATAATTTGCTAAATAAAAAGAAACTAGATAATTAATGAAGTCTATCTTCATCAGAACCAACCCACAAATAACTGGAACTTACCTCAATTTCACAACAATTAATACAAATCAATAGTACGAGAAATAATGGTTCAATTACAGTAAATTAACACAAAATTCAAAACACAACAAAGTTATAAATTAAGCACATTAAAATCCCAAATAGAGCATAAAAAAGATTGATATACTTGGGGCCAAACTTACCAACTAAAAAAACGAAAAAACTCAAAGATGGACAGAAATTTTTCTAAGTTTCAACACAGATCACAATAGTACTTAGCAGAAAGTCCAATTACACAAAATTTTGAAGGAAAAAAACCCCCAAAAAAGTTTAGTACCAATTAATTAGAATTCGATCACAAACCTGGGTAAAGTGCAACTCTGTGGCTTCCATTTATACTGCTGAAAACCTTTATCAGGCCGACCATTAAGAAAACAATTGAATTGTTCATCAATAAGTGAACAAGAACCTGGTTTATACAGCGGATACGAATCATCTCTCACCCACTCCCCATGAAATAGATCACACTTCATCAAAGACTCCACCAATTTCTCACTATCTGGCTTTGCCGACACACCCAAAAGAGTGTCGTTGCTCTGTTTCTTGGAGAAAGAAGTTAAATTTGTGACCGCACCCTTCTCTGCAATTCTTTTATCTCCATTCCCAGAAATATTTTTTCCTCCTGAGGAAGACTTCGGAGCTGAATTTGCAGACAGATTTGCTACCACTGGAGCTTTGGGAGCCCCAATTGGGGTCTGATTTGGCTTAAAGACTCCAACTTTATCTTTATTATCATGAGTCTGTTTTTTCACCTCTGCTGGAGACGTTGGAGCTTCAATTCTGGTCTTATTTTGCTCAAAGACTCCAACTTTATCATGCAAATCTTTGTTTTGGGTCTGGTTTTTCACAATAATTGGATTTTTATTCAATATGGGTGCTCCGGTTGTGGTGTTTTGAGATCTAGTAATGTTGGTTGGTTGTGAAGAATTTGGGAAAAAGTAAGAAATAACTGAAGAGAAATGAGGTCCATCAGACCCAGAAGAGGAAATTGTGGGTGCAGATGTTGAAGAATTTGTACTAGAGATACTTGTGATGCCATTAAAGATGTTCGAGAACCAAGGTGAAGAAGAAGAAGAAGATTCTGTAGAAGGATTAAAGGCCAAGAAAACAGTGAAGACAATGAAAGCAAACATGAAGCCATAAGCAAAAATAACAGTTCGTTTGGCTCTTGGGAAAGATAAAAGAGATTTGAGGTCTGAAATCAGAGTTCCGCCATTGATAGGCAGATGATGCTTTGTTGCATCTGCCATGTGAATGGAAATATGCGTTCTGCAGATAAACCAGTAACAAGAAGTTTCCTTCCTATACAGAGAAAGAGAGAGAAAAGGGAATGATAGTGGAGAGAGAAAAAAAGGAAATGATAGTGGAGAGAGAAAAAAAGAGAGAGAGAGAGAGAGAGAGAGAGAGAGAGGGGGAGAGGGTTGTGAGTGTTGGGGAGGAGTCTTCAAGAGAAAGAAGTTTTAGTGAAATGGACGACGAACAGAAGACGTTTGTCATCTGGAAAGTGGCGATGATCATTACTCTGCTTCTACACTTTTACTAAATAAAATACTCCTTAAAATAAATTAAATAGTAATCCCTCCATCTCAAAATTAAAAATTAATTTAATTTTTGAGATTAAATAATATTATATTAAAATTTTAAACTAGTATAACTTATAAAAATTTAAAATAAAATAAACTTTATAATTAATAATTTTTATTATATATTATACAATTATAATAACTACATCAATTAAATTTTAATTTAATATGTCATTTTTAATATCTTTAATTTTAAAATAAATACTTTTTTTTTAGTAGTCCATAATTAAAATAAAATATTAATATTGGGTGAAATTCAGATTAAATCATTGACCATCTTAAAAGTTACAATGAGTTTCTCCTATCTTTATTTTTTTCTTTTTTCTTTTATCATTTTTTTTTCTTATTATTATTATTTTTCATTAATTTTATTCTCTCATAGGTACAATAGGTTAGGTTGCCAGTTGGATAAGTAGCTTTTCGTCTCTTGTGAGCACTGAAATTGGGGAGGGAATACTACTACCATAACTAGTGCCATATGTATACACTCCAAAATTTTAGAGAATTGATATTTTTACATTGAAAATATTAGTTTTATAATTTTTTTTTTATGAAAGTGAATTCATATACTATTTATATGGAATTAATATTTTTATTTATGAAAATTTTAAATTTCAAATTTAATTGTTATGTAAACAACATAGTAAAATGGGTAAGAAAAAGAGTCCTCCTATATATTTCAAAAGTTTTCAGGTAAATTATAATCGTAACTTATGTGTATACATGATATATGTATTAATTAAGAAGGATTTTATTTTAATTTATTATATTTTACAAATTGATCGCAATAGAATTTCGTCGAATATTTATGTGTATGTATATCATTTTTTAGAAGTGTCCGTACTTCCAGAAAGAATATAATGTGGGTGATGGAGATATTTATAGGAAACTAATAAATTCACAACAGAAAATAATATTTGCACGTAAAAATCGTCGTTATAGATCCTATAGCGACGATTTTCACCGTCGTTATAAATCTATAACGACACTTTTTATGTAAAAATATCAAAAAATGTTAGAAAAAAATATATCAATTTCCTATTTATATTCATATTGTAAAGAGAATAACTTCAAGAGTCCATTATGGCTACTTTACAATTAAGGCCTTGGTTGTTGCCGACTTTTATTTTATGGTTAAAAAATAGATTTATTTGCTAATAGTTTGTGATTCTATAATTCCCAAAATATTAAAAGTTTTTCCCATCTATTTTTTTTATCATTTTTAAAATTATTTCATACTTTAAAAAAGGGTTATATAGTATCACATTTTAACTTGGATTATAATCTTTCGTCAAATAGTTAAGAGTAATTTATCAGGTTAAATAACAGATTAATTATAAAATAAATAACATAAAATATTATTGAATTAATATAAGCAATTTGGGTGTTTGATAATTAGGTGATTTACGAGGAATGTGCCACAAAGGGTTTAAAAAATAGGCAAATAATCACAACAGTTATTGCATATGTAATAAAAATAAAATCTACTCCCTCCGTTCCTTAATATAGGTCGTTTTAGAGTTGTGCACAAATATTAAGAAAATAATTATATAACATTAAATATACTATCAATTGTCTGTATTGCCCTTATATTGGAAGAAGAGAGTGTTATTTATTGGGCAAAAATAGTGAGAGAAACAAAGTTATATTTATTATTTGGGGTAATATTAAAAACTAAGCAATTAATGCTTACTTAAAATTCTCAAACGACTTATATTTAGGAATAAAAATATTTCTCTAAAACGACTTATATTAAGAAACGGAAGGAGTATATCATAATTGTAACTATTAAGCATTTAAATCAACAGTAATAAATTTACCCAAATAGATAAATTAGTAATAAAAATCTTTAACCGAGTCAAATAAGTTTTGTACAATATTTTTAATAATATTAGGCACATTGAAACATTAATTTATTTATTTTTGGACATACGTTCTTACAATTTTTCTTAGACAAACGTAACCACAATTACATAGTACAATTCCGTTAAACGGGTATTTTGACAAAAATACTTTGATACAGTCTTAAAAAAAAGAAAATTTTAGGGTGCATTGAAAAATTTTTAAAACAAAAAAACATAAATATAAATATTTTGGTGTTTGTTAATCCTTTGAAAGTATTTTTACAGGGTAAATTTTGTGTTAAATAAGCTGTTTGTAAACAAAAAAGATTCTTAACTGCATTTGATACGTTTGGAACATTTTTCGAATCCAAACGCAACGCTTCAAAAATAATATCGTGTTTTTATTTGGACCTCTAAACGGTCTAAACGTCAATAACCATATATATATATATATATATATATAGAGAGAGAGAGAGAGAGAGAAGAGATTCAGTCATCTTGTGGCCGCCCCCAAAATTAGGTATCGTCCACCCATTTTGGGTCGCCACTTACACTAATACATAAATTCAAATACAAACTTAATTATACATCCGTAGGTGAACATACGACAATACATAAACCGAGAGTTCTAATAGGAATATTGTCATTTAGACAATATCCATATTCAAGTCAGTCCTCATTACATTTATTATCACACTATTTAACGTAATAGTGAGGACTACTAATCTTATCTTCTAGGACCATCACTCTTTTCCCACTCGTCCCAAATTTATATTCTCCGTTTCCTCAAGAGAACAAAATGAAAGAAATGGTGAATTTCAACTAGCAATTTCAAATATTATGACTAAGATAATGCATAATAAATTATCATTAGCCTTGAATAGTGTTAAACCGATACAATATAACAAACATCAAGTTTAACTGCGTGAATATCGCAATCCATTAAAAGAGTCAAATAGAAAATAAAGTCTACTATCTTTTAGGTTTTAAAAGGTTTTCATCAATTTTATCACTAAGACTCGGTTTAATGAATAAACCATAATATCTAATCATCCCCTGCATCTACCTGGTCAAGGATTTTCATCAAATTATCAATGGTCGTGACTATCTTAAATCACCCTCGTCATAATTGTGGCGCCCCAAAATTAGGTATACGTCCACCCATCTTGGGTCACCACTTACGTATGGTACATAAATTCAAATACAACTTACTAATATAAGCGTAGCAGACAATACGACATAAACGTGAGTTTGAATACAAATTTTGTCTATTAGATATTATACAAACTCAAAAAGAGTCCTCATTACATTATTATCACACTATTTCACGTAATAAATGAGGACTACTAATCTATCCTCACGGACCATTACTTCGTTCCCCGACTAAATCTCAAATTTATGTTTACCATTTTACTCAAGAGAATAACGAGTGAAAAAAAAGGTGAGCATCAACTAGCCCAAGTAAGAAGAAATATTATGACTAAGATAATGCAGAATAAATTATCATTAGCCTTCAACAAAGTGTTAAACCGATAAAATACAATGTACAACAAGTTTAACTGCAGCGGAATAAGCAATCCATTAACAGTAGAGTAGAGAATAAAGTCTACTTATCTTTTAGGTTTTAAAGGTTTTCATCAATTTTTATCATTGAGACTCGACAATAAAATAAACCACCACATCTAATCATCCCCGTACCACTACCACGAAGGATTTTCATCAAGTTATCAATGGTCACGACTATACCGAATCACCCCTGGTCATAATCATACCAAAAACTATCCATCATCGCATTACAGAGCCACCGAGGACTTTTGTCACATCATTTATATCAAGTCGTGATTATACTGAATGATCCCCATTATAATCATACTAAGTTCATCTACGCACGTAAGCCAAAGATAACATAATATAACATGAGGATGATGACAATGACATAATAATTCAATAAAACAAGTTCAAGAATTATTTAATCCATGAATTATTAACGTCCCAAATTGTCAACATGATCTTGTTTAGCCAGAGAGTAAAATTCAAGAATGATCGGGAAGAATATTTCCGAAAAAGATATCGGATGAAACGCAAATATCGAGGATATTCTACTAATTTCATGGAGTATAGAAGTCAAAGTTTTAACCAACCCAGGGTATAATAAAGAATTGAATAACAAAAGAAATCACCACGCATGCGGACTTGCGTGATACGCAGTTATTCCAATGTAATAATAATAACGGAACGGTCGGTGAAATTCACACCGGGCGGGATGTTCCAACAGAATAATAAAGATGGAACCGGATCCGGTGTAAAAACACACGAGATAGGATATTCCAACGGAATGATAAAGAGCGGAACCGAGTCCCGGTGTAAAACACACGCATGGATGTTCCAACAGAATAATAAAAAGCGGAACCCGTGTCCTGTGTAAACACACGACGGGATGTTCCAACAGAATAATAGAAGAATGTCACCAAGTATAGGAATTAACGGCAGATATCTGAGTTATTCCAATGAATAATAAGCGATGGAATAACATAAAGGATTTCACCAAGATATAGGGTATCTGCCATATCTGAGTTATGTAAGACCCCGAATTTTATGAAATAAAAGTATTCAATTTTTATAATTACTATTCATGAGTTACTATTCATTAAGAGTTACTATTCACTAGACTATTATTCATGAGTTAGCTTATATTCATGAGTTCTTATTCACGATTACTTATTCATGAGTTACTATTCACGATTCTTACTATTCAGCGAAGCATGATAATTTTTTTTTTGAAGGCGTTTACTCAATAATCATTACGAGTAATTATTGTTCAATATTATATTTTATTGATTCAATAATTGCTACGTTGATATTTTATATTATTGTTGTTTCAATAATTATCACGTACATATTTTTCCATTATCGAACGATAATTCATATTATCTGAATAATATTATTGGATAACATTATTGGCAATGTCTAGAAAATTACATCAAAGAGAGGTTTGGTCACCTAATTGCTACCAAGAAGAAGAAATTCTTATTGAAAGCCCACCTCTTTCCTGAACCGCCTGTTGTCAATATTGTGATTATGTAATATTATTTGTGAATAATTAATTATTGATTTTTATGATGAGAAAAATATTTATTTTATGTGGATATAGATGGAGAAAATTTTTAAAGTGACAATTGTTGAAAATTAATATTTTATCTTTTTTCGATAAAATAATTCATTTAAATATATTATTTTAATAATATATTAACGATGATATTTTTACAATGAATGTGGGATATATGAGTATATGAGGAGGAAGAGTATTTTTGTGGCATTAAATGTTTAACACATGTTTTGTGTGTTGGTGGACCTGATTATCGATCAGAAATTTGATTATAGCAATGTAAAATCGCCTGTTTGTGGATTTCGGTCGATTTTTGTTTGGAATTTGGAAAAACTTTCTTCTGCAAAGTTGTAGAGAATTGAATTTCCTATAAAAACTCGCGAGATTCGAATTTTCTGATGAAAGGGCTATTTATTATGAATTATTGAAGTTCCGAAGCTCCGAAATAATTGATTTTTGGGAGTTTAAATTATTTTTGTTAAAAAAAACGTTTTTTGTATTTTTTTGGACATCATTAACATGTGTGGCTGGTGTTTTGACCAAAAGGTAGGCTAAGGAAAATTTGTATAATTATATTAATATTATATTCAATTTTCGCTTTGGTGTTCTAAAGCGTTTTCCTATAAATAGGGTCTTGGGTTAGAATTGAAAATCACACCAGAAACTGAAGTTTTCTCTCTATTTCTCTCTCGATATATTGAGCGTATTCTTGTGAGTATACTTTGAGTATTGCTATACGGTGCAAGTTCGTTCAGCGTTATTCAAGTCAGAAGTACTGCTCTTTTGAGGTAAGGGATAGTAAGGGATTTTAAGGGTTATTATGTTTTTAGTTTCGAAATTTTTATGAACCTTCAAAAATTCTGGAAAAATTTGAAATGATATTTTTATGAGTTTTGTAGATTGTGTCCAAAAATGGAGATTTTTGGATGTATAGATTAGGAGTTATGGATTTTATGAGAAAAGACTATTTAAAAAGTAACCGCTTATAACTCCTTGTGATTAACTCCAAAATTGATGAAATTTTTATTGGGAGTACATCTATATAATATCAGTATACCGTGTAAATTTCAGAATTTTTGGATAAAAGTATAATTTATGATAAATGTTTAAATATTCGGTGGTTTTGGCCATATGAAAAATAGTAAATGAATTTTTAAAATTCTGAGAAAAATATATGATCAATATGGGACTATGTTATGCTAAATACCAGAAAAGAAATATTTTTGGAACTGATTTGGTATTTTTCATGAAAATGTTCTAGTTATGAGTAAATGAATTAAATATGTTATGTGAAGTAAGAAAATTAGAAAATATGATTTTATGGTTTGAGAATCATATATGAGGTATATGCAGATTTTGATGAGGGTTTTAGTTATTGGTGATGAAATTTTATGAGTTTGGCATTTTATGATGATTAAATGCATTAATTAGTAAAGTGTAAACAATTTAATTAAATTGTTTATAAGTTTGAGAAATGATTAAAATATTATTATAATATTAATAATATTAGATTATGAGATTTCTAAGTGATTTATAACATTTGGATTAAGGTGTTATAAATATGGATATGAATTTTATTATGAAACTTTATCTTTTCGTATCGAGGTTACTATTACGCATCGATCTACGGGACTATGTATTTAATACGGGTACTATTCACGAAAAAAAATTGGTTTCTTTTCTAACCAAATTATAGTTGATTTATGAATATTACTCTTGAGATTAAATCTAGATGTTTTGATTATATTATTTTTATATAACATTCTTATAACCCTAATGATGATATTTCTCTTTGACTTGAGTGTAAAGATGGGTAGATTATTGGTATGATCGTGACCATAGGTTCTCTTTGGCCAGTAGGGAAAAAGTTGAATTGTATTTGGTATGATCATGACCATTGAATTTACAATTGAATATTTTTAACTTAAGTGCAAAGGTGAATTGATCAACATGGTTATAATTATTGTTATATAACTTCTGAGATGATTATGTATTTCTTTGATATATGAATATCTTTGGCTCGTTGTACAAAAAGATGACTTGTTGTTGAATATCTTTAATTTGTAGTGCAAAGATGAATTATTGATGAATATCTTTGGCTCAGTATTGCAAAGATGACTGTTGTTGAATATCTTTAAATTTGTAGTGCAAAGATGAATTATTGATGAATATCTTTGGCTCGTAATGCAAAGATGACTTTGTTGTTGAATATCTTTAAATTTTGTAGTGCAAAGATGAATTATTGATGAATATCTTTGGCTCGTAATGCAAAGATGACTGTTGTTGAATATCTTTAAATTGTAGGGCAAAGATGAATTATTGATGAATATCTTTGGCTCGTCTCGCAAAGATGACTGTTGTTGAATATCTTTAAATTGTAGTGCAAAGATGAATTATTGATGAATATCTTTGGCTCGTAATGCAAAGATGACTTTTGTTGTTGAATATCTTTAGCACATGTAGTGCAAAGATGAATTATCGATGAATATCTTTGGCTCGTAATCTGAAGATGACTGTTGTTGAATATCTTTGCTTTGTAGGGCGAAGATGAATTATTGATGAATATCTTTGGCTCGTCTTTGCAAGATGACTGTTGTTGAATATCTTTGCTTTGTAGTGCAAAGATGAATTATTGATGAATATCTTTGGCTCGTGTCTGAAGATGACTGTTGTTGAATATCTTTAAATTTATAGGCAAAGATGAATTATTGATGAATATCTTTGGCTCGTAATGCAAAGATGACCATTGTTGAATATCTTTAGCTTTGTAGTGTAAAGATGAATGTTGATGAATATCTTTGACCCGTGGTGCAAAGATGAATTTATTAATATGATTATGAGCAGAACCGTGATTTGGTATAACCATGATATTTGATGTTTCGGTAAAGACAGTGATGAAAATTATCTTCATTCCGGATGGGAAGAGAATTTAGAATCACAATTATGATTATGAGTTATTCATATGATTGTGGAAAGGAACTGTTGATTGATGTTACTGGGATAAAACATTGTTGGTGGACTTTTAACGTGGAGAAGACAATAGACTTTATAGTCTATTTGACTCTTTTAATGGATTGCTTGCGTTCATTTGCAACTATGGTTGAAAAGTTTTATCATCTACCATATGTTCTAAATCTATTTATTTATTGATGAAGACTATTGATAATTTATTTATCTTTAGTCATAATATTCTTTTCGAGCTAGTTGTGCTCACCCTTTTGTTTCACAATTCCTTTCGTAATAAAAGTGTAGCATTTGGGTCGAAAGCGGGGATAGCGAGGAGTAGAATGGTGGTCTATAGATGTTGAGGTGAGGTGAATTTAACTTGGAAGGGTGTTTTGCCACTATCATACAAGATGTCTAATGACATACAACCTCGTGTCATCATAAGACATGGTTGTGCTCATCCACTTCTGTGAGTATATTTACTGAGCACTACCTATATGATCTTGGTGTTTTTTTGAAGTATAATTCTCAATTTGAGACAAATGGAGATAATGATAGATCAAGAGAAGACTCGCCATTTGGAAGAATATGATAGTAATCTTCTCGTTTTTCTTTGGGGTCTATTAGATCAACCAAGGATAATTACGTGGCCATATGATATCTACCATAACCTAAAAGCACGGCCTCCCATTATGTATTTAATGTTTTCTTGAGCACTTCCCAAAATTCTAATTTCTAAAATAGTTTTTTATCAGTACCTTTATGTAAGGTGTCATGGTGACGTGTTATCCAAGTTGGTGTCCAGTTACATTTGGTATATATTGGTATCAAAACTCACAAAATATGTGTTGTTGTATTTTGCACGACAATTGTTGTAATAAAGTTGTAGTTGTTTTTCGTACCATATATTTGGCGACTCGAGAATGGGTTGGATGGAATGGACCTATTTTGGGGTCGTTCTGAGGTTATGTATAGGGTATGCCACTTTTACGAGTTATTCCAACGTAATAATAATGAATGGAATAATGTAAGTTCTCTTCAAGAAGAAAGAATAACACCCTTACCGTAAAAAAGAACCTAATATAGAAGTAGTGAAGTAGCAGAATACTCTTCTTCTTTCTATAATTTTCTCTCTATAGCTTCTCTATAATTTCTCTCTCTGTAGTTTCAATGAATTCGTAAGAAAATAATGAAGGAATGAGCTTCTATTTATAGGAAAATAGAATGCATAAGAATTAATCCATGAACTATCCCGATTGATTTACTTTAATCGACGGTCCATATTTAAAGAAAAATCTTTTAAATAAAATATAATATATTCTATTTATATAAAAACATTTTACTATGCAAACACTATGCAATACTATGCAAAACACTATATCAACACTATGCATAATAAAATATAATATATTCTATTTATAGAATAACTTTAATAAAGTATTCTATTTTATATAAAAGATGTTTCGCTTTTATTACGTTAATAATACTGAATAAAACAAAACGTTATTATCGCTATAATAATTCATATTATTAATCGACAATAATGGAATCAAACCGAGTGACTTCTCACATAAACATCAATAATCAATACCGCTAGTGCTACTATGCAACCACACGTATTCATTATTTTTTACTACTGAGTAGTTCAACAATAACCACGGTAAAACTTCCGCCGTTATTTCAATAAAATATTTTTGTCGCTTTCTCAATCCGACAATAATTACATTGTGGGGTCCACCAATGATTGAGTAGTTATACGAATATTCCCTTAAAACCAATATTCCCCACCAATCGAATATAATATAACCACTGCATACTTTGCAAAATTTATAAATACTACCCTACCCACAACTATAATATATATCTTAAATTCACACCATAATATTAAAAATTATTTCAACAAAATTTAAATCTTTATTGATAAAATCTGGGTCTCACAATCTCCCCTCTTATGGATATTCACCTCGAAATTAGAAATATCGTGACTGATATGATAAAGAGATGAGGATACCTTGAATACCTTTATCGTTAAAATATTAAATTCATCTTCATGATCCTACCAAAGATATTCATTAACAATTCATCTTTGCACTACAGCCAAAGATATTTATTAATAATTCATCTTTGCACTACGTGCCAAAGATATATAACGTAAAACCAATAATACCGAGACTCGACTTTTAATAGTATCACAACCATGAATTATCCATGCACTTCTTGGCTAAGGATATTCGTGTTTTCAATTACTGATCATGATTATACCGAAATAATCCGTGGTCATAATCATACCAAGTCTATCAATGCACTACTACCGAAGATGACTTTTACCACATCCATGAATTAATATTTCATTCTTGAGACTCAAATTTCAATAATTAATCCATATCATCGAATCATCCCCGCACTACGTGCCAAGGATATTCATTAGTATCACGACCACGAATTATTCATGCACTACTACCAAAGATAATCGTGTATTCATTAAGATCACGACCACAAATTATCCATGCACTACTGACGAAAGATAATTGTGTATTCATTAAGATCACGACCACAAATTATCCATGCACTACTACCAAAGATAATTGTGTATTCATTAAGATCCGACCACAAATTATCCATGCACTACGGCCAAAGATAATTGTGTATTCATTAAGTATCACGACCACAAATTATCCATGCACTACTACCAAAGATAATTGTGTATTCATTAAGATCACGACCACAAATTATCCATGCACTACTGACGAAAGATAATTGTGTATTCATTAAGATCACGACCACAAATTATCCATGCACTACTGGCAAAAATAATTGTGTATTCATTAGTATCACGACCACAAATTATCCATGCACTACTACCAAAGATAATTGTGAATTCATTAAGATCACGACCACAAATTATCCATGCATTACGGCCAAAGATAATTGTGTATTCATTAAGATCACGACCACAAATTATCCATGCACTACGGCGAAAAGATAATTGTGTATTCATTAGTATCACGACCACAAATTATCCACGCACTACTACCAAAGATAATTGTGTATTCATTAAGATCACGACCACAAATTATCCATGCACTACTACCAAAGATAATTGTGTATTCATTAAGTATCACGACCACAAATTATCCATGTACTACGACCAAAGATAATTGTGTTTTTCAATTACTGGTTATGATTATACCCAACAATCCTCATGTCATAATCATACCAAGTCCATCTATGCACTACTGCTGACGTATTTGACTTTCAACATAATATAAACATGAGGATAATGATATAAAGAATCAATCAAATGAGATAAAGGATAAATATTAAACATTTATAATATAATTTATCCGAGATTCAAGAATATCCCCATGTTATCAATCACTTAATAATCTCATAATCTAATAACATTAATATTATAATAATATTTTAATCACTTCTTAAATTTATAAATAATTTATCTCAATTGTTTACGCTTTTACCATATAATGCATTTAATCATTCAAAATGCCATACTCATAAAATATCATCACCAATTATCAAATCCTCATCAAAAAAATATGCATATATTCTATATAGGATTCTCAGCCATAAAATCCTATTTTCAACTTTGTTACTTCACATAACATATTTAACTCATATGTTAAATAACTTCAAACTATTTTCATGAAAAATACCAAATTAGTCCCAAAATATTTCTTTTCTGGGATTTAGCATAATATAGTCCCATAATGAAAATATATTTTTCTCGGAATTTTAAAATTCATTTACTATTTTTCAAAATCAATTTCTAATTAATTCCTTAAGAAATTTGCTACCTCAAGTTTAACTCCAAAATTCCCAAATCTTGGCAGGATCTTACACATGTTAACGTGAGCTTCTAGTTTAAATTTCATGGTCATCGGAGTTATAGAACTCCGGTTATAGCGTTTTAAATTAAAAACCTAAATATTGAAATAGTCATAACTTGCTCATTTTAAGTCGTAATGAGCTCATTTTTGGACAGGAGGTACTTTATACCATATACTTTCATTTCCCAAAACCCAGAATTTTTCTCATAATTTAAGTGGCCGAAACAGTCCCTTAAAGTTTCTAGGCGATAGCATTTTCGAAATTTACAGCTTTGGCCTCCTTTGCTAAAATCAGTCCACACAAAAATCCACAACACCTTTTACAGTAATTCCACTTGGATTAGTTAGGTAACTCGTAGATCTAACTCTAGGACTTGACCACATTCAAAAATTCAAAATATAATAGGAGATATGGTCAATTGAATTTCATATTACGTTTTTTTACTAAAATCGATTTTCAACTCTTTTGTGATTTCTAAGAAACTTTCATGTTTTTTACATACTAACCAACATAACTCATCATAAAACTTACTAATACTTCATATACCCATGATTTTTATTAGTTCTATACTTTTATTATGACTTTCATCATAATCCACGTAAATGATCCTTTTAGTTGAAGAAATATTTGAGGGTTTAAGAAATGGGTTTTTGTCTTGGAATCAATCAATACAAAATTCGATTTCACGTTCTAGGGTAGGCTAGGAAGTCTTCAAGAATACGCCAAGAAATTTATTAATGATAGAAATATCATTCAAAATCATTCTTCTTGTCCAAGACTTGGATAAGACGTCACATTAATACCAACTGTGACTTCTATCCCTTAATCTGATAACACCTCACAATGATACCTATCAACTTGCCATCTTCATTCATGACGCGTCGCCCTCTGAAAAGTCCGCTTCTTTGCATTCCACACAAGGAAGTCAACAACGAAAGGATCGGGCTCTTTACTTATGGCTTGATATAACAAATGATTAACTTTAGGATTTGGTTACTTTGAATTCAGTATAACAGGTTGGTTAGGAATATGAAAGCTAACAACCTTACAAAAAGAATAATGAGTAGTTAATCAATCATTTTCAAAAAATTACCTCAAAGGCAAGTATTTTCAAAGAGATAAGATAGATGCGAAAACGTGAAAGTGTTTATTTGAAACAACAAGATTAATAAACGATTGGAGGTAACGAAGGTTTCTCCCAACGAAGTTTCAATAGATAAATCAAAGTCTAATTTCTCCGGAGTCAAATTTAAACGTTGAACGCAAGCAAGAGAGATAAAAGAATGGGTAGAACCGGTATCTAATAAGGTATAGACTTCGCAAGAATTTATAATTAACTAACCTGTGCTAACTTCGTTCGGGTTACCCACTTTTGAAAGTCACGAAAAACGCTCTTCCGAAACCATCGATTTTGTTTTGTCCGTATCCGCCTTTGGTGCCACTATCCCAGCTGGACTTGACTTCACTATACGACAAAATTGAGCTAAATGACCTTCTCTTCTTGAAATTTCCACTTCTATTATCTTTGCCATGATTACCACCGAAGTGGTTACCATTCTTAGCATGATAATTTCCCCCACGATGGTTATCATTGTTCTGATAGCCGTTGCCACCAGTATGATTATTATCGTGTTGTTGGTCGTTACCTTTTGTTTGAGCTGAATCAACACTCTCATGTGCTTCATTGCTTATCTCAAAGATTTTCGGATGTCATTCTCAAACACCAGTAACAAAACAAGGGTTAATTGACATTTAACAAATTATCCCTATATTCGTGATCCGACCAATCAAATACCAAATAAACTTAGGTAGGTCATACTAGCGAAGAAATTCCCGTCTCTCCCTCCTAGTTCTTATCTCAAGCATCTTAGCCAGGGATCATATCCTAAGCTCGATACCAACCGCGACGCCCCCAAAATTAGGTATCGTCACCCATCTTGGGTCGCCACTTACATGGTACATAAATTCAAATACAACTTACTAATATAAGCGTAAAGTGTACAATACGACATAAACCGTGAGTTTGAATACAAATTTTGTCTACTAGATATTATACAAACTCAAAAAGAGTCCTCATTACATTTATTATCACACTATTTCACGTAATAGTGAGGACTACTAATGCTATCCTCTCGGACCATTACTTCGTTCCCCGACTCGTCCCAAATTTATGTTCTCATTTCACAAGAGAATAAAGAAAGAAAAGGGTGAGCTCAACTAGCCCAAGAAGAAATATTATGACTAAGATAATGCGTAATAAATTATCATTAGCCTTCAACAAAGATGTTAAACCGATAAAATACAATAGACAACAAGTTTAAGCTGCAGCTGAATAAGCAATCCATTAATGTAGAGTCAAGTAGAGAATAAAGTCTACTATCTTTTAGGTTTTAAAAGGTTTTCATCAATTTTTATCATTTGAGACTCACTTTAATAAAATAAACCACCACATCTAATCATCCCCGTACCACGCGCCAAGGATTTTCATCAAGTTATCAATGGTCATGACTATACCGAATCACCCCGGTTATAATCATACCAAAAACTATCCATCATCGCATTACATGCCACCGAGGACTTTTGTCACATCATTTATATCAAGTCATTATTATACCGAATGATCCTCGGTCATAATCATACTAAGTTCATCTATGCACGTAAGCCAAAGATAACATAATATAACATGAGGATGATGACAATGACATAATAATTCAATAAAACAAGTTCAAGAATTATTTAATCCATGAATTATTAACGTCAAATTGTCAACATGATCTTGTTTTAAGTAGAGTAAATTTCAAGAATGATCGGAAGAATATTTCCGTGAAAAGATATCGGATGAAACGCAAATATCAAGGATATTCTACTAATTTCATGGAGTATAGAAGTCAAAGTTTTAACCAACTGGGTATAATAAAGAATGGAATAACAAAAGAAATCTCCATGCATGCGGTGCCGCATATGATAAAGTTATTCCAATGAATAATAATAACGGAACCAGGTCGTGAAATTCACACAAGCGTGATGTTCCAATGAGAATAATAAAGATGGAACCGGATCCGGTGTAAAACACACGATAGGATATTCCAACGTAATGATAAAGACGGAACCAGTCGGTAAAAACACACAAATAGGATGTTCCAACAGAATAATAAAAAAGCGGAACCCGGTCCTGTAAACACACGCATGTGATGTTCCAAATGTAATAATAGAAGAATGTCACCAAGTATAGGTAAAATCATGATACAAAGTTATTCCAATGTAATAATAAGCAATGGAATAACATAAGGATTTCACCAAGTATAGGGTATCTGCGATACTGAAGTTATGTATAGGGTATGCCACTTTTACAAAAGTTATTCCAATGTAATAATAATGAATGGAATAATGTAAGTTCTCTTCAAGAAGAAAGAATAACACCCTTTACCGTAAAAAGAACCGAATATAGAAGTAGTGAAGTAGCGAGAATATCACTTCTTCTTCTTTCTATAATTTTCTCTATAACTTCTCTCTATAATTTCTCTCTGTAGAGTTTCAATGAATTCGTAAGAAAATAATGAAGGAATGAGCTTCTATTTATAGGAAAATAGAATGCATAAGAATTAATCCATGAACTATCCGTATTGATTTACTTTAATCGACGGTCCATATTTAAAGAAAAATCTTTTAAATAAAATATAATATATTCTATTTATATAAAAACATTTTACTATGCAAACACTATGCAATACTATGCAAAACACTATGCAAAAACACTATGCAACACTATGCATAATAAAATATAATATATTCTATTTATAGAATAACTTTAATAAAGTATTCTATTTTATATAAAAGATGTTTCGCTTTTATTACGTTAATAATACTGAATAAAACAAAACGTTATTATCGCTATAATAATTCATATTATTAATCGACAATAATGGAATCAAACCGAGTGATTTCTCACATAAACATCAATAATCAATACCGGTATTGCTACTATGCAACCACACGACATCTTTATCTTTTTACTACCGGTAGTTCAACAATAACCACGGTAAAACTTCCATAGTTATTTCAATAAAATATTTTTGTCGCTTTTCTCGATCCGATGATAATTACGCTAGGGTCCACCAATGATTGAGCCAGTTGTATTTAATATTCCCTCGCTAAACCGAATATTCCCTAGACCAATCGAATATAATATAACCACTGCATACTTTGCAAAATTTATAAATACTACCCACAACTATAATATTATCTTAAATTCACACCATAATATTAAACAATTATTTCAACAAAATTTAAATCTTTATTGATAAAATCTGGGGTCTCACAATAATCATACCAAAAATTATCCATCACTGCATTACAGGCCACTGAGGACTTTTGTCACATCATTTATATCAAGCCATGATTATACTTAATGATCCTCGTCATAATCATACTAAGTTCATCTACGCATCGTAAGCCAAAGATAACATAATATAACAGAGGATGATGACAATGACATAATAATTCAATAAAACATGTTCAAGAAATCACCATGCATGCAGTGATTGTCTTGGCATAGACAAGTTATTCCAATAGAATAATAATAATTGCAGTGCAGTGTCGTAAAATTCACAAAGCGGGATGATCCAACAAAATAATAAATCTTTGAATAATAAACAATGGAACCAATTCCTTGTAAAACACACAAAAACAGATATTCCAACAAAATAATAAATGCGAATAATAAACAATGGAACCGAGTCCTGTGTAAAACACACGCATGTGATATTCCAATGAATAATAAAGAATGGAATAACGTAAGAAGATCACCAAGTATAGGGATTCCGCGTATCTGAGTTATTTCAATGAATAAATAAGAATGAAATAATATAAGGATTTCACCAAGTATAGGGTATGCCACAGATATCAAAGTTATGTATAGGGTATGTCACTTTTACAAAGTTATTCCAATGAATAATAATGAATGGAATAACGTAAGTTCTCTTTATGAATAAGAAAGAATAACACTTTACGAATTACAACAAATAATATTCCTTCTAGTAAAAAGACACCGGATATCAAAGTAGTGAAGTACGAGAATACTCTTCTTCTTTCTCTCTATAGATTTTCTCTCTATAGCTTCTCTCTCTCTAGTTTCAAAGAAATTAAATGAAGAAAATAATGAAGGAATGAGCTTATTTATAGGAAAATAGAATGCATAGTAATTAATCCATGAACGGTCGATTGATTTACTTTAATCTGACTCATCCATACTTAAAGCAAAATCTTTTAAATAAAATATCATATATTCTATTTATATAAAAACATTTTACTATGCAAACACTATAAACACTATGCAAAAACACTATGCAAAACACTATTTGCAACAATATGCATAATAAAATATAATATATTCTATTTATGTAATAACTTTAATAAAGTATTCATTTTATATAAAAGATGTTTCGCTTTTATTACGTTAATAATACTGAATAAAACAAAACGTCATTATCGCTATAATAATTCATATTATTAATCGACAATAATGGAATCAAACCGAAACAACTTCTCACATAAAGATCAATAATCAATACCGGTGTGCTAATATGCAACCACACGATTCTTCGTATTTTTTTACTAATGAGTAGTTCAACAAAGATCAACGATAAAACTTCCGCCATTATTTCAATAAAATATTTTGTCGTTTTCTCAATCCGATAATAAATTACATTGTGGGGTCCACCAATGATTGAGTTGTCATTTAATATTCCTCGCTAAACCAAATATTTCCCACCAATCGAATATAATATAACCACTTGCATACTTTGCAAAATTTATAAATACTACCCACAACTATAATATTATCTCAAATTCACACCATAATATTAAAAATTATTTCGACAAAATTTAAATCTTTATTGATAAAATCTGGGGTCTCACAATCTACCCTCCTTATGGAATTTTGCCCTCGAAATTAGGGTACGTACCTGGTATGATAAAGAGGTGAAGATACCTTGGATACCTTTATCGTTAAAAATATTAAATTCATCTTCGCAATCCGACCAAAGATATTCATTAACAACTCATCTTTGCTGTGACGCCCCCAAAATAGGTATACATCACCCATTCCGAGTTGTCGATACATGGTATGTAAACAACTACAACTTTATTATTACAACAAGAAAAGCGTGAGTTTGAATACAAATATTATCTTCTGATAATATTTATACTCAAATAAATCCTCATCACATTTATTGATACATTATTTTACAAAAATGGTGAGGACTACTAAACAACTCTCTCTAGAACTTTCATTTCATACCCCGACTGTATTTCGCTATATTCTCGCCTCCCGAGAAGAAAAATAGAACAAAAAGGAAAAGGGTGAGCTCAACTAGCCCAAGAAAAATATTATGACTAAGATAATATACAAAAATTATCGTTAGTCTTCAATGGAAAAATCTAATAGAATACAATAGACAACAAATTTTAAATCAATATTCGCAATGAAATAATAATTCATTAGAAGAGTTAAGTAGAGAATGCAAACTACTATCTTCTATGTATGAATTTAAAAGTTCATCGCTCATCTTTTATCCTCGTAACATCAATCAATATATATCTGAATCAAATATTCATCTTTGCACTACTGAGCCAAAGATATTCATCATTAGTCATGTTCATCTAAACACTGCTCATCTTTGCACTACTACCAAAGATATTCTTCAAAATCATTCATCTTTGCACTCACAAAAGCCAAAGATATTCAATAATATCATCATTTAAAATCGAGAATGATGAAAATATTTTTAAAAAACGAATCCAAAGAAACAAAATGACAAGGATTAAGGATTAAGGATTCGTACTTTGTTTTATCCATGTCCAAAAATACCTCAAAAATAATCATAGTGGTGTAAAATTCAAGAATGATCAAAACATGGATACAATCAAAGCTAGTATCCAGAATAGATATTTTGGACGAAATTTTTTTTTTTCATTTTTCGATGATTAGTGCCGTATTCGTGAATAATGTCAGATATATGAATAAAGTCGTATACGTGAATAAGAATCTCACACCAAAAGTTCCAAATTTGATAAAACTTCAGATCAATATTTCAACATAATGATATTGAAAAAATAATATCATTACGAAAAAAAATAATATCCCTTACCTCGAAAGACTATACTTCAAGTTGAAACACCGGATACTTGAACTTGAACCGTATAGCAATACTCAAAGTATACTCAAAATACTCACAAGAATATGCTCGATAATATAGAGAGAGAAAACTTCAGCTTAAATTGTGATTTTCAATTCTAACCTAAGACTTATATTTATAGAAATTGCTTAGAACACCAAAAGTTAAAAATTTAATAAAATATTAATATATATATAAAATTTTCTACGACTCATACCAAATTGATTTCCAACTCTTAACACATGCCTACAAATAACAAAAACGTTTTTTCTAACTAAAAATATTTTAAATTCCAAAATCAATTATTTTGAGTTTGGAGCTTCAATAATTCATAATAAATAGCCCTTTATCGTAAAAATTCAATCTAGCGACTTTTTATAGGAAATTCAATTCTACAACTTTGCGTAAGAAATTTTTACGAGTTCCAAATGAAATCAAATTGACCAAATCCACAAACCAAGCGATTTTACTGTGTTATAATCAAATTTCAATCAATAAATGGGGTCCATCGACATGTTTAACATGTTTTAAACATTTATTGCAACAAAAATACTCTTCCTCCTCGTATACTCATATATCCCACATTCGTTGTAAAAATATCACCATTATTATATTATTAAAATATAATAATATATTTAAATGAATTATTTTATCAAAAAGATAAAATTTCAATTTTCAACAATTGTCACATTAAAATTTTCTCCATCTATATCCACATAACATCAATATTTTCCTCATCATATGAATCAATAATTAATTATTCACAAATAATATTACGTAATCACAATATCGACAACCGTGCAATTCCCGTGAAGAGGGCTTTCAATAAGAATTTCTCCTTCTCGACGCCAAGCAATTAGGTGACCAAACTCTCTCCTTGAGATGTAACTTTCTAGACATTGCCAATAATGTTATCTAATAATATTATTCAGATAATATGAATTATTGCTTCAATAATAAAAATATCGTGTAATGACAATTATTGAAACAACAAAGAATATAAAATATCAACGCAAAGAATTATTAAATCAATAAAATATTTGAATAAGAATTATCGTAACCATTATTGAGTAAAGGCCTTCGCACGTAAGAATCAATAATTGGTGCAATACTGCGTGTCTTCTTGTGTTTTAACCACCGAGTATTTTAACAATTAATTAACGATAACAACCACGCCAGTTATTTTTAAACAACTTATATTTGTCGTTTTCTTCATCCAATCGCTTTTCCGCTTTTGGGGCCCACACATGGTCGCTACTGCGATCCGCATTTAATATTCTCCGAAAAGATCTAATATTCCACGACCAAACGAATATTCCCCGATAACAATGAATATTTTATAACCACTTGCTTATTTTGAAATATTTGCGTATCTTACCCCTAACTATCCACATTAATCAAATCAACCCTTACTATTTCAAAATAATAAATAGAAAAATTAAATTTCATTAATAATAAGTTTGGGTCTTACATTTGCAAAGATGTGCCAAAGATATACAACTCAGAAAACCAATAATCTTTGAGACGCAGCGACTTAATAAGTATCACGACCACGAATTATCCATGCACTTTCGGCCAAGGATATTCGTGTTTTCAATCTGATCATGATTATACCGAATAATCCTTGGTCATAATCATACCAAGTCTATCAATGCACTACTACCAAAGATGACTTTTACCACATCCATGAATTAATATTTCATTCACGACTCACCAATAATTAATCCATATCATCGAATCATCCCCGCACTACGGCCAAGGATATTCATTAAGATCACGACCACGAATTATCCATGCACTATGGCCAAAGATAATCGTGTATTCATTAGTATCACGACCACAAATTATCCATGCACTACTACCAAAGATAATCGTGTATTCATTAAGTATCACGACCACAAATTATCCATGCACTACTACCAAAGATAATCATGTATTCATTAGTATCACGACCACGAATTATCCATGCACTACTACCAAAGATAATCGTGTATTCATTAAGATCACGATCATAAATTATCCATGCACTACTACCAAAAGATAATCGTGTATTCATTAAGATCACGACCACAAATTATCCATGCACTACTACCAAAGATAATCGTGTTTTCAATTACGGTTATGATTATACCAACAATCCTGGTCATAATCATACCAAGTCCATCTATGCACTACGTGCCACGATGATGACTTTCAACATAATATAAGCGTGAGGATAATGATATAAAGAATCAATCAAATGAGATAAAGGATAAATATTAAACATTTATAATATAATTTATCCAGATTCAAGAATATCTCCATGTTATAAATTACTTAATAATCTCATAATCTAATATCATTAATATTATAACAATATTTTAATCACTTCTAAATTTATAAACAATTTATTTCAATTGTTTACGCTTTTACCATATAATGCATTTAACATTCAAAATGTCATACTCATAAGATATCATCACCAATGATCAAATCCTCATCAAAAAAAAAAAAATATATGCATATACTCTATATAGGATTCTCTAGCCATAAAATCCTATTTTCAACTTTTATTACTTCACATAACATATTTAACTCATATGTTCAGAATTAAACTATTTTCATGAAAAATACCAAATCAGTCCCAAAAATATTTTTTTCTGGGATTTAGCATAATATAGTCCCATAATGAAAATATATTTTTCTCGGAATTTTTAAAATTCATTTACTATTTTTCAAAAATCAATTTCTAATTAATTCCTTAAGAAATTAGCTACCTCAAGTTTAACTCCAAAAATTCCCAAATCTTGGCAGGACCTTACACATGTTAATGTGAGCCTCCAGTTTAAATTTCATGGTCATCGGAGTTGTAGAACTCCGGTTATATCGTTTTTTGTCGGAAAAACCTAAATATTAAAATGGTCATAACTTGCTCATTTTAAGTCAGAATAAGCTCATTTTTGAACAGGAGTTACCTTATACCATATACTTTCATTTCTCAAAAGGCTAGAATTTTTCTCATAATTTAAGTGGCCGAAAATGCCCTTTTAAAAATAAAATCAGTAGCTTTTTGAAATTTTCAGCTTTTTTCATTCTTTATTAAAATCACCCACACGTAAATCTACAACACCTTTTCCAAAGATTCCACTTGGAGATGCTACAAAACTCATAGATCTAACTCTAGAACTTGACCACACTGAAAAATTCAAAATATATTAGGAGATATGGTCAATTGAATTTCATGTTACGTTTTTCACAAAATCTGATTTTCAACTCTTTGTGATTTCTAAGAAACTTTCATGTTTTCTCATAATAACCAACATAACTCATTATAACACTTACTAATACCACGTATACCCATGATTTTCATTAGTCTAATGCTTTTATTATGACTTTCATCATAATCCACGTAAATGATCCTTTTAGTTGAAGAATATTTGAGGGTTTAAGAAATGGGTTTTTATCTTTGAATCAATACAAAATTCGATTTCACGCTCTAGGGTAGGCTAGAAAGTCTTCAAGAATACGTCAAGAAATTTATTAATGATGGAAATATCATTCAAAACTGTGACTCTCATCCAAAACTTGGATAATACGTCACATTGATACCAACTGTGACTTCTATCCTTTAACCTAGATAAGCACCTCATAATGATGCCTATCAACTCGCCATCTTCTTTCATGATGTCGCCTTAGAGAAAGTCCGGCCTCGGTGCATTCCACACAAGGAAGTCAACAACGAAAGGTTCGGGGCTCTTTACTTATGGCTTGATATGACAATAATTGACTTTAGTAGTTTGGTTACTTGAATTCGCACAACAAGTTGGTTATAAATATAAAAGCTAACAAACTTACGAAAAGCATGATGAGTAGTTAATCAATTGATTCCTAAAATCACATCAAAGGCAAATATTTTCAAAAAGATAAGATCGACAGGTAACGTGAAAATGTTTATTTGAATCAAACAAGATTTAAAAATAGTAAGCGGTAACGAAGGCTCCTACTAACGAAGTTTCAACCAATAAGTCAAAGTTTAACTTCTTCGGAGTCAAATTTAAACGTTGAACACAACTAGGTGAAATAAAAGAGTGGGTAGAACTGGTATCTAACACGGTATATGTGACGCCTCCAAAATAGGTCCATTCCATCCAACCCATTCTGAGTCGCCAAATACATGGTACAGAAATAACTACAACTTTATTATTACAACATATAAACTGTGAGTTTAAATACAAATATTGCCATCTAGACAATATCCACACGCAAATAAATCCCCATCATAATTATTGATACATTTTTTTACAAAAATGGTGAGGACTACTAAACAACTCTCTCTAGAACCTTCATTCCATACCCCGACTCGTACTCGCTACATTCTCGCCTCCTGAGAAGAAAAATGGAACAAAAAGGAAAAGGGTGAGCTCAACTAGCCCAGTAAAGAATATTATGACTAAGATAATATACAACAAATTACCGTTAGTCTTCAACAGGAAAAAATCTAATAGAATACAATAGACAACAAATTTTAAATCAATATTCGCAGCGGAAATAATAATTCATTAGAAGAGTTAAGTAGAGAATGCAAACTACTATCTTCTATGTATGAATTTAAAAGTTCATCGCTCATCTTTTATCCCTCGTAACATCAATCAATATACATCTAGAATCAAATATTCATCTTTTGCTCACAGCCAAAGATATTCATCATTAGTCATGTTCATCTAAACACTGCTCATCTTTGCACTACGACCCAAAGATATTCTTCAGAAATCATTCATCTTTACACTACATGTGCCAAAGATATTCAATAATATCATCATTTAAGACCGAGGATGATGAAAATATTTTTAAAGAAACGAATCCAAAGAAACAAAATGACAAGGATTAAGGATTAGTACTTTGTTTTATCCATGTTCAAAAATACCTCAAAAATAATCATAGTGGTGTAAAATTCAAGAATGATCAAAACATGGATACAATCAAAGCTAGTATCCGAGATTAGATATTTTGACAAAAAAAAGAAATTTTATTTTTCTATGAATAGTGTCAGATATCGTGAATATTGCCGATATCGTGAATAGTAACTCCGACACCAAAAGATAGAAATTCCACAAAAACATCTTCACGCTTCATGAATAGTACTTTCGTGAATAGTAACTCGTGAATAATAAACTCATGAATAGTAACTCGTGAATAAGAACTCATGAATAAGTAACTCCGACATGAAAAAGTTCCAAATTTGATAAAAAGTTCCAACTAATATTTCAAAGATAATGATATTGAAGAAATAATATCATTTGAGAAGAAAATAACATCCCTTACCTCGAAAGATTAAGTACTTCTAAATTTGGAATCTACCTATATATAGTCAAGGAACTTGCACCGCCTAACAATACTCAAAGTATACTCAAAATACTCACAAGAATACGCCGATAATATAGAGAGAGAAACTTCGCCAAATTGTGATTTTCAATTCTAACCTAAGCACCCTATTTATAGGAAAATGCTAGAAACAATAAAGCGAAAATTTAATAAAATATTAATATATATTATAAATTTCCTTAGCCCATCTTTGAAGATCTGATTTCAGCAATTAATATCACATGTTAGCCCACTTAAATGAAAAAAAACGTTTTTCTTTAAAATAATAATTAAAACTTCCAAAATCAATTATTTTGAGACTTCTAACTTCAATAATTCACAATAAATAGCCCTTTTATCAGAAAATTCGAATCTCGCGTGTTTTTATAGGAAATTCAATTCTCTACAACTTTGCGTAAGAAAGTTTTTCGAATTCCAAATGTAAATTGACGAAATCCACAAACGGGCAATTTTACGTGCTATAATCAAATTTCAAATCAATAAATGGGGTCCACCGACATGTTTAACATGTTTTAAACATTTATTGCAACAAAATACTCTTCCTCCTCAGATACTCATATATCCCACATTCGTTGTAAAAATATCACCATTATTATATTATTAAAATATAATAATATATTTAAATAATTATTTTATCGTAAAAAGATAAAATTTCAATTTTCAACAATTGTCACATTAAAAATTTTTCTCCATCTATATCCACAAAAATCAATATTTTTCTCATCATATGAATCAATAATTAATTATTCACAAATAATATTACGTAATCACAATATCGATGACCAATGGGCCTCCTCAGAGCAGGGGGCTTTCCAATAAGAATTTCTCCTTTCTCGACGCCAAGCAATTAGGTGACCAAACCTCTCCTTAGATGTAACTTTCTAGACATTGCCAATAATGTTATCTAATAATATTATTCAGATAATATGAATTATTGCTTCGATAATGAAAAATATTGTGTAATGACAATTATCAAAACAACAAAGAATATAAAATATCAACGCGAAAGAATTATTAACTCAATAAAATAATCGAATAAGAATTATCAGTAACCATTATTGAGTAGTGCCTTCACGTAATAATCAATAGTTGGTGCAATACTGGTGTCTTCTTGTGTTTTAACCACCGTGTATTTTAACAAAGATTAATTGATAATAACTACGCCTGTTATTTTTAATCCACTTATATTTGTCGCTTTTCTTCATCCAAATGCTTTCCGTTATGGGGCCCACACACACATGCTACTGGCAGCATTTAATATTCTCCCACACAAGATTTAATATTCCACGACCAAACGAATATTCCCCGACAACAATGAATATTTTATAACCACTTGCTTATTTTGAAGTATTTGCGTATTTTACCCCTAACTATCAACATTAATCAAATCAACCCTTAAAATAATACATAGAGAAAATTAAATTTCATTAATAATAAGTTGGGGTCTTACAGTATAGACTTCGCAAGAGCTTATGATTAACTTACCCGTGATAATTTTATTCAGGTTCCTCGTCACGAGAAAAAAAGCGCTCTCTTAAACTACACGGCTTTGGTTTTATGCAGGATGACCTTTGGTGCCTCCATCCTAGTTGAATTTGTCTTGATGAACGACAAAAATCGAGCTAAGTGACCTTCTCTTCACAATTGTAACATGCTTTGGATGGCATGGCGCAGCTTCGACCGATGTGTCCCTCTCTCCGCATTTGAAGCATATGATCGTGGTCTTTCTCCTTCCTTAACAACGGGTCTTTAATCGACGTCTTTCCATCATTGTTGAATCTCCTTTTCTTGAAATGTCCATTCTTATTGCTTTGACCACGATTACCACCAAAGTGGTTACCATATCCGCCCGTTGATTCCTCCACGCTTGTTGTCATCGCTCGATGACTACTCTCACCGGTATTATAATTTTGCTTACCGCTCTTTTTTAGTTCAAGTTGACTCGTTATCGCTACCTCCACTAATCGAGCCCTATTTACAACATCTCGAATACAAACACGTTTATGAGAAATAAGATGTTGACGTATCTCCGGCTTCAAACCTCTTAAAAACATTCGCGACATTCTCTCTTCATTATCCACCAAGTGGGACGCAAATCGTGATAACTCCGTAAATTTTGCCTCGTATTGCGACACGGTCATATTGTTTTGTTCCAACTTTATAAACTCCACCTCCTTCATGTGGCGAATACTTTCAGAAAAGTATTTGTCGTTGAACAACTCCTGGAACTTCTCCCAAGATATCTTCATCTGAAAGAAGTTGAGTACGTTTCTACCGATTTCCACCATGAATCTGCCCTCCGCAACATAAAAAGCGGAAAGGAACCTTTGCTCCTCTGAGCATCCTAAGACATCAAATATCTTGGTAATTTGCTTTATCCATGCTTCCGCCAAGTGGTTTTGGCTCTCCTTTAAACTCCGGTGGTCCCAGCTCCTTGAATCGCTTAGCGGTGATCGATCGTGGGTCGCCATTATTTTCACCGCTTTATGAATGAGGAGCCGCCGTCTGATGTTGCATGAATTCTAAAAACTCCTAAACGTCATCGTCGTTAAATCATTTGATCGGTGTTGTTGTTTACGGAGGATTATCGCCATCCCGTCGCATTATTATCCCGATTATTGATCCGTGGAGACTCAACGGTCCTCCTGCTCCATCATTTATCTCAATATTTTCTTTGATGCCATTTTCAAATCATCGCCACAAAACAAGGGTTAATTAACATATCACATATTATCCTATACTCGAATTCCACCAATTAAATACCAAATAAATTTAGGTAGGTCATACTAAATGAGCGAATTCCCGTCTCTCCCTCCTAGTTCTTATCTCACATCTCGGCCGGGATCATATCCTAAGCTCGATATTGTGCGACGCCCCCAAAATTAGGTATACGTCCACCCATCTTGGTCGCCACTTATACGGTACATAAATTCAAATACAAACTTAATTATACATCCGTCAGGTAACATACTACAATACATAAACCGAGAGTTCTAATAGGAATATTGTCATTTAGACAATATCAATACTCAAGGAGTCCTCATTACATTTATTGTCACACTATTTAATGAATAGTGAGGACTACTAATCTATCTTCTTGACCATCACTCTTTTCCCCGACTCGTCCCAAATTATATTCTCATTTCACGAAGAGAATAAAGTGAAAGAAAGGGTGAAAATCAACTAGCCCAAAGAAGAAATATTATGACTAAGATAATGATAATAAATTATCATTAGCCTTGATAAATAAGTTAAACCGATACAATATAACAAACATCAAGTTTAATCTGCAATGAATATCGATCCATTAAAAGAGTCAAGTAGAAAATAAAGTCTACTATCTTTTAGGTTTTAAAAGGTTTTCATCAATTTTATCACTAAGACTCGCTTTAATGAATAAACCATGATATCTAATCATCCATGTATCACCTTCGCCAAGGATTTTCATCAAATTATCAATGGTTACGTGATATACCGAATCACCCTCATCATAATCATACCAAAAACTATCCATCAACGCATTCTGATCGGCCACCGAGGACTTTTGTCACATCATTTATATCAATGCCACGATTATACTTAGAATGATCCTCATTATAATCATACTAAGTTCATCTATCTACGACGTAAGTTCAAAAGATAACATAATATATCGGAGGATGATGATAATGACATAATAATTCAATAAAACAAATTCAAGAATTATTTAATCCAAGAATTATTAACGTCCAAATTGTCGACGATCTTTGTTTTTGTAGAAAGTAAAATTCAAGAATGATCGGAAGAATATTTCCATGAAAAGATCTTTGGATGAAAAGCAAATATCGAGGATATTCAACTAATTTCATGGAAGATAAGAAGTCGAAGTTTAACCAACCCAGTATAATAAAGAATGGAATAACAAAAGAAATCACCACGCGTGCGATGCAGATTGATAGAGACAGTTATTCCAATAGAATAATAATAACTCTAACCGCGCAGGAGAAATTCACACCGACAGGATGATCCAACATAATAATAAATCTTAATAATAAACAATGGAACAGAATTCCGTGTAAAACACACGCATGGGATATTTCAACAAAATAATAAATGCGGAATAATAAACAATGGAACCAGGTGTCCGTAAAACACACGCGATGCGATATTCCAATGAATAATAAAGAATGGAATAACGTAAGAAGATCACCAAGTATAGGGATTCCACAGATATCTGAGTTATTCCAAATGTAATAAATAAGAATGGAATAATATAAGATTTCACCAAGATAGGGTATCTGCCATGATACAAAGTTATGATAGGGTATGCCACTTTTACGAGTTATTCCAACGAATAATAATGAATGGAATAACGAAAGTTCTTCATGTGAATAAGAAAGAATAACACCCTTACTTATTACAACAATAATATCCCTTACCGTAAAAGACAATTCGGATATCAAAGTAGTGAAGATCGTAATCTTTTCTTCTTTTCTCTCTATGATTTTCTCTACTATACTCTCTGTAGCCAAATTGAATTAAATAAGAAAATAATGAAGGAATGAAATTTCATTTATAGGAAAATAGAATCGTAGTAATTAATCCATGAACGATCCGGATTGATTTACTTTTAATCGACTCATTCCATACTTAAAGCAAAATCTTTTAAATAAAATATCATATATTCTATTTATATAAAAATATTTTACTATCTGAAACACTACGCAAAAACACTATCTGAAACACTATCAACACTACGATAATAAAATATAATATATTCTATTTATGTAATAACTTTAATAAAAAGATTCGCTTTATATAAAAGATGTTTCGCTTTTATTACGTTAATAATACTGAATAAAATAAAACGTCATTATCGCTTATAATAATTCATATTATTAATCGATAATAATAATCAAACCGGTTGATTTTCACATAAAGCGTCGATAATCAATACCGCAGGTGTACGCAATATGCGACATCGCATTTCTTTACTACCTTCTAGGTAGCTTCAACAATTATCAACGATAAAACTTCCGCCGTTATTTCAATAAAATATTTTTGTCGTTTTCTCGATCCGAATGATAATTACATTGTATAGTCCACCAATGATTGAGTAGTTGTATTGAATATTCCCTCGCTAAACCTAATATTTCCCACCAATCGAATATAATATAACCACTTGCATACTTTGTAAAATTTATAAATACTACCCACAACTATAATATTATCTCAAATTCACACCATAATATTAAAATTATTTAAACAAAATTTAAATCTTTATTGATAAAATCTGAGAGATCACACATACCCCTTATCTTATTTACCCGCTCTCGCTCGCTTTATGGCACTGAATTCGAATAACAATGATTTGGCCATACAATCGTTGTTTATACTTTTAATGACGACAACATATAACGTCGTTAAAAGTATAGACGACGGTTGTATGAACCGAACCAGTCACTTAAAATCATTGCTAAAGGAGCGAAAGACGAATAAGAAGAAGAGGTATCTATACACTGATCCTGATAGTGTGATATATATATATATATATATATATATATATATAAATCATAGTATTGATTTCAATTTTCAAGTTAGTGAATAACCAACCGTGCATAAAATAAACTTTTTGGTCTTAATAAATAAATCTACATAATAATAATAATAATAATAATAATAATAATAATAATAATAATAATAATAATTAAATAAAGCTGCTACTACCATATTTATCGTATCCATTAAAAAGAAAGAATTGGGGAGAAAAAACCCAATTCAATCAGATAAACTATAAATTCTACGTATAATAGGAGTAATAAATATGAAAACATTTTCAGGTAGGGATGTGATGTCCATTAATGCTCTCTCTCATGTTTTTGTGTAATTGTTCTGCAACCCACGTCACAACACAATAAGCAATTATGCGAGGAACAATAAATTCTGCTCCATTTTTAAAGTACTCTCTATGTTTTCTTTTTAAATGTTGTTCTAATTAAATATTTTTATTTTTTAATATTTATCATTTGAGAATTTTAATTAAATATTAGTATTTGTTTAATTTATAATATTATTTTAAGTATTAAATATAATTTTAGTTCTCTCGTTATTTTCTGCTCAATTAATAACACTCTTTTAATATAGGTAATTAATATTTATTTTATATTTATGCACAACATTAAAAACGGAGAAAGTAAAACATTATTATTATTATTCAAATAAAAAAACTCATAGCATAGCTAGTGATTACTATAAGATATATGAGCTGCAAACAAAATTAATTTCTCACCAAATGTGAATGAGATATTTAATAAATTCTCGAATCCTGCCTTTTTCAATGGAGGGAAGAAATTCGTGACTAAACAGACTTGAAAAAGGCAAACAGAGGGGCCGAGTTGCCGTTGCAATGAAATGGGGGTAGGGCAGGATAGGGTGGGGTGGGGTAGGTCCAATTAAATTAAATAGTAGGGTCCCGTCCCGTCTCCAATTTTTTACCCACCGACTGGGCAGTGGGCACCTTAAAGTCATTGGGGACAAATTTAGAAATTGGTGAATCTAACCAATCAACAAATTTTGTCCTTCACGCGTTAATTATAAGAGTAGTAGATACACAAATTATTTTATAAACTGTTGATATGACATATTTTATCTTAACATATTGATCAATAAATTGCTTGAATATAGTCTTTGAACCCCACACAATATGCTGAGGTGGAGTATATTATAAAATAATTTATGTCTCTAACGTAATTATAATTATAATTCGGGGAAGAAATAGGCCACCTATACATATGCCCCTTCTCTATTCTATTACAACACATACCCCCACCCCCTAGACTTCGTTTGCCATGCGAAGAAGCGAGGGTGAGAAACTTTTTTTATTTTTCCTAAATAGGCCCTCTTCATGAATTTCTTATGTATAGGTTTAATTCCAAAAATTAATATACACAAACCCAATAAATCCATTTTCTCATTATTTGTCTTTGATTTGAGATTAATGTTTCTTGAATATATCTATTACTAATTATATATTTTTGTTGTTAGATAAGAGATCGACCAAGATATAACATATGGTGTCTTAGTATGTTATTTAATTCCAAACGACGTAAGTTAAACTTATAAGTGGTAGATATTTGAATATAATGATAATCAATAAATATAAATAAACTTAAATACTCATATTTATAAATATGTCACTGATTAATCTAAATTAAGTTGTTTTGGATGATATACACTTTAGATAAATTATCTACTATGTTACACTAAATATTATTTTCAATTATTGTATAATTGTTTTTTTTGGAAAGTTTTCGTCTCTTGGTAAAAGTTCAAACCTTGATATTAACAAAGGAAAGGTGTGTCATGTGTGTGTTTAAACTAACAAAAAATAGTAATCCCAAACTTGCCTAAAAGTTAATTTGATATGGACAAGTGCTGATGGCATTTAACAAATTATTTGTACGATTTAAGAATTATCAAACAGTAATTGTATCATCCACTTAGGCCTGCAAACGAATCAAATTATTCACGAATAGGTTTAATTAGTTCGATTCTTGTGATTCACAAGTAATTCGTGAGGTGAGATGTTAGAATATTTATAAAATTTGCTCTACATTTTTACTTCAGTGCGTTGATATTTTTCGCGAACTCGAACATGTTCACGAACAGCTAACAATCTGAACTCGCACATGTGTGTTAATTCGATAGTGTTACTCGAACATGTTCAAGTTCGACTTATTGTATTCGAGTTCGGCAAACTTCAGATCGAATAATTTGCAGACCTAAAACTTAAAGAGCTTAAAGAAAAGCAATTGTTTTGACTTTTAAAACTTCGGAGGGGCGTGTTTGTGATTACGTATATTTTTAGGTGGAAAAAATTGAAAATAATGAAAGAAGTGTGATAATCATGCCCTACGTTTTACGCGCATACATAGGCTTTGGCTTAATTTATAGGGCTTATTCAATTTAATATTTTTAAGTAGTGTTTAAAGTATATTTGTACTTGTAAATAGATCATATTATTTTACGTAATTATTTCTCCATATTTATAATTTAAATAAATTACGTTTCAAAAGTACTAGGAAATTACATTTATGACAAAGAAAACTAGGCAGTAAGGGAATAGGGGTTACGGAGAAACTTAAATGTATGACTATGTATAATAATTTTAAAAAAAGGCTAAACACTAATTATTACTTTAATTTGGTTTTTTGATTTAAATATATATATATATTTATTTAGTCAAAAACTTTATTAAAGGCAATGCATGTAGAATAAAATATCTGATGCATAGAAAATCCGAAAAAAGAAGCTAAGATTATTATAAAACGCCAGGCTGTTCGTCCTCAAGTACATGGCAACACAAGTACAAGTTCCCGAATATGGATTAATGTATTTGTATACCTCCAATAATCTATATCAAAAAATAAATAAACAAACTAGATATATACTACCTCCGTTCTTAAAAGATTATCGTTTAAGATTTTGACACATGGATTAAAAAACTATCATTTATCAAGTAAAATTTATTTGAAATTTCATCACTACCCTCTTATGGGAAGTTGAAAACTATTAATACAAGAGAGAAAATTTTTTGGGACAATGAGAGAAGATAGGGATAATATAGGAAAGTAAATAATTTATCCTCCTCGAAAGTTATAAACGACAAACATTTTGAAACAAATTTTTTCTTCTAAAACGATAATCTTTTAGGAACGGAGGGAGTATATCTTAAGCTCACCCCTTATTTAGCTCACTTTACTCACCTCCCTTTAGCGACGGATCGGGCGACGATAAGGTCCGTCGCTAGATGTTCGGTTCGTCGTTATATGTTGTCCGTCGCTAAAAGCTAAAACGACGGTTCTATATATAATGACGACCTAATCGTCGTCCCGGGTCTGGTCGCTAAAAGGGGATGAAAGCGAGTGGTTTAGATAAGAGGTGAAGGAAATTTTAAGATCCGGACCGAATAAACTAATGTCCCCACTTTAAAATATATCAATACAAAATGCAAATGAAAATTTATAATCTTAGACTAAATATTAAATATGAAAACAAACAAGCACATACTTGGGATAAAATTATTGTGGCAAAACATATTGATGTGCAGTATGAGGATGGTTCTGATCGAGATGAGGGGATTAAAGTTAGTAAAATTGGTAGTCGGGCTAGAGCTAAGTATCGATGTGAGACTTGTGGCAAAGTTTTTAGATCTTATCAAGCGTTAGGTGGGCATAGAGCAAGTCACAAGAAGGTTAAATTTATGAATACTCGAGAACAAATATCCATGGCGGAAACAGAGAAAAATGCAGGAGGTTCAGCAATGGTGGTGGAGGAGAAAAGACATGAATGCCCTGTTTGTTTTAGAGTTTTTGCATTATAATATTAACTTTTGTTAATATTATAATATTAACTTTTATTAATATTATATATATATATGTAAGGAAAAAACACCTTGATTCTGTTATTAATATTATATATATATATATATATATATAAAATTTTGATATATTATTTGTATTATTTGGAAAAGAGAGAAGGAAAAAAAAGCCACGCAGGATATTTATTTTTTTTCAAAAAAGCCACGTAATATTTATTTTTTTTCAACAAAGTCACGTAAGAAAAGCGATTCAAATCAAGAATACACGTAATATTTAATTTTTTTCAAAAAGTCACGTGGGATATTTGTTAACGTCTCATTCGCAAAAATGAATGAATGGCCGATTGAATATTTTAAAAAAGACAATTAGAACTTTATTGAATATTTTAAAAGCATAGTGGCTAATTGCTTAAAACACTATAATCACAGTGACCAAAAAATACTTTTTGCTAAATTATTATATTTAAAATTAATAGTCCTATCTCAAGTATATAATATTTATAAATAAACATAACATTGAGATAATAATCGTATTCCAATATAATACTTATAAACAATCATAACTTAAGTAATTAGTGAAGTTTTGAGTTTAATTAATTACTTAGTGTGGGAACAATCAACCAAGATGAGTCACATGGCAATGCATGACACACCTGTTTCCCGTTCCTCCATTAAGCATAATTTAATATGTTCAGGGTAAATATTAGATTATCCAAAAACAACTTAATTAACTCAATTAGTAAAATTAAATTACTTAATTACTACATACATACTCCATGCATGGATACAGACATACACGCCGATAGACAAGCATGCCACAACTTTCATCAATTCCTTCTTCATTCGCTTTCAATTTGCACGCGCTCAGTAACGTTTTAAAAATATGGTGTTTATTTCTATGCATAGGAAATTATTTCAAATAAATTGTTATTAATAACATAACAATTTATTAGAGATGATTTCAGACATTAAAATCTAGTTGCAAAATTTTTAATCGTACAGTCATTTACGGGTGAAATAATTTAAAACTATAAATTTTAGGAATGACCGGAAGTAAGCAAATAAAAGCATGTGATACCGTATCTAATAATTTGGATCAAATTTTGACTTTAAAATAAATTTTGGTCTAAATCTTAATTTCGAATCGAATTAAAGTCATCCAAATAAGATTTTAAATTGTTATTCTAATAATATCTTTTTAAAAATTTAATTCGAACAAAATTTAAAACTCGATAAATTATTTGAACATTTTCAAATTACAAATTTTTATTAATATGCGGTTCATATTTGTTCGAAAAGTTCAAATTGCTCGGACTCGATTCGAGATCGTTACCGACTCATTACTCGGTAGCTAAACAAGTTTTAATCAAAATTTATTTCATACTCGATAAATTTTATGAATCAAATCTAAGCAACTCAATATTCAATTCAGTTACACTCCTAATCTTAGCTTATCACAAGCTCATCAAAAAGTTCGTAACTGAATGTATTAATGATTGCAAGTAGAATTCTTATATACACACGTAAGACTAAGGTGTTAATATAACTTATCTGTTGTACACTAAAATTGATATGCATAATATGACAAGGCTAGTACTTAGTACTATGTCCTTAAGACAATTATGTCTTTCTTACGGTGCTTAGAGATAGCGGTACTTATCTTCCAGGATACAATGACAACATATAGGGTCTTTTACATAAGTATACAACAAATAAAAAGTAATTACACTATTAGTGCATCAACTAAATAATTACAAAAATAATAATCTTCTCAAATTTATTTACAATATTAATATCCTTAATTTAGGGAAACACTCATCCGCTTATTCTCTTTCTCTCCTTACCGCCTCCTCTCTCCTCCTTTCGTCCCTCCTTTTTTGCTGTTGTAAATGCATTCATCATGCCGTCATGCCGTTGCTTCAACACCTTGAAGATGTAGATCTTGTAAGTCTTCTTCTTCTTCTTCGCCTTCTTCTTCTTCTTCTTCTTCTTCTTCTTCTTTTTTTAACTTCGTCCCTCCTCCTTGGCGGCGGTCCTCTTCTTCCTTCGCCGTCATGCAATGACCCTTAAAGTTGTAGATCTATAGATCTTGAAGATGTAGCCATGGACGCCGATCTCCTCATTTTAGCTACTAGTTTATTGCTTTGACACCTCCGCTTCTTCCTCTTTTTTTCGTCCCTCCTCATTCATTGTCATTACATGTGGACGCCGATCTCCTCATCCATTACCGCCACAACAGTCCAGAAATTAAAAGGAGAAGAAGATAAATTTTAGTGCAGTTGGTAGCCAAACATTTATACAAAGGTAACCATTTTAGTTTTTGTGAGTAACCAAGAGAAATTTCAGTGCTGTTGGTAACCATTTTTGTTTTTGTTGGTTACATTTGTATTAAGGTTTGGCTACCAACTGCACTATGAAAAAAAAAATCTATAAACGATTTTTTAAAAATAAATTAGTAACCTAATAATACTGTATTGGTTACTTTGGTTTGAATGTTTATTTACTAACCTGTGTTTATGAAAAAAATCGTAATGTCCATATTGTACTACCAATCCTTCTTTTCAGATTCAAGCAAACTTTGTATATATTGTAAATAGAGATGAGAGTTGGGCGCTTTTATTTTTTATTTTCTCTTCTTCTTCTTCTTTAACAATGGTCGTGGTCGGTTATGGATGCCAGTTATGGATGATTATGGAAAGTAGTTCGGCGGAGGGGATAGAAGGGAGGAGAGAGGAGAGAGAAAGTAAAACACATCCCATAATTAAAGGAATTAAAACACATCCCATAATTAAAGGAAGCATAAATATGTACTAATAATGAAAATAAAATTTTAAAAATATTAATTGTGTAAATATTTAATGAGTGCACTTTTCTTGTAATTATGTTTTTAAATGTACTATAAAATGTAATTGTTCCCAACATATATTATAGTAGCACTACAAATAACATACAGTACGATTCAAATCAAATGTTGAGAACTCTAACTCAAAATAAACTATGAAAGACTTATTAAATTGAAGACTCGAATGACTTAATAATGCTTGAAAATGGAATGAATGAAATGGTTGTTCCCTAGAATATTTATAAGAGGGTTTAGTGTCCCATCAGAAGGTACACAACCCCTTGAAAAAGCACATTTAGTAAAAAACAACGTAGTTTTTGTCTTTGATAGAAAGGGCGCGTTCGTTCGGATAAAAAACGACGTAGTTTTGGACTTATCTGAAAGAGTGCGTCCGTTCGGACACAAAACGACGCACTTTTGGGCATGGCCAGTTATGCTAGACCATCCCGATAAAATAAATTTTGTCCAAAAAGATATTTACAACGACTCAGAGCCACGAGCCTTAAGTCCGACTCAACGGGTCGGAAGACGTGTGAGTTCAAACTAAGATTTAACTAGGTTCTCTCTGCTCCACAAAAGTGAAGTGCCATAATATAGAAGATTACATAGTATTGAGAGGTAATAATTGGTAGCTATATCAATTATGAAAATCAGACTCTTAATGGTTAGTATAAAGTTAATTTTGATCAATTGATCAATACTATATTTATAACACAGATTGGGAGGTAATTTTTCTTTTTGTATGTCAGTATTATATTAGTTAATTGACCAACTTATCATGAAGGTAATTTCATTATAACCGATTTCAACTCTTATAAGTAATGGGACCCCGTGAGAGGCTAAAATCTAAAGAAATGGTCGGAAGATACTAAGCAAAACAGTTTTTATTTATAAAAAATATATATTAATTAAAAAAACATTACAACAAAATAAATAAATTGAATACAATATTCTCCCCCCATTCCAAATTTCATTTCTAAAACACTCTTTAGGATAATTTTAAATATTTTAACGTACCCTTAATTGCAAGTAAGAATTTAGCAGTGAGAAAATGAAATTACTTTATCAGAACATTGTGTTTTTGAGTTTTGAAACGGATAGGGGAAAAAAGGGATGAAAAAGTTAGGTTTTATGTTAATTTCTCTTGTTTTTGAGTTTTTTTTTAAAAGACAGATAAGGAGAAAAATAAACAACAGAATTGCTAATAGTCCTATATTAATATATAATCATGCACAATAAAATTTAATACAAGAAGAATTATTTATTTTGTAATTTTTTCCGTCCAAATTTAAATTTTTATTCTTTTCATTTATATCCAAAAAGTATAATGTAAAAGTTACTCTTTTTCTTATCAAATCATTTGAAAAACTTTTATCTAATCTCCTAAATTTATATATATACATATCTATACTCTAAATATATAATATATAAAATATATATTAAAACTATCCCTAAAATATTTTTGCCAAGTCTAGATCCGCCCCTGATACTAAGGATGCATAAAACCAAACAGAAAATCATAATATCATATGAAAATCTCGAAACCTTGTTGCAGCAATGAATTCAATATTCATAACACAAATTGTAACCGTCAAGAAAAGGAAAAAACTGAAGCAAGCGCATAACATAGAGTCCTTAACAACATGACCACCCCAAATAGGCTTTAATAGTTCAATGGAGAATCAGTTATTATATATGAAATTGATCCATCAAAGGCTGAAGCCAAGTGCACCAATAAAACCCTCGCATTTAATCCATGACTCAAAATGGATAAATCTTAAATGTGTGATAATGCTACATTTTAAATAGAACCTCCTAACCTCAAAAAGATAAGAAAATCATATTCCAAAACCAAAAACAGCCCGTATCTTGTTGAAGATGAGATCCCGCCATCCTCTCTCAGTATTCTCCACCACGGTTGAATTTCCATATCTGCATGACCACAATATAATTGCAAAATTATCATGCCAGATTGTGAGTTACTAATGACCATGAAAAACTAAGATAATTCTATTAATGGCAGACCAACCTGTCTTCCTCTGGAATATCAGTTTGTGTTAACTTGACAACAGTAACCCCAGGTTCGGGCTCATCCAATGTTAGTCGCACCTGCAACAACAACCATTCAAACATTCATTAGCTAACAAAGCAATATCTCCTCAACAGATTGTAAACCTATGTATATACAACAACATTACTGCACCAACATCTTATCTTACCAACAACATAAAAGAGATTTCATTACATAAATCTTGTATGACTAATTAAACGCATGAGCTTTACTAATCTTGAAATAACAAGCCAACAACAGGATGTGTCATCAAACGTTACTCACTAGGTTCCAGTAAAAACTGAATGTGTGTGTCACATGCCCAATGTTAGACATACATAAACACAAGCTTGCTTTTATCTATCAATGTATATCTATATGAATGTGTATAGATATGTGCATAAAGCACCAATTTTTAGCTATCATTTTTTACTATAAATGTTAGCACATAAAAACTACATGCCACAAAAACTGACTATTAGACCACAAAAGTAAAGACATTTTATCATCAAGTGATTGCCATGAATAACTAAAATATATATGCTCATATAAGTAACAGCACAAACGTGAGCATAAACATAAGCAAAGCATATAATATGCATGAAACAAGATGGTATACCGTTGATTGAATGCCATCAGGCCAATTTCCAAATCTCCACTTCTGCACAATCAATTTGCCCTCTTGCAGGTCCACATTGGTCCCTGTAACAGACCCATCAAAAATCATAAACTCCCCACCTACCTCCTTACTAATCTTTGCATTACTCTGAGTAAAACCCTTCCACCTATTCTCATCCATCAATATTTCAAACATATCCTTCGCCCTACAACTAAACTTCTCGCTCATCTTTATCGTCTTAAACCCCTCTTTCTTCTTCTTCTTCTCCTTCACTTCCTTCTTCACAGGAGCTGCCACTGGTGCTGCCACAGTCTTCTTCTCCTGCATATTAGTGTTACCACTCACCCTCTTCACCTCCAATTCATCCTTCGCCGGCCCCCCTTTTGCCATAGCACTAACATAAACCCTAACTTTCTCATACACAAACTCTTTCCCCTTGGCCAAAAACGCATCTTTCAATCTTTTCCCAATTGGACCCTCGTCCTTCACAATAACCCTAATTTCCGGATCTTCATCGGCATTTTCATCGGAAATATATGGAATTTCGACCAATCCATCGACGACTAGAAGCGATTTGTCATCAGAATCTTTGGCTTCGCCTTCCCAAGAGAGGGTCAAGCTGATTTCATAGCCTGGTATGATTTTTCCCTTGCGGACATTGACATAGGCTTCACCTTCAACTTTTTCAACTTTCTTGGTCTTGATGAACAAATTGCCTTCGCCATTAAAGACTGTTTGGTCGGAGAGAAGCTTGGACAAGAGATTGCGAGACCATTCGAGGCAATCGGTCTCTGCCCAGTGCCAGTTGTGGACGTTTGCTCCGTCTGGTCTGTCCTCAACGATCCACCTCTTGTCTCCCTCTCCGTATTTCGCCATTTAAGAGAGAGATAAGCAGAGATAAAGTTTGGATATTTTTGGTGATTGAATAGGTAGAGCTGCGAAAAACGCAGGGGAGAAAATATGTGTGGGTGTGTTTGAGGGAGAAACACAACACAGGTAAAGAAGGAGAGAGAGACCGGAGGATTCTAAGGATCTAGAACACTGGCTTTATTATTATTTTTTTATTATAATTATAATAGGTAGAAGGATCTGGAATAAGCCTATTATTATTATATTATTTTATAAAAACATTAAACACTGACTTGTTTAGTGTAATTGTTATTATTATTATTTATTATCACTAAAAGTAGATCTGGAGTTTTGAAGTAAATTTTAAATGCACAATTAATAAATTTTAAATGTGATAATTAAGAGTAATAATATTTTGAAGTAATATAATTGTGTGTATGGATTATTATTTAAATATAGAGGCATGATATTTGGCAACTCTGGGGCAAAGCATGATGATGATAATTAATTTTAGTTTCGAAGGAGTTGAGAAATACTACTAATTTATTAAATAAATAAATTTATAGAGTATATTTTTAATGGTTAAAGGTTTAAAAATATTCTTGACTTTTATTCCGATATTTATCGCACACTATACTTTTTTTTTTGTCCAAAAATATCCCTAACATTACAATTTTTGGGTCGATTGTGCCCTTGACGTTAACAGACATGCCACGTAGACAAACGTAATTGACACTTGGACATATTTTGCTGACGTGACAAATAATTAAAACAAAAATTACTAATGTAACATCTGATGTGTATAAAAATAATATTTTATAATTTATTTATTACGTGCATTTTATTAATAAACTGAAACAAACTTTCTCTCTCTAAACCCTCTTCCTTTCTCTATAAAAGCATCTCCAGCAGATGAACTATCTGTTGGACTATATTTAGTCCATATGACATCAGCAACTGTCTTTTAGTCTTCAATCTTTCCGGCAGATGGACTATCATGTGGACTATCCCGTTGACTATAATATAAAAATATTAAAATAATCAATGAATTTAAAAAAACTCCAACGACTATATTTTAACGACCATATTCCAACGACCATATTCTAACGACCATATTCCAATGGCTATATTTTAAAGAACAAATAACATCTATAAATATAAGTAATTGATTAAACAGATATTATCAATAAAAACTAAAATTAAATATAATAAAAATATAATAATTAACAAAATACTTACAATTACTAAATATTGAAGTAATTGATTGAGAGATGGTAAAATGTGTTGAATAATGGTGCATATTTATAGATTTTCATTTTATTATCCGTTGATTTCTTTTTATTACCGTTCTAATTATTTTTTATTCCCGTTCTGAATCTCAGATTTATCCGTTGCCTCTCCCCTTCATCTCCTTCGTCTGTGAACTGCTTCATCTCCTTCGTCTCCATCTCTTCTTCAACCTCCCTTCTTCTCCTTCTCTGTTTTTTTTCTCCAACCGAGCCTTCTATTTAAATATAGTATAAATTATAGTCCACGAGATTTCGGTTCGCAGATTTAGTCGATTTAGCTTGCCGAAAAAATGGCCCGACTAAATTTACTCCATCTGCTGTAGCGAAATTTTCATCCTAGACTAAATATAGTCTAGGATTCACGCAGCTCCGCCCTGTTGGAGGTGCTCTAACGTCCTCTGTTTCTCCTCCTCCTCCTCAACTCCGTCACCCCATCTCCATCAACAACTTTCTTTCTCTAAACCCTCCTCCTTTCTCTCTCCAAATCTCTCCCTCTAAACCCATTTTTCATTTTCTGTCTCCTTTCTTAAACCCTTTTCTTCATTAACTGAAAACCCACAAAATGAAGAATAAATTATTGCCAGTTCTTCTCTTTTGAGCTCCTCAAAGAATTTGATTTAGAAGGATTTATTTCTCTTCCTCAACGCCTTGATTTCAGTTTCTCTCACATCAAACTCACCCCTATCTTCTCCACACTTAATCTTCCCCTCAGATCTGGCCGCTCTGCTCTTGGATTTCACAAATGGAGTTTTTAAGACCCAATTTTGAACCCACTGGTGAAATTATTTCGTACTTTGTCAATTATTTTGGCCGCCGAAAAGATTTTAAGGTGACCCATGAAGTTCTTGTTGATAGTCGCGGGGTTGCCGGAGCTAAAACCCTTGAATCTTCGATTTGATTGCCTGGTTTGAGTTGGGAGACTCACACAGATAGTTTCGTTTTTCGATACAATGGTGAATGATTATGGGTTTGTTAAAAGTTTTGATTCTTTGAAGTTAATTGTGTCTAACTTGTGTGAACCTAAGTTTGCTAGTTATGCTGAGAAAATGGTTAAGAATTTGGCTAATGAATTTTGCCAGATGAATATATATGTGATGTGCTTATTAAAGGGTGGTGTGTTGATGGGAAATTAGAAAACTTTAAGAGGTAATTAGTTGGGTCAGGTTGGGACAGTAAATGAAGGGCCAACTTTCTCGGGCTCCATCTATGGCTGCTAATATACACAAGAGGTCTGATATGAGATTCTTGCTTGGGGTTATGGTGCGGCGCTTGCGCCAGTGTACATTAACAAAACTGAACTTCTCTTTGGGCTCCTTATGATCTATTAAAACCTCCATTTTTCTTTGATTCTTGAGGAATAAGAAGAAGAAAAAGATTATGATATGAAAAAATTTGTAATGGGCTTAATTATTAATTAATTTGAGCTCTATTTTTTCTGAAGATCTAAAATGAGGAATTAAGTGAGATAATAAAGTATGTGAAAGTGTATAGGGTCTACTGATAATGATGATGAAGGTGAAGGTCGGAGGAGAGAGAATCTGGAGAGAGAAAGAAAAAACAAATAATAATGAAGAGAGGAAAAAGAGAGAGAGAAAGAGTTTAGTCAGTAAAAAATGTCTAAGTGTAAGCGATGTTAGTCTATGTGGCATGTCTGTTAATGTAAGGGACACAATCGTCCTAAAAATTGTAACTTTAAGAATACTTTTGAAAAAAAAAAGTATATGATGCGCAATAGACATTAAGATAAACATCAGGGACATTTTTATACTTTTGTCCTATTTTTAATTAAGTGAAAGATAAAAAGAAGGAAAGAAAACTTGGGAGTTGGGAGGAGGTACACAACCAACCAAGTATGGTGGTCCGGATGGGATGGATGCCTCCATCCATATATCCAAAAAATACTACCAGCATTATTCTACTTGATGGGCTTTCTTCTCTCACGTAAAATTTGAAATATTAGTACGAGCTATAATATTATGAATGGAATATAGCACGGAATGGAATAGATGAGAGAATGAAATAGAATGATTTTTTAATATTTTATGTATATATTTGGTTGATGTAGGAATACATTTAAGAATGAAATAAATAATTAAAAAGTGACCTAAATACTCTCAAATGTTCAAATTTAATTTAAATTCAATTTATATTAAAAATTTAACACATATTTCTCTAGATTTTTTTTATATTTATATATATTTTTTTTACTATACTAGTAATAGGCAACATATAACGGTTTTCACGGTATTGCAATAGTAATGTGTTTTTTTTTTTTTTTTTTTTTTTTTTTTAATAATAGTAGTGTATTCTTCTTCTTTTTTGTTTGGTTGTTTTTTGTTTTTTTTTTATTATAATATGTGTTCATATTATATTTTAACGGTTTTTTTTTATATTATGTTTGTTTTCGGCATTTTTTTTTTTGTATTTTTTTTATGTTTTTTTTATAGTAATGTGCGTTGCCTAATAGAATGCTGCCTAATGTATGAGCTTTAATTCTTAATTCTTACTACTAGTAATAGTGAAAAATTGTCGTGATTTTTAAGGGGCATATTTGTCAATTACTTAAAAATAATAGATGGAATAAGTTATTCCTGACCCCCCTTCTAGGAATAAAAATTATAATTTTAAGTTAACACCTATTCCACTAGGAATATATTATTTCGTTAGAATAAACAAACCAAACAACATTTTTAACATTCCAATGAAATGATTCATTCCATTCTCCCTCCTATTCCATCGATCCAAACTTAGCATAACAGACAGACAGACAGGGAAGCAGCCTATTCATTTATTGATGAGCTATGAATTAATTTTATGGATGTAGTAGTAGTATCATTCTATTGGTATTGGAATTGTTTATTCTCAATCATTTGAATTGAATTTTCATTGAAGACATCATCTTCAAAGCACGCTCACGCTTACGCTTGGTAGGAATAGGATCCATTATGCATTAGCATTACTACTACTACCTGTATAAATAGGATCATTTAACTGTATAAATAGATTTCTGCTTCTTCTTTACTAAAATTTTGAAGGGCCTTACTTAGTTCTTCTGCATATGGATCTGCTCAACATATTATATTGAATCTATATATATATAGACCAAATTAAAAAACACTGCACTGCACTGCCATAAATTACAAAATCAAATCATCAAGGAAAAACAAACAAACACTTTGAAAAATAAATCTAATGCTCATAACGGAAATCACACCCATCAAATTATATTCTACTTACAATACTGCTTCTTCAGATAACTAACCAACCAACCAACAAAACAAAACAAGCACATTCATTTCTTTTCTTCTTCTTCTCCACTGGATTCTTCTTCATCATAATATTCCTCATCCCCATCTTCGTCATCAAAATACTCGTAATAATACTCATCATCATCCTCATCCTCATCATCACGGCCATTGGTCAGCATCCCTGCACCCTGTTGCCTTCTCAACCTCTCCTGGATCCGATCCCGGATCGCCGTACCCATTTTGTGGCAACCTTCCTCAAACATCTCCAAAAACCCGGCAACCCACCGATCAGCATTCTCCACCCACTCATTCCGATGCATCTCCGCCGTTTTCGCCACCGTGTGAATCTTTTCCCCAACTTTCTCTTGCTGCTCCTTCACTTTCTCCTGAATCTTCATCAATCTCATATTCACCCTCAACCTCTTTTCCTTCACGTAGCTAACCCCAAGCTCCTTTCTCGAATACCCCCGATCCAAATTCCGAATCACATACTGATTGTAATCTTTCACAATCCTCATAATAATATCCGACGTAGATATCCCGTCGGTCCTTTTCGTTTCTTTAAATTTACCGATTGATTTGACAAAATCGTAAACATCATTTGCAGCTCCGCTAGCATCGGCGTAAGGGAGAGAATCGTGGGCCACGAAATCAATTTTGTGCTTATCGAGGAATTCGTTGGAGAGGACCCACGGAGCATCCGGGATGACTTCGTCGACCCATTTGCAGTGGCGGAGAGATTCGTATCTCTCCGATTCGGTCATGACGGTTTTGCCTTTGAATTTGTGAGTGATCTCGTCGTTGCAGCATCCGACGAGCAAGTAGGTGTTTGGGAAGGATTTTTTAGCTTGCTCGAGGGATCCGGCGTGGCCGAAATGGAAGAGATCGTAGATCCCGTCAGCGTAGACGCGGACTGGACGGTCGGTTGGGGGAGGATTGGGAGGAGGGTGGCCGTTCCGATGAACTTTTGGCGCCACCGCCTCCTCCGCCGGACCTTTCTTCTTCATCGATTTTTTGAACTTTCTCTCTCTCCTCCAAACTTTAGGCCTCCTCCTCCACCGCTATATCTTTTTACTATTGTTTTATAATAGTACTCCGGATCCAGGATGGACTAGACTAGACTAGGGTACTAGTGTAACTGATCCGGTCTCTCCAATTTTAATACTACTAACACACGCGATATGAGTTAAAGATTTTTTTTTAGGTTTAAATATGAATTAGTATCTTAAATTATAGGCTATATTTTATTTTGGTAATTTATTTTTTAATTTTGTCAATTAAATAATTGAACTATCAATTTTTTTTCAATCTGCCACGCCAGAAATTACTGACGTGACTACTTGTGTGGAGGCGATAAGAAGATGATGTGACAAAAAAAATAATTTTTTAATCATGAATAAAATAAATCTGATTTTATAGAGGGTAAATTGGTCAAACAACAATTAAAATAAAACAAACATTAAATCATATATCATTTGTTTAATTCATGATTAAAAATCAGACCAACATGTTTGTTTGTTTTATTTGTTTAATCCTATATCAGATCTGGATCTAAACACCAATGTATCCTTGAATTTCGACTTCTCACTCCCACCATCAGCGCTCTCGGGGACTGAAGCAGCCCTAACTTCAAACCCATCCGATTCGCGCTGTGAAACTAACGGCGGAGCAGAAATCCAGCCATTCAGTCTCGGCAGGGGCGATGATGATGAAGAAGAAGAAATGCACATTGAAGGCAATCGACTGGAAGATGAAGCGGAGACGCCATAACCAAAAGATTTTGGAGGTGAAGGTGTAGAAATAGGATTGAATCTGAATAGGGATCTGGGATTCAAAGGTTTTCGAGGCTTTGGTTGTGAAATTGTATTGGAGAGGGAAAACGCAGATCTCTGCATTTTCGAGATTCAGATCGGAGCAGAAGAGAGGATTTGGGAGAGAAATACTATAAGGGGGGAGGGGGAGGGGGAGGGGAGGGGGGGGGGGGTTTGAGCGCTCTGCACAGTATAGCAAGGTGACAGAAACAGAGGGTATGTAAAATGTGGGATGTTCTCGGGATTTCAGATTCTTTTATTTCCTAGGAGATGCAATCTCAAGCTGCAATTTCTCAGACTCCGAAATCTTATCATGTTTTCCCCCCCAATTCCATACCTCTTCCTCAGTCACTCTATTTGCAGAAATTATTTGCTCTATTTAATGTTTGTTTTAATTTAATGTTTGTTTTATTTTAATTGTTGTTTGACCAATTTACCCTCTATAAAATCAAAATTGTTTTATTTATGATTAAAAAATTATTTTTTTTGCCACATCATCTTCCTACTGCCCTACACAAGTAGTGACGTGGCATGTTCAATTTGTTGTGATTGAAAAAAATTAATAGTTCAATCATCTAATTAATAAAAATTATAAAAACCAATCGAAGCGAGAATATAAATTTATAGTTTAAATCTTAATTCATATTTAAGCCTTTTTTTTAATGTCCCGTGACCCATGGCCATCTTCATCTTTGGAGGGAAAAAATAATATAATTATAAATAAATTTTAACATTTTTATTTTTTTAAATTCTAATATTAATAGATTTACATTTAAGAAGAAAAACTCTATTTGTATTTTGATCCTAATAGAGAGGAAAATATATAAATAAAATTATGATGTCCACATAAAAGAGCTCTTAAAAACTATACAAACATAATAATAACTTATAAAACAAATAAACACCCAACCCCCGGCCACAATAAACCAAACCGGACATAATACCTACTAGTAATGAATAATGATGATGAGACAAAATTGAAAGTAAAAAATGAAAAAGTAAATTTAAACAGTAGTAGTACTTCTTCTACAATACTACTAGTAATTATCTATCTATCTATCTATCTATCTATCTATCTATGTATTTATAATTTTTATGTTCAAACATAGTAGTACAACACTTAAATAATAAGTAAACAGTAATAGTCACCAACTACTCCAGATTCTTTTGTCATTCTTATAAACTGAAAACAAAAGGAAAAATTTAAAAGATAGTTGATGTCAGTAAACAAATCTGATGTGATAACACTACTACTTGCTGACACTGAGATGTGAAGATGTATCTCATAGTAACTAGAAGATATAAGTGAAGAGCTCCAGAAAATTGCAGAGCATTAATCACTGCTCATGAATTAGTGGGCTTTTCTTTCCCTTGGCCCCTTATTATATCTTGTGCGCATGGGTGGGTGGAGTTATAATAGCCAAAAGTTGGAGAACGAAAATGCAATTCAACAATCAGCACTCGATTATACGTATATCATTAAGCCAAATATATAAAATGTTACAAAAGTTGAACTTAAAACGCTCACTACTAATCACTGATAATGATGAACAGCTTACAAGAGCTGATTACCAGCTCAAATAATCAGTCGCCCACCAAATACAAAATGCATACATTTCTGTATGGACACAATGATTTTGTGACTGCAGTAAACCTATATATATATATATATATATATATAGGTCAGTATAACATTTACCTCAACCATAAGTAATTCCACGCGCACACAACCCCATACCAAAAACAATCAAATTCCACCTAAAGGATAAGAAAAGAATCAGGTGTCAGAACAGGGATAGGATGCTTCAAAAGAAGGATTCAGAAATTGAAGTGAAAGAACAAGAAGCCAATTTTAATACCTAAAAACAAGCAATCATTTACAAACTGTTGTTAGGTCCGTGAGTCAGATAGCCATGACATGATTGTCAGGCTGCATTTGATGAATTGGGACACACATCAGCAGTTAGAATATAAATACTTGAACCCAAGTCCTCTCTACTCGACAGCTTTCTTCCTACTCTAAGATGCACGGCTGTAGAATTCTGTGAAGTCAAGCCGAAACATGAGGAACTTCAAATCAACATGTTGCTGCACAGGCAATTGCAAAATGAACCCTTCAAAGAGTGATGAGTATTCCTTTGCAATTGCATCAATATCTTGTCCTGTATTCCGAAGAAATTCACCAGCACGTTGTGTGATTACCTTCCTGCCTTCACCAAGCCATGACCCGGGTTCTGAAGTTTTATTATTTGAACGCCTCTTGGTCATGTCTCGAGAAGGTAAAGAAGAATACGCAGTTCTGCGATTCATAGCAATGAGGTAAGGTAACCGAACAGGACAAAAGTTTTGGTTTATTACAATTTTATCATGAAAAATAAAATGGCTGTAATAAAAGATAATACCTTGCTTGGAACTCATTAACACCTTCATACAACCGATCTGCATGACTACGGAATCTCAATATAAGGTCAAACAACACAAAGAGAGTCTTATAAAGGGCTTGTGACCTCTCTCCAAGGAGGGACTTTTCAACAATTGAATGGAGATATTTCTCATGTGCTGCAAGTAGATCATCAAGATCTTTAGCTACTTCCATTTCATTTAAAAAGTTAGACCATGACACCTCTAGGACTTCAAACATGATATAGTATTGCAAATTTGTAACAAAATGATTCATCTCATCCCATAGTACTTGGCATCGCCTCGAAGCCAAAATCAACTGCAACTTAACAGCTTGTGGCAACTTAGAGAAGAAATGAGAAGCAATAGAATTTGGTTTCATCGTCTTCCACGCACCAATAAGCGCATGCTCTACCCTTCTAAGCTTCCACAAGAAATTAAAGATTCTGAGATACTTTGCCATGACCGACTCTGTAAATACAGTATTTAGTGGAACTCTTGCATCATATTCCAAAGAAAAGACATCCCACCCCCTATCTCCGGTGTTGTGTGGCATCATTTTGACCCTCAATCTATCCAGTATGTCAGGATCATCATACTGCGCATTGGACGACCTGACTGCACTCTCCAACAACCCTGCAAGCTTGAACGAGCTGATGGTATTAGCTGGCTCAGAGAGCTCAGGCCCAACAATATCCATTAAGTACTGAACAAAATCTCCTTGCCCGAGCAGTAAATAACGCTTAATTGCAAGGCAATGTTCTTTGAACTTGTACTGCTTGTACACAACATCCATCAAATGCTTATCTATTCTCTTTGCTGCTTCAGTAACCAAAGATTCAAGCGCATCAGTTTCACCATAACCAAGACCCCCTCTCCTGGTGGTGGTCCCGGTGGCAGCTGCAGCTTCTGTTGCAGCGTCAGCCCAACTACAATCCTCACAACAAACACGAAGGAAATTAATAGACTTCCCGGTCCTTAAAATGCAATGAGCAAGAGACTGTGAGATAAATGAAGGAATCATTGCAGCATGAAGCCTGTAACCTTCTCTCCATAGAGATTCAGCTTTTACAGGCTTACCCAAGACAAAGAACTCCGTATAAATATCTTCAAGCTCCCCTTCTAAAACCCAGCTCCTCACCATCTCAAAAAGTGGAGAACACACTTGACGAAGTAATCGTTTCATGAAATCATGCACAAGAGGGTCGCCATGCTGTGCGTGCATGTGAATTGCCCCAGCCATTGCGCCACCCTTTAGAACCTTACAACTGTCAACAAGAACAGCCATTAGCCTCATCTTCACCATTGGCTCTGCAAACCACACTGACAGTCTCCTAAGAGAAATATAATTCCCTGAACTTGTGCTATCTGAGACCAAGGGAATCGGATTCATTGATTGAGCTTCAAGCACAGCCAACAACTTATAATACTCGGTAAGCTCATCTTGCAGTGCAGCACAAAAGGCTTGCCCAACAGTTCCAACATCTTCAGCTGGAAACCTATCCATACTCTCTGATATGTACCCCTTAACTTTCCTAAACAACCACCCGAGCTCACAAAGTTTCCGAACCATAGTCCTAGTAGCTCTTGGAACTATAACTGAATCTGGCAACACATATCCGTCAACACTCTTTTCAAATTTCACATACTTTCCATCAATCCCTTGGCAAGCATACAACACATCCCTCACTAAAACCTCCTCAGAAACCTCATTCTCCTCCTTTAGCAAATTTGCAAATTCCCTATAAGCCACTTCGCGAATATTCTCCGGGTCCTTGGCAACCAACAAAATCCCACCATTCCAACCCTTTTCTACGGCTTCCCCAGTTCTCAGGAATCTTGGATTATCATGATTTTCTAACTTTTCCCTAATTTTAGATTTTTCTTTAAAACCCCTAGAATTCTCAGCATCAAACAACGCCGGCAGTAAGAATCCATTGGATACTCTAGAATCGGATCTATTACTACGGTTTTTTCTATCTTCAGATATGGCTTTGAGCAAATAAAGGACAGCCCACTTGTTATTTACACTTCCGGGGCCAGTTTTAGAAGCGAATTTGGAATATAGATCGGCAAAAGTGAGGGCATCGGAGGATTTACCTTGGGTGGCCAGCTGGCGCTTGATAGCCTCTACCATGGCGGCTTCGTCGGCGGCAATCGACGGCGTCATTCGGCTGGATAAAATGCGGACCGCATACTTGAGAGCCTGTTGGTAGTTATTAGGGTTTGAGTGATTTGGATCGGAGGTAGAATTGAGCAAGCGGTTGACTAGTTCTTTGACGAGATCTAGAACCTTCTGGTCGTCTTTCATGGTTAAATTGTTGAGAGAGTCTGTATACAAACAAAGGAAGGGGAGATTTGATAGAGAGAGAGAGATAGAGAGATAAAGATAGGATCAGTGTTGAGGGTTTTCCATTTTTGATTTTAATATGGGCGCGGAAATAAAAGCTATTTTTTTAAATGGGATTTTTATCAGTAATCATGTTTGACCAAAAATCATATAAATAACAAATTTTTCGTTCAACTTAATTAAGCTATCAAAAAAAACATTATATTTTTTATTATTACAACTTAAATGGATTGTAATTGCACGTGTTACAAAAACTTCTTGATCATCTCATAGTTGTACGTAATTATTACGTACTCACTGAATAAAATCTTATTTCATAACAATTTTATCTGATAATCTCTCATAATACCTTTATTAAAATTAGTCCGAGTAATTGTATGTGTAATCATAATAAAATATAATAGTATAATTTTTGAGTGATAATATAAACAATTTAATAAAATTAAACTTATTACGAGAAAATTATAAAACAATATCTCTGTTATTTTTATTTTTCTCGTATGAAGAGATATAAGATAAAAATATTATTAAGGTGTATCTTCATAATTCTTACTCCTAAAGTTATCACTCAATAACATGACATGAGATAAGTAAAATTATAAAACACTTTATTGTATAATTTAGTTAAAGTAGAAATAAAAAACATTTATCGTAATTTATTTTTTCTGTTTACTTTTATATTAATAATAATTTAATTTCATCACATATTTGTTGAATATGTATATCATTTTTGATAAGATAAAGAGGTAGGAAGTGGTGGTGGTGGTTAATAAAAAGAAAAGAGAAAGAAAACTAAACATGGGTCGAAAGTCATGATGAAGGCCCTTTATTTGAGGGCCCTCCAAATATAAAAAGGATAGTGATTACATAACTCTTCGGGCTCAATGTATTTTGCGCAAGCCTTCAACTATATATATATATATATATATATATATATATATATATATGTGTTATGATTTACGCATTTTTAAGTTATAGCGATGGTAAACTGTCGTTATAACCCATAATAGTTATGACGATGGATGAAATCGTACTATAACTTAAAAAAGCGTAAGTAAATGGCCATTATATCTTCTGTGATTGTTATACATACATTTTTCTATATATATATATATTGTTGGGTCGCGATATTTTTTCACTCGTTGGTAAGATAAATTGAAACTTACTTATTTAATTATTCTATTGGGCCTTTATTATTAAACTATAAGAAAGTCATTGGGCCTACCATCATATTATTTCTATTTTAACTTATAAGGCCAAGATTGGATTCGTTGGATCAATCCTTTAGACATTTTAATATCTATTATTTTGACTTAAATGATGAAAAAGTATGATGATTGACTAGAGAACACGCCATACATTAATGTGGATGGGATCATAACTTACGTAAGTGATAAAACGATGACCAAAAGCGGTGGATAAACTACGTGCACGATCGGTAGAACCCATCGGATCGAGGGGTGTGTCGGGTAGTAGTGGGTGGCGGATAATCTAAGCGAGGAGAGTATAAACAGCGAGGAAGTCTTCACAAAGAGGTATGTACACATTTTATCATTCATAATGACATATACACTCGAGAATTATGATCATCTCTCTCAATACACTGAGCATTACATCCTCCATTTTGTTAACCTTGTGAACACGTTTCTTGACTCTCACGCTGAGCTATCCCCACGAAGCGGTAATCGAAGCTTGTGGTGTTTATCGTGTTTCTTGTCTTGAGGATCGAGGCGTCTTACGTGATTGGGGCGTGGCGAGAAGATCTTGGCGTTAACATTGGCGGCTAGAAGGAGGGGTCATTACAGTGTCATTTAAATTTTCAATCACAATTGTTTAACCTACTTCGGAAGATGATGAGGAGTAGAGATGGTACACCAGAAGGGCAGGCGATGGCTGTCAGTTCATCACTGCCTCGTATTTCAGTAAAGGATCGTCTGGGTCCTTCTAAAAGTGCTCACAAAGCTTACGGCCTCTAAACCTGACTTCAGGAGAACTTCGTTCAAGATCCGTGCGGAGCCGAGACGGAAGTTGGTTTTTCAATCTTGATAAGGGCGTGATCATGATCAAGGGCGGGCGGAAGGCTCACCAAACCGGGACTCATCGTCGAAGTGGTCGAAAGGCAGGCGCCAAATTGGCGAGGATGGTAGACGAAGCAGATAAGGCATTGGAGGTTCTGTTAAAACAAAGGGAATATATAGCCGAACAGATGCTTCGGGTGGCTGAGTTAAGGGACGAAGCATCTAGCCATGTTCATCAGAGAGGCGAGGTAGGCATAAGGAGATACCGGCGGAGGTAAGGGCGGAGCATTCTATGTGTATGTGTGTCAGAGATCGTTCTCGCGATGGGAGGAGATCGAGGAAGCGAGAACTCCCTTGGCCTCGAAGAAGGCAATCGATGGTCGTTGGTTCACAAAGATCGCGGCGATGATGAAGCGAAGAAGCGGTCGAGAGATATCGTGCGAAACCGGAAGAAGAGAGTACGGCATAATCATTCTCATCGTGAGGATGAAATTATCGTCGAGTAGAGATCGAAGAAGTCCCAGGCGGTGGGATCGGCGGGAAGAGGTCGATCCACTCAAAGCGCCGAATGTCGCTCGGAGAAGGAGATCTCATCGAACCCGCGGTGTTAATTTTTCCGGTGAAGGAGTTGAAAGAACTCCGAAAGCGGTGGTGAGGTCCAACAGTGAAAGATACTCCGGAAAGAAGGCATCCCTTTTTCCTCGGATATTCTCGAGGAAGGCGGATATCACCAAAAAGTTGCCTCGTATGGAGAGCTATGATGGGTCCGGAGATCCTTATGACCATAGTCAAGCGTTCGACCCGGTGATGGACTATTATGACTTCACCGATCTTTTGCCAAGTGTCACACTTTTTGTCCGCGACAGACGAGAAAGACGCAAGATGATGGATGGGGACTTTACCATCGGATTCGATTTCCTCTTGGGCCGAAGCTTTGTGATAAGTTCCATGCACGTTTTGGAAGCAACCGAAGAAGAGGGAAAGCTTCTGAGTTCTTTAGCACAGATCCGGCGATTCACGAGTGATTTATTAATATCTTTGGCACATGGTGCAAAAGATGAGCAGTGTTTAAATGAACATGACCAAGCGATGAATAATATTTTGGCACAGAGTGCAAAGATGAATATTTGATTCTGAGATGTATATTGATTGATGTTACTGAGGGATAAAAGATGATTTATGAACTTTTAAATTCATACATAGAAGATAGTAGTTTGCATTCTCTACTTAACTCTTCTAATGAGTTATTATTTCATGCGAATATTGATTTAAAATTTGTTGTCTATTGTATTCTATTAGATTTTTTCCTGTTGAAGACTAACGATAATTTGTTGTATATTATCTTAGTCATAATATTCTTCTTGAGCTAGTTGAGCTCACCCTTTTCCTTGTTGTTCCATTTTTCTCGGGAGGCGAGAATATAAGCGAGTACGAAGTCGGGGTATGGAATGAAGGTTCTAGAGAGAGTTGTTTAGTAGTCCTCACCATTTTTGTAAAATAAAGTATCAATAAATGTGATGAGGATTTATTTGAGTATAGATATTGTCAGAAGATAATATTTGTATTTAAACTCACGATTTCTTGTTGTAATAATAAAGTTGTAGTTGTTTACGCACCATGTATTGACAACTCGAAATGGGTGATGTATACCTATTTTGGAGGCGTCACACCCAAAGAAAGACCTTATATTTATACCTTGTAGCAAGTTCATTTAGCGGTTAGAAACGATGTTGGTTCGGAGATCGGTGGGAAGCAAACATCCGATCTATTATATCGACCCGTCCTACGAGATCTTTGAAACCAGTATCCGAATATTGAGAAATTTGCCTTTGCTTTAATAATTGCTAGTAGAAAGCTTGGCAATATTTTCAAGGTCGACTCTGATCGCGTCTATCTGGATCGACCATTGAAGAAGGTAATGGGCAAGCCGAGGTCTCGAGCGGACTAATGCGGCGTGGACTATGGAGTTGTCTAATTTTTATCGATCTTATCCCCGAAGCGCCATCAAAGGTCAAGCCTTGGCCAATTTTATGGTGGAATGTTCATTCACCGAAGCGAATCTGAGTTGCGGTGGATCGTCTGATCGGGCGATTCTTGATTCTTCAAATAGGTCGAGAATGTTTGACGTCAGTATGCAGATGGATCCTCTACGATGACTGTTAGTGGGGCAGGAATTATTTTGACGAGTCCGGAGGGATTCAAGGTTCAGCAGGCCATCAGGTTCGGGTTTAAGGCAACGAACAACGAAGCTGAGTACGAAGCGGTGTTAGCAGGTATCCGATTGGCAAGGAGTCTAGAAGTCCAGAAGTTGATCATCTATAGTGATTCTCAATTGGTCGTTAAATGCTTTGAGGAGATTATGAAGCTCGTGGGACCCGGATGATCAAGTATCTGGCGGAGTTAAGAGATCGACTTCAATATTTCGCCAGTATGAGTTTGAGCATAGGCGTAACGACAATTCTATTGCTTAGATACATTGTCGGTTTCGGCCATCTGCAGATCTGAATGTTTTCAACGGATCGGTTTATTTGGAAGTTTTGCGGAAGCAGAGTGTTCAAAGACGAAGCGGTGATGTGTATCGAGCGATCTAGTGTTGGATGACCCTACATCGAGTATTTGGCGGATGGCGTCCTTCCTTCCCGGATCGAGATCTTTGAAAAGAAGATTAAGTACAAGAGTGCCAATTTTGTTCTTATTGATGGGGATCTCTGTCGATTGGCATTTTCCTCACCATTGTTGAAATGTTTGGTTCCGTCCAAGTCGAGTATGCTTCTTGGGGAGTTCACGAGGGTATTCTTGGTGATCATATGGTCGCCAAGTCTTTGGCTCATAAAGTACTTCGACAAGGATACTATTGGCCTCTGAATTTTCAAAGAAGCTACGAATATGTCAAGAAATATGAAAAATTCCATTTCGATAGTCCGATCCATCGATCACCACCTAAGAGCTATATTCGATTTTATCTCCTATACCCTTCATTTATGCAGGGGTGGATATATTGGGACCGTTGCCTAAAGCTAAAGGTCAGGTCAGCTTTGTCATAGTTGCTATCGATTACATGACTAAGTGGGTGGAGGCGAAACCACTTCGGTCAATAACGGAACAAGAGTTCCTAAAGTTCATAAAAGAGTCTGTAGTGTTTCGCTTCGGGATCCCTAGGGTGTTGATATCGGACAACGGACGCCAGTTCGTGGGTTCAAAATTTGAAGGATTTTTGAAGGATCTGGGGATTCAACACAAGAAGACTTCTGTGGCTCATCCACAGTCGAATGGGCAAGTCGAGGTGACCAATAGGACGCTGCTGAATGGAATCAAGCGCAAACTGGATGAAGCTAAAGGGAGATGGCCAGAAGAATTGCTGAGCGTGCTGTGGGCTTATCGAACTACGCCGAGGACCACCACAGGGGATTCACCATTTCGATTGGCCTATGGTACTGATGCCTTAGTCCCCAGTCGAAATTGGATCTCCAAGTCTTCGGGTCAGTCAGTTCAAAGAGATCTACAATGACAAAGGACTGAAAGATAACCTGGACCTGCTAGAAGAAGTCAGAGAGGTAGCTTTGCTCAAATTGGCTGCTTATCAGCGAAGGGTGGCCAAACATTACAACAAAGGGGTCAAACTTCGTAGATTCGAAGTAGGAGACTTAGATCCTTAGAAGCCAAAGCATCTACGCCTCAAAACACAGGAAAGCTAATGTCGAATCCAGGAAGGCCAGATGAAGTGATCAAAGTACCAAAGCCGGTACTTATCGGTTAAAGGCACCTTTAGATGGTTCCGAGATCAAGAATACTTGGCATCTTTGGCGAGCTTGAAATATTTTCAATAAAGATTAAGTCGGTTTCTTAAGAAGTGCATACCGATTGTTCATTATCAATAAAAAGTCACTTTTTCACTATTGATCCCGGTCTATTTGTCCTAAGGTCACAATGGTGTAAGGAGGTATGGTAGGACTCATTTGGCCGTTCGATGGCGACCCATAAAAGGTCCTTATGATCCTATATTGATTTTACCGGGATGGTAAATCAATGGTCACTATTGATCCCGGTTCTATTTGTCTGAAAGGTCACAATGGTGTAAGGAGGTATGGTAGGACTCATTTGCCCATTCGATGGCGACCCATAAAGGTCCTTATGATCCTATATTGATTTTACCAGGATGGTAAATCAATGGTCACTATTGATCCTGATCCTATTTGTCCTAAGGTCACAATGGTGTAAGGAGGTATGGTAGGACTCGCTGGCCATTCGATGGCAGCCCATAAAGGTCCTTATGATCCTATATTGATTTTACTAGGGTGGTAAATCAATGGTCACTATTGATCCTGGTCCTATTTGTCCTAAGGTCACAATGGTGTAAGGATGATGGTAAATCAATGGTCACTATTGATCCTTATATCTTGGTCCTTATATATTTGTTTTACCCCGAGAGGTAAGCAAGATTTCGATGGTGCAAGGAGGATCGACTAAGTTCACCTCACACATGACCGATCTCACGCTTCGGTACCGATGAACATATATTACTTTATTTTGTTTAAATATTGAGTTCAGTTCATTTAATTCAGTTAAGTTGAATCCTGTCCGAAAAATTCAATTCACTTCATTTCATAAATTAACTGTTATATGCCATATCTGATTCACTAGTTGGGTTTAGTTTATTGATACTGAATTATTGACAAGAAATTAATCGAGACAGAAGTCATAACCAAGACAGTTGAAGATTCATCAATAAAATAAAACATTCATTCATTCAAGTTAATAATAAACTAGTCACATAAATCTGAAAAGTTTAAAGTAGTTAAATTTTTTACATAGAATAAAAAGCAGGGAGATGAACATTTAGGCCCCGCCTTCATCATCGGAGTTGAGCAATGCCGGGTCCAACTGGGCAGCTGATAGCTTTTCTTTTTCTCGCTCTCGACAATCTTCGTACCCCTCCGAATATACCTTCAGGATTTCGGCATTAAGTTCGTCCGAATCCCTGTAATCCGCTTGAATCGCTTAGAATCTCTTGATCGAGAGAGGACCCGAATCCTTCAAGATCCTTTATTTTGTGGCGAAGTTTGTGACGTTTGGCCTTATGCCTTATTTCTTCGTCCGGGGCCTTCGTCTGAGCCTCACCAAGTTGGATCACTGAAGCTTGGTTGGTGAAGAAAACTCCTCATTTTTGCCTTCGAGTAGGTTTTCTTGACCAAACCAAATTCATATCGATCAAAGCTTGTTGGGCGGCTTTAATGATGACCCCAACCCATCCTCGTGGCCTTAACTCGCGTCGTCGATGTCTTCAAATCCATCTTGCCCGATCTAATTACATTTGAAGGCCGTTGATGGTATGAAAAGCATCTTCACGATCGGCCCTTTCTCGATCCAAGATTGATTTCGACATGTTTATCTCACCGCCTCATGAAATCCTCCTCGGCTTCCCCATTTATGTGTCTCGGGCCTTGATCGTTCGAAGACGACATTAACTGCGTATTTTCAAAATATTCAAGTCAACGTCCAAATATCGAAATGAGAACGAGACATAGAAGATAAAGAAATTATTATTTACCTTAGCGAAATAGCTCATCCCCTCATCGAGCAGATTTTTGGTCCGTGTGATCACTGAACCGGTGGTCGTCAGTGTTCCAAACGAAAGCTCCGAAGAGGTCGAAGGGGAAGTTTGCATTGAATCTAGGCCACAAGGTCGGAGATCCCATAGCCTCGGCATGGTAACCCTGACCTGAGGGACCGGGTCGTTCGGGGGAAGGTCTTGGCCTTTCGGGAGAAAAGAGTTGGTACATTCGGGAGGGGTAGGGTCCACATGTATGGTTTCAATTGGAGGGGATCTATTTGGGGTGGGTCCTTGAGGTGTGGAGGCAGAAGCAGAACTCGGATGGCTATCAGGAGTGCGCTTCCTCTTCCTGGATAGCATTGGAATCCCTTCGTCCTGGTCACCGTCTTCGTCAATCTGTATCTCTATAGGGGGCACGAAGGGTGGGATGATCGAAGACTGAGGCACCCTAAGTTCTTCGGCAGTTAGAGGGGTTATTTTAGTTTTTAATTTTTTGGTCCGGAGGACACTTCTTCGATCAAGACGATCGAGTAAACCTCCTCGTCGAGGATTAGGTATGAGGGTTGGCTCTGTTTCTGGTGTGGATTCGGAAGGGGTGACAAGAGTTGCTGACCTGGGTTTTTTAGTGGCTCTCCTCTTCTGACGAGGATGAAGGGTCTCTTCCATGAGAACCTCTTGACCTCTGGTTCTTCTTCTGTTCGAATTCATCCGTATGAATTTAAAAGTCGGTTCGGCCGGGGAGTGGCTTCATTGGTAGATTCTCAACGACTTAGAAGACTTCCGGACAAAAATCTTCGAACTCCTTTATTTCTAAGGAGCTCGATCTGATCAGAGATACTGCATAAAACAAGCAATCCTATGTTAAATTACACATCATAAAACATTTTCAAAAATTTATATATATGAAATAAACCAGTACTTACACTTATGGTCATATAACCATGCCTGCTTCGAGAGGAGTCCATATTTCCACTCCTCCTTAGGGAAATTGTCGAAAAGTTCCATCATTCCAACTTCCCGTTCTTCAGAAATGTCTCCGAAGTCAGCAGAGATCTTCTCGTCAGTTGCCCAGTTCGGTAAAGAAGAAATCTCGGGACCTTTGACGTAGAACCACTTCTCGTGCCATCCCCTATTGCTCGAAGGAGTATTCACCAATGAACGTCTCTCGAACTTTTCTCCAGACTTCGGAGAATGTTTGCTAAGGGCCTTGAACCCCTTCTCCTGCATTGTACTATTTTGTAAGCGGTGAAGAAGAAGTCGAGGAGGGCTCGGCGCTTGACTCATGGCAGAAAGCCACAAAGGCAAGAATGTGAATGTAGGAGTTTGGTACCAACTGGGAGAACCCCACACCTAGGAACCCCAATATGGTCACTATAAAAATGTGCAGGGGAAAACGAACCCCTTCTCCAAGTAAGGTCACAGGACGGTACTGTCCCAACCTTCCGTAGTTGGTACATCTTTTCACCGGATCTGGGAACCACGACGCGTGGGTATCCTAGGAATATAATCTGAGATCGAATCCTCTTTAGTTCACCTCGATCACGATAGAGAGTGTTGGTGTAACGCCCCAAAATTAGGTATCGTCACCCATCTTGGGTGCATACTTATATGGTACATAAATTCAAATACAACTTACTTAACATAACATGTGGTATACAATCGACATAAATCGTGAGTTTGAATACAAATATTGTCTACTAGATATTATACAAACTCGAAAGGAGTCCTCATTACAACTATTATCACACTTTATTTCACGCGAGAATAGAGGGACTACTAATCTTATCCTCGGACCATTACTCCGTTCCCAGGCTTCGTCCCGTATGTTCTCATTTCACGAAGAAACGGTGAAAGAAAAGGGTGAGCTCAACTAGCCCGATGAAATATTATGACTAAGATAATGCGAATAAATTATCATTAGCCTTGATAGTGTTAAGCGATAAAATACAATAAACAACCGGTTTAAGCTGCGGTGAATATATCTGATCCATTAAAAGAGTCAAGTAGAAAATAAAATCTACTATCTTTTAGGTTTTAAAGGTTTTCATAAATTTTTATCACTAAGACTCGGTTTAATGAATAAACCACAATATCTAATCATCCACGTACCACGGTCAAGGATTTTCATCAAATTATCAATGGTCGTGACTATCTTAATCATCACCCACAGTCATAATCATACCAAAAACTATCCATCACTTGCATTACGAATACACCGAGAACTTTTATCACATCATTTATAACAAGCCATGATTATCTTAGAATGATCCACGGTCATAATCATACTAAATTCATCTATGCACGTAAGCCCGAAGATAACGTAATATAACATGAGGATGATGGCAATGACATAATAATTCAATAAAACAAGTTCACGAATTAATTTATTAGGGAACTAATAACGTCCAAATTGTCAACATGATCTTTGCTTTGTAGAGTAAAATTCAAGAATGATCGGAAGAATATTTCCATGAAAGAATCTTTGGATAAAAGCGCAAATATCGAGAATATTCTACTAATTCCATGAAGTATAGAAGTCAAAGTTTTAACCAATTGGGTATAATAAAGAATGGAATAACAAAGGAAATCACCGTGCATGCGGTGCTTAGCATTGACATATTATTCAATGAGAATAATAATAACGGAACGAATTCGGTGAAATTCACAAACAAGCAGGATGATCAACGAGAATAATAAATCTTTGAATAATAATAAACAATGGAACCGAATCCTGTAAAACACACAGACGAGGATATTCAATGAGAATAATAAATGCGGAATAATAAACAATGGAACCGGTCCAGGTTAAAAAACACAGAACGGATATCCCAACGAATAATAAAGAATGGAATAACGAGAAGAAGATCACCAAGTATAGAGGATTCCAAGTATCGAGTTATTCAACCAGAATAAATAAGAATGGAATAATATAAGGATTTCACAAGTATAGGGTATCTGCATATACTGAGTTATGTATAGGGTATGCCACTTTTTACGGAGTTATTCAGCGAATAATAATGAATGGAATAACGAAGTTCTCTTCATGAATAAGAAAGAATAACACCCACTACAGATACAACAAATAATATTCCCTACCTTAGAAGAACCTGAATATTGGAAAAGTGAAGTAGCGAGAATACTTTTCTTCTTTCTCTATAACTTCTCTCTATAATTTCTCTCTCTACAGAGTTTGGTGAATTAAATGAAAATAATGAAGGAATGAGCTTATTTATAGGAAAATAGAATGCATAGTAATTAATCCATGAAACGGTCCAGTTGATTTACTTTAATCGGCGGTTCATATTTAAAAGCAAAATCTTTTAAATAAAATATAATATATTCTATTTATATAAAAACATTTTACTATGCAAACACTATTAACACTATACAAAAAAACATACGCAAAAATACTATGCAACACTATACGTAATAAAATATAATATATTTTATTTATAGAATAACTTTAATAAAGTATTACATTTTATATAAAAAGATGTTTACATTTTATTACGTTAATAATACGAATAAAACAAAACGTCATTATCATTATAATAATTCATATTATTAATCGTGATAATGGAATCAAATTGGTGACTTCACATAATGCATCGATAATCAATACCGGGTGTCTAATATGCAACCACACGTATTCTTGTACTTTTTTACTACTTAGGTAGTTCAATGATGTCAACGGTAAAACTTCTTGCGTTATTTCAATAAAATATTTTTGTCGTTTTCTCGATCGACAATAATTACATTGTGGGGTCCACCAATGATTGAGTAGTTGTACGAATATTCCAATTTAAACCGAATATTCCCCAGAGCCAATTGAATATAATATAACCACTTGCATACTTTTGCAAAATTTATAAATACTACCCACAACTATAATATTATCTTAAATTCACACCATAATATTAAAAAATTATTTCGACAAAATTTAAATCTTTATTGATAAAATCTGAGGTCTCACAATCTCCCTCATTATGGAATTTAAGCCCTCGAAATTAGGTGCGATACTGGTATGATAAGAGGTGGGATACCTTGAATACCTTTATCGTTGAAAACATTAAATTCATCTTTGCAATATGGCGAAAGATATTCATTAACAATTTATCTTTATCTTCTGGACCAAAGATATACAATAAAACCAATAATCTTTGAGGCAGCGACTTAATAGTATCACGACCACGAATTATCTATACACCTTTTGGCGAGGATATTCGTGTTTTCAATCTGATCGTGATTATACCGAATAATCCTTGAGTCATAATCATACCAAGTCTATCGATACACTACTGACGAAGATGACTTTTACCATCCATGAATTAATATTTCATTCTTTGAGACTCATTTCGATAATTAATCCATATCATCGAATCATCCACCTTTCTCAGGTGCCAAGATATTCATTAGTATCACGACCACGAATTATCCATACACTACGGCGAAGATAATCGTGTATTCATTAGTATCACGACCACAAATTATCCATGCACTACGGCGAAAGATAATCGTGTATTCATTAGTATCACGACCACAAATTATCCATGCACTTTCTGACGAAGATAATCGTGTATTCATTAGTATCACGACCACAAATTATCCATACACTACTGCGAAAGATAATCGTGTATTCATTAGTATCCACGACCACAAATTATCCATGACTACTGACGAAAGATAATCGTGTTTTCAATTACGATTATGATTATCTTAGGACAATCCACAGTCATAATCATACCAAGTCCATCTATGCACTACACAAACAGGCCGCGAGATGACTTTCAACCTGATATAAGCGTAGAGGATAATGATATAAAACATCAATCAAATGAGATAAAGGATAAATATTAAACATTTATAATATAATTTATCCGAGATTCAAGAATATCCCCATGTTATCAATCACTTAATAATCTCATAATCTAATATCATTAATATTATAACAATATTTTAATCACTTCTTAAATTTATAAACAATTTATTTCGATTGTTTACGCTTTACCATATAATGCATTTAATCATTCAAAATGTCATACTCATAAGATATCATCACCAATTATCAAATCCCTCATCAAAAAATATGCATATACTTTATATAGGATTCTACTGGCCAAAAATCCTATTTTCAACTTTGTTACTTCACATAACATATTTAACTCATATGTTTGTAACTAAACTATTTTCATGAAAAATACCAAATCAGTCCCAAAAATATTTATTTTCTGGGATTTAGCATAATATAGTCCCATAATGAAAATTTATTTTTCTCGGAATTTTTAAAATTCATTTACTATTTTTCAAAAATTAATTTCTAATTAATTCCTTAAGAAATTAGCTACCTCAAGTTTAACTCCAAAAATTCCCAAATCTTGGCAGGACCTTACACATGTTAATGTGAGCCTCTAGTTTAAATTTCATGGTCATCGGAGTTGTAGAACTCCGGTTATATCGTTTTTCGTCGGAAAAACCTAAATATTGAAATAGTCATAACTTGCTTATTTTAAGTCAGAATGAGCTCATTTTTGGACAGGAGGTACTTTATACCATATACCTTCATGTCCCAAAAGACCAGAATTTTTCTCATAATTTAAGTGGCCGAAAACAGCCCTCTAAAATCATGGCAACAACTTTTTCGGTTTTTCTGACTTTGCACTCCTTTGCTAAAATCAGTCCACACAAAAATCTACAATACCTTTTCCAGTAATTGCACTTGGATTAGTTAGGTAACTCATAGATCTAACTCTAAGACTTGACCACACTCAAAAATTCAAAATATAATAGGAGATTTGGTCAATTGAATTTTATGTTACGTTTTTCACCAAAATCGGTTTTAACTCCTTGTGATTTTAAGAAACTTTCATGTTTTCACATACTAACCAACATAACTCATCATAACACTTACTAATACCACGTATACCTATGATTTTCATTAGTCCAATGCTTTTATTATGACTTTCATCATAAACCACGTAAAGCTGTTCATTTTAGTTGAAGAAATATTTGAGGTTTAGGAAATGGGTTTTGTCTCTTTGGGTCATTGATACAAAATTCGATTTCACGCTCTAGGGTAGGCTAGAAAGTCTTCAAGAATCGTCAAGAAATTTATTAATAATAGAAATATCATTCAAAGCTGTGACTCTCATCCAAGACTTGGATAATCGTCACATTGATACCAACTGTGACTTATCCCTTAACCTAGATAGCACCTCAAATGATACCTATAAACTTGCCATCTTCATTCACGATGTAAGCCTCTGAAAGTCCGGCTTGGTGCATTCCACACAAGGAAGTCAACAACGAAAGGTTCGGGGCTCTTTTACTTATGGCTTGATATAACAATAATTGACTTTAGTAGTTTGGTTACTTGAATTACATGTGAGGTTGGTTATGAATATAAAAGCTAACAACCTTACGAAAAGCATGATGAGTAGTTAACCAATTGATTCCTAAAATCACATCAAAGGCAAGTATTTTCAAAAGATAAGATCGACGAGTAGCGTGAAAGTGTTTATTTGAATCAAACAAGATTTAAAAATAGTAAGCGATATGAAGGCTCCTACTTAACGAAGTTTCAACCATAAGTCAAAGTCTAACTTCTCGAGTCAAATTTAAGCGTTGAATGCAAGCAAGAGAGATAAAATAATGTGTAGAACCTAATCTTATAAGGTATAGACTTATGATTTATAATTAACTAACAAGTGCTAACCGTTCGGTTTACTCGCTTTTGAGAAGTCATGAAAATGCACTTCCTAAAACCAACGACTTTGTTTTGTCCATATCCACCTTTGGTGCCACCGTCCCATAGACTTGACTTTGGTGCACAACAAAATTGAGCAAAATGACATTCTCTTCTTGTAATTTCCCTTCTATTATCTTTGCTATGATTACCAATGAAGTGGTTTCCATTCTTAGCATAATAATTTTCCCATCGATGGTTATCATTGTTACGATGGCCGGGTTGCCACCGATATGATTATTATCGTGTTGTTGGTCGTTACCTTTTGTTTGAAATTTGAATCAACACTCTCATGTGTCTTCATTGCTTATCTCGGCATTTTCGGATGTCATTCTCAAACAACTTTGTCACAAAACAAGGGTTAATTAACATATCACATATTATCCTATATACTACAATGAGCCAATTAAATACCAAATAAATTTAGGTAGGTCATACTTAGCGAAGAATTTCCGTCTCTCCCTCCTAGTTCTTATCTCACATCTCGGCCGGGATCATATCCTAAGCTCGATACCAACCGTGTGGCGCCCCCAAAATTAGGTATCGTCACCCGTCTTGGGTCGCCACTTATATGGTACATAAATTCAAATACTGACTTACTAACATAAGCGTAGGTGTGCAATCGACATAAAGCGTGAGTTTGAATACAAATATTGTCTACTAGATATTATACAAACTCAAAAGGTCCTCATTACAACTATTATCACACTATTTCACGAAATAGTGAGGGACTACTAATCTTATCCTCCGGACCATTACTCCGTTCCCAGACTTCGTCCCGGTATGTTCTCATTTCACAGAAGAGAACGGTGAAAAAGAAAGGGTGAGCTCAACTAGCCCGATGAAATATTATGACTAAGATAATGCGAGAATAAATTATCATTAGCCTTGATAGTGTTAAACCCGATAAAATACAATAGACAACCGGTTTAAGCTGCGGTGAATATCTGATCCATTAAAAGAGTCAAGTAGAAAATAAAATCTACTATCTTTTAGGTTTTAAAAGTTTTCATAAATTTTATCACTAAGACTCGGTTTAATGAATAAACCACAATATCTAATCATCCACATACCACGGTCGAAGGATTTTCATCAAATTATCAATGGTCATGACTATCTTAGAATCACCCACAGTCATAATCATACCAAAAACTATCCATCAACTGCATTCTGAATGCCACTTGAGAACTTTTATCACATCATTTATAACAAGCCATGATTATCTTAATGATCCTCGTCATAATCATACTAAATTCATCTATGCACGTAAGCGAAAGATAACGTAATATAACATGAGGATGATGGCAATGACATAATAATTCAATAAAACAAGTTCACGAATTAATTTATTCAGAACTAATAACGTCCAAATTATCGACATGATCTTTGCTTTGTGAGTAAAATTCAAGAATGATCGGAAGAATATTTCCATGAAAAGATCTTTGGATAAAACGCAAAATATCGAGAATATTCTACTAATTCCATGAAGTATAGAAGTCAAAGTTTTAACCAACTGGTATAATAAAGAATGGAATAACAAAGGAAATCACCATGCACGCGCGATTGCTTAGCATTGACATGTTATTCAAATGAATAATAATAACGGAACGGTCGGTGAAATTCACACGCAAGGGGATGATCCAACCAGAATAATAAATCTTTGAATAATAATAAACAATGGAACCCGGTCCGTGTAAAACACACGACGAGGATATTCAATGAGAATAATAAATGCGAAATAATAAACAATGGAACCGGTCCGGTGTAAAACACACGAACGAGGATATTCCAACGTAATAATAAAGAATGGAATAACGAAGAAGATCACCAAGTATAGGGGATTCCAGCGTATCTGAGTTATTCAAATGAATAAATAAGAATGGAATAATATAAGGATTTCACCAAGTATAGGGTATGTCTGCATATCTCGAGTTATGTATAGGGTATGCCACTTTTACGAGTTTATTCAATGAGAATAATAATGAATGGAATAACGAAGTTCTCTTCGTGAATAAGAAAGAATAACACCCACTTACGAGTGCAACAAATAATATTCCTACCTTAGAAGAACTTGAATATTGGAAAAGTGAAGTAGAAGAATACTTTTTCTTCTTTCTCTCTATATATTTTTCTCTCTGTAAACTTCTCTAATAATTTCTCTCTCTAGAGTTTGATTGAATTAAGTAAGAAAATAATGAAGAATGAGCTTATTTATATGAAAATAGAATGCGTAGTAATTAATCCATGAATCGGTCCAGTTGATTTACTTTAATCGGCGGTCCATATTTAAAGCAAAATCTTTTAAATAAAATATAATATATTCTATTTATATAAAAACATTTTACTATGCAAACATTATGCAACACTATCAAAAAACACTTATCTGACCACTATGCATAATAAAATATAATATATTTTATTTATAGAATAACTTTAATAAAGTATTACATTTTATATAAAAAAGATATTTACATTTTATTACGTTAATAATACTGAATAAAATAAAACGCGTCATTATCGCTATAATAATTCATATTATTAATCGTGATAATGGAATCAAACCGAGTGACTTCTCACATAAGCATCAATAATCAATACTGGTGTCTTCTTATGCAACCACATTATTCTTGTCTTTTACTACTGAAAGTAGTTCAACATTATCAGCGGTAAAACTTAAAATCGTTATTTCAATAAAATATTTTTTTGTCGTTTTCTCGATCAAAACAATAATTACATTGTAGGGTCCACCAATGATTGGTAGTTGTATGAATATTCCTAGCTAAAACCGAATATTCCCAACCAATCGAATATAATATAACCACTTGCATACTTTGCAAAATTTATAAATACTACCCACTGACTATAATATTATCTTAAATTCACACCATAATATTAAAAATTATTTAAAAAATTTAAATCTTTATTGATAAAATCTGGGGTCTCGCGGTTGGCGTGCGAAGCGTCCGTACTCTGTAATATTGAGAGGTTTTTTTTGAGTTTTGGTTTGGGGTTTACGCTCGTGGTTCCTTCCGAGGTTGGGTTTAGTGGAACCACTTTGTGATCGATGTTACCAGATATTAGGGAACTTTGTTCGAGTTTTGGGAAGCCATTTTGTGGTTTTGAGAGAAAGATCGAAAGTTCGAGAAGGCGCTTGAATTTCAAATGAGCAGAAAAGCTATCGAATTTGATAAAATTATCCTTTATATCTTGTGATTACTGCGGTGTTCAAGGCTGGTACATTAAATGTTAGTAATGATTTAGAATTTGAATGGGAAGCGTCCGGTTCCGGGTCCAGATATTTAATAGACAGGGCCTTTCTGATTTGGGCCTTTGATCTCCTCTCATTTCATTTAGTGAAACAATAGCAAGTACATTTCAATTACTTACTTATTATGGATCTTGATGAAAATATCAAGGACCATTTATAGTTTTCTATTAAACATTACATTCAACAAAAAACTAGAAAGCGATGTTGGGTGCGATATTTTCTCTCATTAGTAGGAGTAAATTGGAACTTACTTATTTAATTATTCTATTGGGCCTTTATTATTAAACTATGAAAGTCATTGGGCCCAATCATCATATTATTTCTATTTTAACTTATAAGGCAAGATTGATTCGGTGGATCGATCCTTTGGACATTTTAATATCTATTATTTTGACTTGTAATGATGAAAAAAGTATGACATGATTGATGAGAGAGAACACGCCATACATTAATGTGGATGGGATCACCATTTGGCGGTAAAATAAATGACAGCGGTGGATAAACTACATGCAGCGTCGGTGAACCCATCGGATCAAGGGGTGTGTCGTCGTAGTAGTGGGTGGCACGGTAATCCGAGCGAGGAGAGTATATAGCTTAGCGAGGAAGTCTTCACAAAGAGATATGTACACATTTTATCATTCATAATGACATATACACTCGAGAATTATGATCATCTCTCTCAATACACCAGACATTACATCCATCTACTATTTTGTTAACCTTGTGAACGTTCTTCTCACGCTTTCGAAGCTATCCCCGACGAAACAGTAAATCAAGCTTGTGGTGTTTATCGTGTTTTCTTGTCTGCGGGGATCGAGGCGTCTTACGTGATTGGGGACGTCTTAGGAAGATCTTTAAGCGTTAACATATATAATTATTGTCTTAAACTAATATTTTTTTTAAAAATTTTTGAGTTGATAATGACACTTTCCGTAATTTGAATTTTATTCATTGTTTTGAGAATAATAATGCGTAAATATATAATTAATTTTCTTTACATATTTGTGTCCTAATAAGAGATTACAAATTGTTGACTATTTCTTTTGGGACATTATATTATATTATAGTTGAAATACTAATGGAGGGAGTATTATGCTATAGTTTTTACCAATTAAAGTTTTGTGTATTAAATTTAATATTAAAAGAACTACTCGTAAACAAAATAATCATTAAATGTGTTGGGAGTTTGAACAAGCACATGAATGAATGAAAAACGAGAGTACTAGTATTAGTAGTAGTAGTAGTATTTTGGGGAAAGAATCTTCAAGAGGAGAGCAGATCTTCTGTACTTAATTTTTTTGTCTTTTTTGTCTCTTCATTTAAATTTTGACACATGTCTTTTTATTTAATTTTAGAATTAATTAGTGTTAAGTAATAAATTATGTGTCAAAATTTAAATGGAAAAACGCAATAGAATAAAAAAATTGAGGACAAATGATCTGCTCTCCTTTAATATACCCTTTGTTTAATACTTTAATTAATATGGTGGCCGAAAGAAAAGGTTCTTTAATTTTACTACCATGCAACTTACCTTACCTTACCTAATTTGGGCAAGATTAGGTTAGTAAACTTTAACACTAGAGACACAAGACACTACTACTAGTCTACTAGGACTACTTCATTAAACAAATTAATGATGCCCTCATTAATTATTTGTTTAATTAATAGATTATTAGTTAATTAATTTAAAGAAACATATGTTCCCATTCGAGAGGGAGGGTCCAAATGTCAGTGAAACAAAGTACAATATATCTTGGCGGACAGGTCCTAGACCTAGGAATATTGGACAGTTTTTTTTTTTTTTTTTTACTGAAAAATATATAGTATTTATTTCAATTAAATTTTTTACAGAATATAGTGTTTTTAGATGTAATTTGGATACATATACAATATAGTGTTAAACTGTTTAACACTGTATTGTATATGTATCCAAATTAAATCTAAAAACATTGTATTCTATAAAAAATTCAATTAAAATAAATATTATATTTTTTAAGAATCACAAGAAAAATAAATAAAAAATAATTAACCTGTCCAATATTCCGGTCCATTGGACCTATCCATGTAGAAGTACTCTAACAAAGTATAAAAGTTGATGCTTATACACAGTTAGTGCTAGAGGACCACTCTATTATCTCTTCTGGTTTGTTGTAGGTAGGTAGGTATATACATACATATGCAAACTTTGGATTCCATAATAATATCACTATCATCACTACTACTATAGAAACCTCCTCCCCCCACACCCCACACCCCACACCCCATAATATGAGAATTGGGGTAGTGATTCACCTAACCTGGGAAATGTCTGGCTAAAAAAGAACCAAAATCCCGTTAACATTTATTATTATTCATCTCAAAGTTTGGAAAAGTAGCTTCATTTTTTTGATTGAAATCCTGTTGCATGTACCGACTACTTTGCATTGAAACTTAATACATCCAAAAATTATACTCCCATAACTTAATTTCTATCACATGCTCATTTGTGGATTATAAGGATAATTTCTTCTTCAACTTCTCTTGTGCCTAGCTATTTTGTTCACAAGTTCAAATTTCTCACTTATTAAACGGAACTATCCAATAAATATATATATATATATATATATATATATATTTATAAAGGAAAAAATGTAGTATACAGACTGCCTATGATGATGATTTTTTTTGAATTAAGGCGGCAGTTCAACTATCGCTATAGTTTAAAAAAATCGTCATCATAGCACGACTATATACTGCACGACTGTAAAACTGTTATTATTAACCCAACAAATGTTTTTTAATACGTTTGAACATTTCAAGAAAGATGCAAAACATAGTGTTTTGAGCTAGCTTAAACAATAGGAGTACTCCATTTTGCTACTAACAAAGATGAGGTAAAAAAAGCGGAGTAGTACAAATTAATAACCTGCAAAATAGGAGCAAGAAAAAAAAAAAATGCTGTTTCTGAAAAGTAAACGTCAACGGACAGACTGTAAAGTAAATGTTGCTTGCGGCGCGGGATAACTTCACTCTTCCTGTTTTTTTAAATTTTACCCTACTTATCACAAACAAAAACACAAATTAACTTCAAAAGAAAAAAAAATAAAAAACGACTCGCCCGATAGATAGATATAGAAAAAAGCATAGGACAAAAGGGATGAGCATTGGTCATCACCGGTAAGTTTCTCTACTAAATTTCTATATTTCCGGGTAATACGCGTTTTTTCCGGAGCTCCTACCATAACTTTGTTTTCCCCCTATATTTCTCAAGTCTCTATGTTGGTTTCTTGATTTGGGGACAAAGAATAAATTGTTTGTTTTTTTGGGTCAAATTGATCGAAGGTGAGGACAATGTGGTTGAAAATCTCAATTGGGTCTCTCTTTTTTGGCTTGTTTTATTGTTGGGTTTTCTGCTCTTACTTTTTGATTGGTAAGGGTTACGTTTTTTTTTTGAAATCTGAAATTGGGTTCGATTTTCTATTCCTTTGTTTTTTTTAATCCCACAATTTGCTGTTCTGTTGGATGATATGGCTGGAGGATTGGAGATATGAAAGGGGATCTTTTTTTGTGATTGTATTTGCTCAGAACTCCGATTGCGTCAAATCATTTGATGCTCGATTTAATATAGTACGACCGTGGGAAAAAATCTAGTAACTTAAAATTGAAATGATTGTTTTGTTTGGAAGTTTGGAAAGATGGGAACTTTTTGCTGTTCTGATCTCTGGTTTTAAAATGGTTGCTTGTGGTTTAATTCAAATTAGACGGTTAGTTTAAGGTCAACTTCAAGCATTTTTTTTCTTTACTGGAATTGGTAGCTTGGTTGGCAAATTGAAACGGATCGTTTTTTTTTGTTTTTGCTAAATTAATAAAAAACGGATTGTTTTACTTGACTCTTTTTGTCTCATAAATTGTTTACATGTTAAGCTCATGAAAAATTTAGTAGTTCCGTTGCAGATATGAATGTCATCCCCCCCCGGGTCGGTTCTCGTGTGACTTTTGACTGTTTTGATGATTGATTTTTGTATAAAAGACTATTGAGCAGAAAGTTGTTTTATACTAGTTTGGGTATGCCTTAGATTTTGTTTAAATTATTGCAAAACGCAGAATATTAGGTTAAGGGAGGGTGGAGGGCTAAGAGATGTGAATTATTGTATCAGGCTCACTTTCTTGGTGTTTCTTTTGGTATAATATATTCCTAATCAAGGCTCTATCTTTCCTTTTCATTTTTGTTGCAAGTAAGGTGTCTAATTATTCATATGGTAAGGCCAATTATTGAGATGATGAGTTCCTAAACTCTTCTTGAAAGCAAAAGCTCTTCTTCTAGTTTATAATTTCAGGAAGTTTAGCCAGCACTCCAATTGTTGGAAAACGTTTCCTGAATTCTTCTTCTTCTTGTATCAGTAACTACGCAATACGTTGAATTTATCATCATTTGCTGAGTACCATTAGTCTTGATTTTCATCTAAAACTTTCTTATCAGTTGGAGAGATGTTTTTTCTACAATAGACTCCTTTCATAGACTTGGGGAAAAAAGAAGAAGAAAAAAAATAAGAATCTACAATTAACAGGATTGGAAAATCTAAAGTTGGAAGTATACAATTATTATTTTAAAAAAAGTGAAATTTGTTGTTATGCTGTTATATGTTATGTGAATAACCAAACCATATTGTGGAATGGGAAATTTTATAGTACTTATTTTCGGTCTTCATAGATGGTTCATGGTTGCTCAGAGCATCTCTTTGGTCCTGGTAGTTTAGAGATCAACCAATCTCACCCAATAAAGATTTTTTCTACGGGAAAAATTAAGTTTGTTGAAATGTTCTAGATGCTGTTATCTTACAAACAATAGCATACTAACATTATGTCATTATCAACTTACTGGCCTCAAGTTTCTGGTGCTTTTGTCCTTTTCTCCAAAATTTGGGTCAGAGTTGGGAAATAGAATATGCATGTGGTGTACTTCTGTTCTATAAATGATCATTACAATATCTGATTGTGCATTTTGTTTGGCAGACCATAGCCAGCCCAAAGAAGTCAGAGTAAAAGCAGTCAAGCGTATATGGTACTGAATCTTAGCCACTGAGCAGTAATATTACTGGAATTCTGTGACTAGAAATGGCTCCAGGTGGTGGTGTTTGCAAAGAAGTTGTTGAGTCTTACCCAAAATATGTGAAGTATGATGTTGTAATAGCAAAGGCGGAAAAAAACAATACTCCTATAAAGAATGCTGTAGGGTTAGCTGAAAAGCACAGAATGCCTTCAACCAATGGCGTGCATGAGCTTCTTGAGTGCCCTGTGTGCACGAGTTTAATGTACCCTCCAATTTACCAGGTTTGTACTTATTTCACATTTTCACCCATTCACACATATTTGGAGTTGAATTTATTCATTTTTTATTATATGGCGGGCACTTTGGATCTCAAATGGAATTACATTATGTGTGTTTTGTGTATAATTTTGATTTGTTAAGGTCTTTTTTAGTTATGCAGCAGTCGATTATATTATTCATAATCCATGAATTGTGGCAAGTATGAAGAAAAAGTCACCATTAACTTCGGTGGTCATCAATGGCGATGACCCTTTATTATCACCAGTTGACATTCATTTAAGATGTGAGTTACTATAATAAATTCAGGGAGAGAGACACGTGACATTACTCTAGGAATTGTTGAGGGAGGGACAAATGCCTGAAGGGGAAAATGAGGGGGTGGGGAAATTTATTACCTTTTGAGATATCACAATTTTATCACTTAATTAATTCCTAGCATGTGTTCTCTTGTAAATTTGAAGAGACTTTTGCGTACATAAAAATGTAGAAATCAAATTGTCGAAATATTATCTCTCCTAAAAATAGATGTGCGGATGTTTATTGTTCCATTTTGGCAATAATTATGTATTTATTAGTCATCATCTTAAATAATGTATTTTGATGCCTGAGAATGCTAATGATTACAAATGGATTGTAAGATTGTTTTCTTTGTCAAATTTCAATTTTTTGATATCCCACAATGGAAAGCATGATTATCTGTACCAGCACACTTCTTTCCCCCACCCCAAAGAAGAACCCTCCTAAATCGCCAAACATTGGAAGTGGAAAATATTAATCAAACCATATTACCAAGAGCGAGGTAGGATTTTTTTTATCAAGCACCTCGTAAAACTTTCTTTTTAATGAATATATAAATTATATTCTTTTTCCTTTTCTGATGAGGCTTGTTACCTCCTCATCCCAAAATAAAAGCATGCTATATTTCAAAGTATTGGTATTGGCTTGTGATTTTAATTTTTTGGTTTTACTATTTATTCTTCTGGAGTTTGATGTGCTTTGCAGAAGTTGTTACTGGTATAAGGCCTAATTAAATATAAAGATGCATTATTTGGAGAAATTCCATTTCTTGTTTCCTGCTGATTGAAATATCTTTCGGAGAGAACTTCTGTAGTTTTATCTCTCTGTAAAGAGGGAGGATACATGTTGAATACTACATTTTGTGATGGTGACATGCATCCTTCCAGAGAGTTTAGAGAATAATCTGATGAAATAAGGTAATACTGTGGAAACATAGATATGTGTGCTAGTAGAGGTGCTTAGTGTGGTGGAATGATTGGTGTGCTGAATACATTGCGAATTATACATACAGATGTAATGCTGGAAACACTGACCGACAGATCCAGGAAAAGTAAGAATGTATTTTGATACAATGAACAATTAAAAAGAAGTTTATTCTTCTGACTCTCTATTCATAAGAACAAACTTCTCAAGGTTAATGATATAGAATTATAGACGTAAGAACATACTTACCAATTTTTCATGATATAGACATAAGAAGGAAATATATGTGCATGTTAATAGAAGTTAATAATTATGCATTTATGTATGTAATTTATATGTTTTTTTAGTCATAATGTCACTTATCAAACATATGTTAGCTCTGGTATACACCATCTGTCCCAAAATGTGAGTCCAATATCTCCTCTTTCTAAGACACCCCAAGTGCATCTTCAAAATCAATATCAAATCTCATTAGTTTCAAGTTAGTTTGTGATCTTGATTATTGATTATTTTGAAGTCATTTGGGATGGATGGATTACAAGTAATCGTAATGGATAATCTTTTCTTATCATACATTTGTTGTGGTAATAATTTGAATTATGTTTCTGTTAACAATTGCACTTTTCCCATTTCGAAAGAAGACTCATCTTGACAGTTGACGTGCAAGGTTTTATCTGTCATGTGGTGGTTGGTGTCCAGGAACTATAGACCCTGTGTTTGAACATTGAAATAAATCGTTTCATCATAATAAGGTTATATCGAGTTAATTATTTTGGGCATGTGTTTGGGAGAGTTGATACAAAGTTTTCCTCATTTGCATCTCTATTCCTTCTCCCTTTTTGGCATTTTATTTAGCATGCTTATTGTGGCTATGTATTAATGATTTAATTAATTTTTTCAAAAGTTCTGAACTTACTATCCTTTTTTGATTAATTTAAATTCTTCAGTGCCCAAATGGCCACACTTTATGCTCAGACTGCAAAATTAGAGTGCACAATTGCTGTCCAACTTGCTGCCTTGAGCTTGGAAATATTAGGTGTTTGGCTTTGGAGAAAGTAGCTGAGTCTTTGGAGCTTCCCTGCAGATACCAGAGTCTTGGCTGTCATGATATTTTTCCATACTACAGCAAGCTCAAGCATGAGCAACACTGCCGATTCCGTCCTTACAATTGTCCATATGCTGGGTCTGAATGTTCCATCACAGGTGACATTCCAGCGCTTGTTATGCATCTCAAAGATGATCACAACGTTGACATGCATGATGGATGTACATTCAATCATCGTTATGTCAAGGCAAACCCACACGAAGTTGAAAATGCAACATGGATGCTAACTGTAAGTTTATATATCTCTGTGCCTAGAAATGTGAGCTTTTTTTTTTTTTTTTAGCTAAATAATGTGAGCTTGCTTTGTGCCTAAATTTTACATGGAAGCGTAATCATGTTCTTGTTATTGCAGTTTCTAATATGAGCTTCTTTGTTTTTTATGTACTCAATAAGAATAACTTGATGCTTTATGATTTCTAAGAAAAATTTGTATGCTATCAGTTTGATGACAACTGTGAGGTAAATCCCTACGCTTCAGGAAGAGTTTTTCCCTTTATCATTGTGTTAGAATACAAATACAAGTCAAAGCATTCTCTTTCGTTCCATCAAAGTATTTGTACTTTCTAAACAACTGATTACAATGATAGTTTGTTGGTGCGTTGCAATTTAGGGCAACTTAAGTACAATCGAATTACTTGATCCAACCTGGTCAGTAAAAGACTTGCATCTCAAGGATTGATTAACATGGTCACATGTTTTATCCAGTTAGTAGATTATTTTCTTATGATCCCTTCCATTATGCTTTTCAATTCCTGAACACAGATCACTCCTGTAATTAAAGGCCTCTATAGCAATGAAATCTTTTTATCCTTGCGATACTTCTGACTCGCTTTGACTTTGACATTTTGCATGAAAATACAGCTGGTTGGTAAAATTTCTCACATCTAAGCTTCCTTCTGCAATTATTTGATACCATTTAGGTCTTCAACTGCTACGGAAGACAATTCTGCTTGCATTTTGAAGCTTTCCAGCTCGGTATGGCACCAGTCTACATGTCATTCTTACGATTCATGGGTGAGGATAATGAGGCAAAAAAGTTCAGCTACTCTTTGGAAGTTGGTGGATACGGGCGTAAGTTAACATGGCACGGGGTTCCGAGGAGCATCCGTGATAGTCACAGGAAAGTTCGAGACAGCCTAGATGGACTCATCATTCCAAGAAATTTGGCTCTCTTCTTTTCTGGTGGGGACAGGGAAGAACTTAAGTTGAGGGTCACCGGCCGAATATGGAAAGAACAGTAGTAAATGTCTTTTTTTTGGGGGGTTGGGGGGGGGGGGGCTGGTTTGTATAGTTAGTGAGAGCCCTCTTGAGGCTCTCCATGTGGCAAAGGATGAAATACCAATGTTCTGATTATGATTTCTGTGCATACATGGCATATTTCTCGTCATTGCGCTTTGAAGACTGAGAAAGATTACGATTGGAAGTTTATGTAGGAAATGGAGTATTTATATTTAGATTATTCTGTTGGTTGGGGGAAACTTGCTGCTAATGAAATGCTTGCTTGTGTTCTACTATATATATATATATATATATATATATATATATTATGATTATTTCGTCTTGGTTTTCAAGTGATTACTTTTTTTTTTTGTTGAAGCCGTTGGTTCCTGTTGGTTGTATAATAAGACTCTTGAGCCACCGAGGAATCAGATTCTAAACAGGTGATGTGATACAAACTAAACACGTACGAAACTTAGAATTATAATGCTCTATTTTATTATGAAGTGAAATTAACTTCAATCGGCAAGTATTTGTCTTAGGTATTTACATACTGCTATGATTAATTTATTATTTATCTACGACTAAAACTCTTTTATGTTCTTACATTTTTTTTTATAAGTCATTTAATTACTTAGTTAAAAATCAAATTTTAATTTAAGTTTCTACTCAACTTTAGTCTTGACTATATATTAAAAATAGAGTACATATATAATTAATATCAAGATTTTATTATATATATTAGAAATATTTTAATGATTACTTTAGTTGCCAATTCTATTACATATAAGAGACCTTTAGTTAATTGAAGTTATTTTAATTTATACATTAGTTATTAAAATTTAGTTAGCTAGCTTTTAAAACTAAAATTATAATAGCAATGTTATAAAATTATGTCTAGATTCATTATATAATGGATGTCTAGTAACTCCCATGTCCATTGAGTTTTGTAACTCATGACTCTTGAGTTTTTTATAACATCCTAGTAATTATGTTAGTATTGATGTTAGATATAATAACATTTGTAAAGTAAAGGTGAGATGGACATATCTGATTACAAGATATGAAATGAGAATGCTCCTCCTTGATCATCATCTTTGTTCTTCATATTATATATTAATCTTTTATAATACGTTATCGTTGCGATTTGCTTCTCACTTTAAATCTTAAAGCGAGATAATTATATTTGGTTTATTGGTAAGAAGTAGAAGGTATATTTATCTATTATTTATACAAATTATTAATATACTTTTATGCATGTCTTCAATATCAAATGTTGTAGGATTCTGGTGACTATGCTTTCATTTGAAAGCATGGTGGCCTAAACAGGTCTATATTTGCTCATGCAGGATTTGATTTGTTAAAGCATGCTAGTATAACTAATTTTAGTTTCCTTTGGTTGCAAAAGTTTGAAAATATGATAGTAAGGATAGTAAGTAATTAAGCGTCGACTTTGTTTTGGTTTTTGATAAATGGAAGACTCAATTATTTTTACTTGGAACCTATAGAAAAATAGAAATTAATTGGAGTTCGGGATGCTTTTAGATTTCGGTCATGGTGGTGATGATGATAATATCACCTCAATCTGAGATAAATTGTTTACTTTGATTTAGGTTCATGAGATTAGTAGCCTTAACATGGGGTGAGATTTTCTTTTTAGTTATATTATGTTATCTGCCACCTGTTTAAAGATTTGTAGCGAAGTCGATTACCTGTCATGATTTTATCTATCTGATAAATTCACCAACTAGTTGAGCAACTTTATAACAATTAATGTGGCAAAATTCTTAACCCTTCTTTTCAATTTGAACCAAATCTTTGCTTGTAACATTGGTGAAAGATAAAGAAAAAAAAAACAAGTAAGCATTCAAAGTATAAACTTTCTTGATTATTTGGCCCTTGATTACTTGTCTCTTTATGGCTGGTCCATAGCTCAGTGATAGAGCATTTGGCTGCATCAAGAGGAACACCCAGTTACTGCCATATCAATTTGATAATAATAGCAGTATAGTAACTAACATAAATAGAATCTTACATTGCAAAGCTTCATATCCATTTGGACCCTGCTTTGGGTCATAGCAAATATACTTAGTAGTGTTGGCTTGTTATTTAGTTTTAGTAGAAAAATTTAGTTTAAGTATTTTCTTGCATTTCTATAAATTGTTTCATTATAATTAAAAGCGAACATATATAATTATTTAATTTGATGGAAAATATGTTTAGTTATTTAATATTCAAATTTTATAAATTTGAATTTGTTGCCCTGATTTATATCGAAAGCGAATTGTTTGTAATGGAATCTTGATGTTGAGATTCATATAAAGGCAAAGAACCTTGGAGATACAATTAAAGTTGACAATCATGCATCCTTGTAGGATCATGCAAAATTAATTATTTTTATTCGCGATCTCCATAAAAAAAAATTGATAAAGACATGTTAGAAAAAAAAGAAGAAGAAAATATTTACTATATTTCATGCCTCGAATATGCTCCTGTAGTAGCAATATTGTGAGTATAAGTTCATAATATATTCCCTGAAGCGATAAAGGAAATTATATTCCTAGAAGTGATATCATTTCTTCTAGTGGTACATACAAAATAATGAGTTTTTCTTTGAAAAATCAACAATCTAGCTCGACCGGATTTACATTACATTCCACAAGTGAATGGAACCTCATTTGATAATCATAGAGAAAATTATGATTGTGGTTATGGTAGTAGACGTGAAAGGAATAATCAATATAGAAAAGGAATGTACCTGTCGTACTCCTAAACATTTGGTATATAGATTTGTACCAAGACTCCATAAAAGAAAAGAAAATGAAATTGAAATAAATTTTATTGTTCATAATGATCCTGAAGATCTCATGGATTATTTTGACTTTTCAAATGGAGTGGATATAACTCATTTTGATATCTATGGTTTCCTTGATTTTATGTTGATAAATGTTCATATTAATTAATTATTTTTATTTCATTATATTATGACATTATATTAAGTATTTTTATTATATGTTTTATTTATGTTTTAAGTAATAAAGTTAAATTTATGTTTTGCATATATGAAGTTGTATGGGCTAGAAGCTCATCAAACTTAATTAAAGTCTCTGGAAGAGCGATTATAATATTGTCAAAGAGCACAAAACTTTGTATTGATGATTCTTTATATTCTTCTAAGGCAAGTAGAAATTTGCTCAGTTTTAAAGATATACGTTATAATGGTCGTCCATTGAAGAACCAGAAGATTATTCAATTTAAGGAATTTTCATGTCTTTGCTTGTTCTCAAGGCAAATTGGTCATTAGACCATCACCCATTAAATTTGGGATTGAATCTCCAAAGTTTCTAGAAGCGTATTCAAGGAGATATTTGTGGGCCTATTCACCCACCAGTGAACCATTTAAATATTTTATGGTTTTAATAGATGCATCTACAAGATGGTCACATGTGTGCTTATTATCAACTTCATGACCAACTTTGGCGTTTGCGAGATTACTTGCTAAATTATTAGATTACGAGCACAATTTTTGAATCATACAATCAAGACTATTCGTCTTGACAATCTTGGATGAATTTACATCCCAAACATTTAATGATTATTGCATGTCACTTGGGATATATAATGAACATCATGTTGCCCAGGTTCATACTCAGAATGGTCTTGCTGAATCATTTATTAAACGCCTCCAGTTAGTTGCAAGATCATTGCTCATGAGAACAAAACTTCCTGTCTCTGTTTGGGGGCATGCTATTTTATTGAAGGCAATGAAGAATTTCTTATATTACTTGATAGTATCGGGCGAAAGCTCGTATTAGAAAAGTCAGAAATTTTCTCTTACGGATATATTATACTAAAATGAGAATAGTTGAAATAAATATTGTAATACACCGAAATATATAATACACCGAAGTGTTCGGATCAAAAGATTTTTATTATTTAGCATGATCATATTGATCATCTAGGATCAATAATGTTGCATTGAATTATTGAAAACTCCATGAACATCCGTAAAGAACGGAAGATTCCTTTACTTGTTGATTATATCAAAGTAAATTAATTACCAATACATGCTTGGGGTCATGCTATTCATAACCTCAATAAGTGATATTTTAAGGTATAATTTGAGGATTGTTATTTTAATGAAATGATCTTCCCACCATTAGGGGAGAAAAGTCGTTACTAAAAGCACGACGTTAGATCGTTACTGAAATGCGATGGGAGATTAATTAGAATGTTTCAACGTTATTTAATCTTGATCCTTATACAAATCAATATGAACTAGAAGTTCAAGGATAATTCATTTGCAATGAATTGCAAATTAATTACCAGAATTATTCACCGATAATAAGAAAATAGTGATATATCACATTCTAGCTACTAATACTCTAGCAGAGATTGATGTCCCATAGGACAATCAATTAATCTGACGATAAATTGAATCTAAGTCACACCAAAAACATGAAAGAATGATCGGGTGTTTAAGATAGAATTTCCCGGAAGAAGAAAGTACAAGAGAAAAATAAGTTGCGACTATAAAGAGGCTATACCCATGAAACAGGCTACAAAATTTATCAATCTATCCAAAATTTATGAACAAAATCTCACGTAAATAAAAACTCTTGAAGAGTTATCCTTGAAGAGGATCAGTGCACGAAAATAACGAGATCTCGATACATTATGTATATACAGGAGACGTATATATTGGATAGAAATAAAATCGTTGTCGACAACATATTTTCATATAAATTTGCTATGGATATTACCAGAAGTAATGATCATCGTTGATGAATGTAGAAATATTTGGCCAATGTAGAAAAGAAGCGATTCAAGCATAATTAAATTCACTAAGTAAAAATGAAGTTTTTGGACTGTGTCCAGAACACCTAAAGGTGTAATACACCTTAGAATACAAATGAGTATTTATGCGAAATAAGAAAAATAAAATTATATGGTACAAAAGCGACTTATAGCACAAGATTTCTTCGCAAAGACATGATATTAATTATGAAGAAACATATGCTCTCAGTAATGGACACAATTACATTGATTTTTAATTAGCTTGGTAGAAAGAAATTAATGGATGTTGTTACATCATATACTGTATGGATCATTATATAATATATGAAAATCCACGAAGGATATAAAATGCAGGCATATAATTCTACATCTCGAAATATGTATTCTATTAAGCTACAAAGATCTTTATATGGGTTAAAGCAATCCAGATGCATATTGTTGTATAATCGCCTAAGTAGATATCTTTTGAAAGAAGGATTTGAGAATAATCCAATTTATGCATGCATTTTTATCAAAAGATCATAATCTGGATTTGCTATTATTACTGTATTTATTGATGAAAGATTTTACTCCAGAAGAGTCGACAAAAATAACAAATTTGAGATGAAAGATATTGGAAAGACAAATTTTTGTCTTGGCCTACAAATTGAACTATAGAATTCTTGTACACAAAAAAAGTCCTGAAGTAACTTTACATGAATAATGTTAATCCTTTGAGTACTCGATGATGGGATTGGTCACTTGATATCATGAAAATCCGTTTTGACCACAAAAAATAATAAAAGAAACTTTTGGTCTTGAAGTACCATATATTAGGTCTGAAGTACCATATCTTAGTCTGCAATTGATACTTTGATGTATCTTGCAAATTTATTAAGACTTGATATAACATTTGCAGTTAACTTACTAGCAATGTATAGTTATGCACCAACTCGAAGATATTGTAATGAAATTAAACATATTTTACGTTGTCTTCGTGAGACTATTGATTTGGGATTATTTAATCCAAATGGTAATAGAACCAAACATATTGAACCAAAATTATTTTATACACACGAGCCCCGGAAAGAATGGCAATATTGATCATGTGATAATTTGGTTGATATATTCATTAAGACATTACCAACTATGATTTTGAAGAAGATGGTGCACAATATTGGCATACTCGACTTAATGATATTTTTTACCATGAACAATGGAAATTCTATGTACTTATGAAGGGGAGTAAAAAGGATATATCTTGATTGTACTCTTTTTTTCCTTCGCTGAGTTTTTTTCCACCTGGGTTTTCCTTTGCAAGGTTTTAATGAGGCAATCCCAAGGCACTAGAAGTTATCTGAGAATATTGTACTCTTTTCCTTCGCCAAATTTTTTTTCCAATTGGATTTTTATTTGATAAGGTTTTTAACGAGGCATATTCTTAGAAAATTGCTACAAAAGAACTCCATCCATTCTGTATGAAGACAATGTTGCATGTATAGCTCAATTAAAGGGAGGATACATCAAAGATAATCTAGCAGATCAACTGCAATGTTTGAAGGATTGCGCTGCAATATTGGAATGCGACAGCTGAAGAACTTAAGTATACATTCATGAGGGGGGAGCTAATGTGCCGCACTCTTTTTTTTCTTAACCATGGTTTTTCCCATTGGATTTTTCCGGTAAGGTTTTTAATGAAGCGACTTTTCAATGCGTATTCTTTATACAATAGATATCATCGAGGGAGTGTTATAAAATTATGTCTAGATTCATTATATAATGGATGTCTAGTAACTCCCATGTCCATTGAGTTTTGTAACTCATGACTCTTGAGTTTTTTGTAACATCCTAAGTAGTTATGTTAGTATTGATGTTATTATATCTATATATAATAACATTTGTAAAAATAAAGGTGAGATGGACATATATCTGATTACAAGATATGAAATGAGAATGCTCCTCCCTTGATCATCATCTTTGTTCTTCATATTATATATTAATCTTTTATAATAAGCAACTCATTATTGTACAACAATTATATTCTTAAATAACTATATATTAAAAATATTATTAGTAAATAATAATTAATATAAACAAATTGTAATGTTTATTACTAAATATATTAATAATTAAAATTTAGTAAACAACTTTATTTCATAAAGGACGCCTTAACTTTTACATATATATTCACTTTTTTATTTGACTTAACTACATTTTCATAGGGTCAACTATTGCATTTTAAGTTTTTTAGTGCTGTTTGTTTCGAGAGTTTATATATGTTTTATTATATTTCTCGTGTGCACAAATTTAAAACGTAAAAATACAGATTTTTTTTTTTTTTTTTTTTTTTTGGGGGGGGGATGAATAATAGTATGTGTAAAAATTATACTAAAAAATCATCGTGCACAAAAAATATAACTTATATATTATTACTAATAAAATGTGTAAAATATATAATCGTAGGTTTTATTTTCTATTTTCTCTCTTTTTTATATTATTTGTGCACATTTTTATGTATAATTTGTGTCCCTAATATTACTCGAAATAAATTAAAAGGTGAAAACAAAAATAAGGATACAAATATTGAAGTTAAATATATTAAGGTAAAAATAATTAAAAAATGAGAGACCAAGAGTTAAAAATTAACCACTTTTGTTGATCTTTTATAATGTAGATAAACAAGGATTATGCCTGGAATATGACTATTAATCTCAAATGTTTGTTTGTTTTTAAATTTCGATTAATAGTTCAGGGATTTTAAAATAGCTTAACATGAGTGACTATTTAATATCATGTTCAACCAAGTATTATAATTTAATAGTCTTGGAATTGTAATCCTTATAAACAAATATGGTCAATATATATTAGCATCGGTGGCACATGCGATACGTGTGTAAAATATGTGAAATAAAATAAATTTTTTATAAATTTTGAAGAATTAAATATAAAGATTAAAAAAATAATATATAAATGACAAAATAGTAATATAATTAAAATTGCAACGACAAAAGAGATGGAAAAAAACGCGACACAAATTTCCAATTGAATCGGGAAAGGTGTTTTATAATATGGGTAGATAATTATAGAAAGTTGTTAGCATGAAGTTAATTTTGGTCAATTGATCAATACAGTATCGACACGCAGGCCAAAAGATAATCTATCTATGCGTGTGAGCAGTATTATATTATTTATAATGACTTACATGAGTCTATGTATTGTAATTTTTTTTATTGAATTACGATTATGATTAGGATGCGTATCATCAATATATGAAATTAGATAGAATTATAAAATTAGCCTATCAAATTCATCATTAAAATATTATCAACTATATATAATTATCCACGTAAATCATAAAAAAATCGACATAAAATTACAAGATATATTATTTTTTAATAATAAACTAAAGATTTTAAATTACAAAAATAAATATCAACATGTTTTGTAACTCTTTACTTTTAAAAAATTCTTTGGACATTGGATATTTTTTTCAACGGAGTAAGATTTTAATATGCAGAAAGATAATAATATAAATAATTTCTTTTTTATAAAAAAAATCCCACTTGGGCCAAATACAGAAGCTTGTTTAAATATAAATACTTCCATTTCATTTCCCAAGAAGATTTTAAAGTTTGAAAGAAGTGGACCGTTGGATCAGGGTGAAAAAAAATCAGACAGTGATGAAGAGAAGCAGCATGAAGACGCGCACATAAAGAGGTTCAGTTATTAGCGGTTAAAATACTGGGAGCGATTTTCCCGCGAAACAATTGCCTTTAGTCCCCCAAAACACAAAAACGCAGAGGGAAAGAGGAAAGAAGAGAGAGAAACAAATATCCATGCCTGTTCTTCCTCTTTCTCTTCTTCCGTAATTTTCTTTCTTTACATATCCATTTTCAGATTATTTTCTTTGTTGGTTCAGAAAATGATCTTGGGTTTCTGGTATGTTTGTTAACTATTTGCATTTTGTCGTCACCAAATCACTGCATATCTGATGTTTGATGTAATGCAGTTATTCATAATTGATTTTTAGTGACCCCATTGATACTTTAAGATTCTTGGGTTATGTACATGGAAACATGGAATTATTTGTTCATGTGATCGTTTTGTTAATCGTTAAGAAAGTGAATCTTAATGTTTTGTTGAATTGAATTCTACATATTAATTTCCTCCTGGCCCCCAATACCCTTTGTAGAAATCTATATTAAAAGCATTCAAATCTTCAAATTTGGTTAGTTTTTATTTTTATTATTTTAATTTTAATTCCCACAACACCAAATGCTTGAAAGGAGGTGGAAAGGGAATAGAAGGGTTCTAATTTTTTCTTGGATTGACTTATCATAGGGTTTTATATAGGTTGAGCTGTTGGCACTGAAGAAACATATTTGAAGAAATTTATGACGCAACGCATTGCTGTTTATGATTTTTAGAAATAACTTTTGAGGTTTCTGAGCGGCCCTGCCCGTGACTTGAAGCATGTTGTGCTGTGGAGGTGCAGAAGAGGAAAATTACGGTGGTCCACCTGCAAGTCAATATACAGCGCCACCTAGAGGGGTGGGTCCATTAGGTGCAGGAGGTAATACCATCTGCTCCTTGTTCATGCTCGACATGGTTTTGAAATCTCATTCTTCTTGGGCTGCACTCATCATATTCTTATACTAGCAATTTGATTACGGTCTAAATAAAATCAAAATATGTTTTGATTTTAATTGCATCTGTATTGGCATGGCATAGCATAGCATGACAATGGCATTTCTCTGCCTAAGGCAAAATACTTGGATCTTCATCTTGGGCTAATATCTTTTAGTTAGTAATTTACTATTATACATTACTTGTTGTTTTAATGACCGCCAGCCCAGAATTACATAAATTGTCTGATTAAATTGATCTATTTGTATCTCTGGTTAATGTATGAGTCAGGTGAATTTCAATATTTTATCAGGATTCAGGAATCATGTGTTTCAATTGTTGCTCACTCTTTCAAATATGTTTCTTATCATTTCATTTCTTCACAGAGGTATTCCTTTTTGAATCTTGCTTAATGTTGTGTGCTTTTATGGGGTTTATCTTTTAGGCAGTAGTCGAGGAGAGCCGAGGGGTTCTGGGGTCGTAAGAAATGGAACTCCTCAGAAAGTTTTGCCTATTGAAACACCAGCTTTATCATTGGAGGAGTTAAATAGGATAACCGGTAACTTTGGTTCAAAAGCTCTGATTGGAGAAGGTTCTTATGGCCGGGTTTTTTACGGAAAGTTAAGCAGTGGAATGCCTGCTGCAATAAAGCAGCTCGATACTAGTTCTTCCCCAGAGCCAGACACTGATTTTGCAGCCCAGGTGAATTTTTAGTCCATCTCGTCTAAATGAAAAGCAAAGTGGCGGGACTTGTTATATCTATTTAATTTCTGATACTATTATTCTGAGTCCTGCAGTTATCAATGGTGTCAAGACTTAAGAGTGATAATTTTGTGGGGTTGATTGGTTACTGCTTGGAATCAAACAATCGGATTTTGGCATATGAATATGCAACAATGGGGTCTCTACATGATGTATTACATGGTATGTCAAAGATGTGCGTGGAATATTTTTTGATTTTTAGAACACTGATTCATTGTTGGTTCTTTTACTGGTATAGGGAGAAAGGGTGTACAAGGGGCTGAACCTGGTCCAGTTCTTAGTTGGCATCAGAGAGTTAAAATTGCTTATGGTGCAGCAAAAGGCCTAGAGTATCTACAAGAAAAGGTGCAGCCTCCAATTGTTCATCGTGATGTTAGATCCAGCAATGTCCTGCTGTTTGATGATTTTGTAGCCAAAATGGCCGATTTCAGCTTGACAAATCAGTCTTCTGACACAGCTGCTAGGCTGCATTCAACTAGAGTCTTGGGGACATTTGGCTATCATGCTCCAGAGTAAGACTTACTTTTCTCCCTCCTGAACCTCTAATATGAAATACTAGTATTTTTTAATCTTTGATAGATTCTATTTTAAACTTTTTAGCAAGTTATTCTCTCCAATTTTTTTAACAGTGTTGGATCATGAACAAATTTAATAAAGTTGTCTAACTGTCTATGTAAGCTGTATATTGTCAATTTAAAAAATCCTCATGAGGGAAAGATTTATAAGTTGTCTTCCAATTTTCCTTAAAACTTGATTTATATTATTCAAACTGGCTAGAGGCTGAGACATAAAGCTCCCACTTGTTAAATAAGAAATTGACTCATGGCAATTCTCTTACATGTTATAAGTGAGAATACATGTGAAATCTTGCTTACATGTCCTTGTGGGTTTTGGTTTAGGTATGCCATGACAGGGCAGATAACTCAGAAAAGTGATGTTTATAGTTTCGGAGTGGTTCTTCTTGAGCTTTTAACAGGAAGGAAGCCAGTGGATCACACAATGCCCAAAGGACAGCAAAGTCTTGTTACTTGGGTAAATATTGCCTACTAATTTAGCCTCTGAGCATCTCTCTTTATACATGCATGTGTGCGCGTGTAAAGTAATTTTGGTTTGCAGGCAACTCCAAGATTGAGTGAAGACAAAGTAAAGCAATGTGTGGATCCCAAACTGAATAATGATTACCCTCCAAAGGCCATTGCTAAGGTCCTTTTTGTTATTCCTTTCTCACTACGTTGTTTTTGTTTTGCATAAAATTCCATACGGTTCTGCAATTGGCAGCAAAAGAAAATTGCTCCGACTTTGGGTCATAGGAATTCTGTACCCATGTTTTTTTGACTGATTTTATGAATAGACTAAAGTCACTAAACAAAAACATGGTGATACTTGGCCCTCTGGCTGCCACAAAAAGAAAGCACACAGCAAAAAGGACAAAAATTACAAATACTACAATATCTTCAAAGTATAGGCTCCAGCAGTCCAGCTTGAAATATGTTTCGAACTTTTATTTTCTTTTTTCGAGAAATGGATGTCCGAACCTCTTCAAATATTCAAGTAATCTCACGACTACATGCCCCCTCCCCGCCCCCCAAAAAAAAAGAAAAAAAAGAAAAAAGGAAAAAGAAAAAAGAAAAAAGAGGAGATATGCGCACCGGACAACTCCAGATAAGCTTACATCTGGAGGAATACTAAAGTAAATGGTTCTCAGTTTCTATAATTGATGTTCTTTTTCTTTAGAAAGATTTCTGTTTTTTCATCCCTTTTTTTTCAGAAGGTTATTTTGTAAGTTTGATGAAATTGTTTCAGATGGCAGCAGTTGCAGCACTTTGTGTTCAATATGAAGCAGACTTCCGGCCAAATATGACAATTGTCGTCAAGGCTCTGCAGCCACTACTTAACTCAAAACCAGCAGGACCAGATTCTCAAGCATAATAGTGTACATTATCCAAGTTTGTGTAATTCATACAATTTCTATTTAAAAATTATTATTTGGCCACAATTGTACATATGTATACTTGTACAAGCAGTCCCCCAACTCGGCTTTTCTCTTGTCTGTTGTCAACAGTGTTTTTTCCCTCAAAGTTCATCTTTGCCAAATGGTGCTAGCAATGGCTTGTAAGCAGTGTTTGGATCAAATTGGGAGTTGCTAGAAAAAGTTCTCAGAATCAAGAATTGACTGAAGATCAAAAGCAATATATTAAGAGCAATCACTTCACAATGACAACCACATTTCTCCAGTAAATTCTTCTGTTTAAGACAGTTCTGCATTACACCTCGCAATGTATCAAGATATGTTCAAAAACATGAAATTAGGAGAAGCTCCACACATTTTATAATTTGAAATTTGTGATTTTGCTCAAGTGTACATAGGATTAGAGCAATGATCTGCTACTGAGCTACTGAACATGTACGTTGCACTTTGCTCGAATTTTGCTGTTATCGTTCATGAGAATGATTTAGCCATTTTGTGTAATCATCTTTCCAACCTCAGTTCTGCTTAGCAAGGGGGGTGTGGTCCATACAGGCTATGTGAATGGTGGGGTTCATCATATTGCTCTTAGGCAACCTGTGCAATGAGACCGAGTAGAAAAAAACAAATTTACATAAAAAAAATATTATGCTTTGGAGAAACCTGCAGCAAAAGGAGGATAACAAGCAGTGACTTATACTTTCTGTAGTTGGGACTGGTAGAACGCAAGTATTGGGAGGAGTTGCCCTAATAGGGAGATATTTATTCTTGTCCTGAAATAATCCTAGACTACATTACCAGACCACGGCCCCTAAAGCCACCCTTTAGATAGAAAACAGGGGCGGAGCTCTATGAGGCACTGCCTTGCCAATGTTTGAAAATTAAATTTCTACCTTCGGACAACATGTTTAATCACGTATCCTATTAGCATTCCTTGTCATTCTCATTTGAGAAAAACTAATGGAGCCTTTCTTGACCAAGTTTGCTCAGATCCATCCATGTCAACAGCCGACAGGGACGGATATAGTTTTAATAGAGACATGTTATTTAAGAAGTATATGTCGTTTTAAAATACGAAATACATTTCAATAACAAAGACTTTTGAGACGAACATTTGTTAGTAATGTAGTAGGGGTATCTACCTTACATACATGTTAGCAAGTGACGGACAAATAGAATTCTCTGGAACTCAGGGAGTACGTAGAGAGGGAGATTGTGGGAATCTAACTTCTAATTTACCCACAATTGTAACTGACTGCATATCTTAACACAATTTCATTATCAAAAGCAGACAAATGTCGAACAATAACCAACAAATCAATCATAAAACAAAGTATACTACTTCCTTCATAGTATTACCTTCAAGTTAACCAAAACGATTCACCTCTCTAGAAATTTAAGACACTATGTGAGCGGTTTTATGTGATAGTAACATTACAAAATATAATGCAAGGCAGTAAGCAGCCCCAAGGACATCATTTTAATCAAAGGTCCAACGTACCAATCCACCGAATCAACATATATATGTCAACAAAATTAATATTGGTAAGCCAAGTCTGGTTTGTTTCTCTCGGTATTTAGTTAGCATTTGTTTCCTGTCGAATCAATGTAATAATAATTCTGTAGGCTATCACATTGATGTCATATTTACTACTACTATTATGTTTGGTTCATTTATTACACCTATTAGCTCATTATTACATGAGTAATGTAATTACATCAATTTTTAAGTTTTTTTGTTAAAGCCTCCACTTGATGTATTGACACATTACATTATGTAATGCAATAGTTATAATAAAACAAAACATGTCAGCTCAATCATTATCACTCTCCTTTTTTATGGACAATTCCCCAAAAATACCCTAATAATGTAAAAAAATAAACAAATTATTTATTACTCCCTCTGTTCCATTATATCTGACGTTTTAAATATTTTCACATAAATTAAGTGTGACGCCCTCAAAATAGGTATACATCACCTATCCTGAGTCGCCAAATACATGGTACAAAATACAAATACAATCTTTAATATACAACAAAAGAGTTGTGAGTTTTAATACAAATATTGTCTTCAGGCGATATACACTCTCACTCTCGAAATAAGTCCTTATTACATTTATTGTCACACTATTTAACGAATAGTGAAGACTACTAATCTTATCCTCTGGACCATCATCCTCGCTCCCGACTAGTCCCCGCTACGTTCTCATTTTCACAAGAGAACAATGAAAGCAAAAGGGTGAAATTTCAACTAGCCCGAAAGAAGAAATATTATGACTAAGATAATGCGAAATAAATTATCATTAGTCTTCAACAATGTTAAAATGATAAAATACAATAGACATCAAGTTTAACTCCAATGAACAAGCAATCCATTAAAAGAGTCAGTAGAGAATAAAATCTACTATCTTTTATGATTTAAAAGGTTTTCATAACTTTTATCATTGGGGACTCGACAATAAATAATCCACATCATCGAATCACCCCCACTTTACTACCGATGATATTCTTTAGTATCACGACCACAATTATCCATGCACTTACGGGCAAGGATACATTCGTGTATTCATCAATGGTCATGATCATGCCAACAACTGTCCATCAATGCACTACGGGCCAATGAGGACTTTTATCACATCATTTATAACATTACGGTCATGATTATACCGAATGATCCCTGCTCATAATCATACCAAGTCCATCTATGCACTACAGGCCACAAATGACTTTCAAAAAAAATATAAACATGAGGATGATGACAATGATATAAGAATTCAATAAAACAAGTTCACGAATTAATTTATCCAGGAACTAATAACGTCCAAATTATCAACATGATACTTCTTTGTAGAGTAGAATTCAAGAATGCTCAGAAGAATATTTCCATGAAAAGATACTGGATGAAGCGCAAATATCAAGGATATTCTACTAATTTCATGGAGTATAGAAGTCAAAACTTTAACTTGTTGAGTATAATAAGGAATGGAATAACAAAAGAAATCACCAAGCATGCGGTGAGACAAAGACAGGCGAGTTATTCCAATGAGAATAATAAAGACGGAACCAGGTCCGGTGTAAAGATATTCCAATAGAATAATAAAGACGGAACCAGGTCCGGCGTAAAACGTACAGACAGGATATTCTAACAGAATAATAAAGATGGAACCAGGTCCGGCATAAAGCACAGACATGATGTTCCAACAGAATAATAAAGACGGAACCAGGTCCGGCGTAAAGCACAAACAGGATGTTCCAACAGAATAATAAAGAATGGAATAACGTAAGAATTTCACCATGTATGTGGTATTTGATAACCACCGAGTTATTCCAACATAATAATAAAGAATGGAATAACGAAGTTCTCTTCATGAAGACGAAAGAAAGAAATAATACCCTTACCTTTGAAAGAAACTGGATATAGGAGTAGTGAGGTGGCAGGTTTCTCTTCTTCACGATTTTCTCTCTACAATTTCTCTCTATAATAATTGCTCTATAGCTTTAGTGAATTGGTGAGAAATGAAAGAAGAATGAGCTTCTATTTATAGAAAATATAGTTTCAATAATTGACGCTTTGGGGCTCGAAAAATTACATCTGATACCTCCAACTTTTTCTTTATTTTTAATTTAGTCATGTAAGTATTATCAAACTTGCACCACCTCCCTAATAGTAAATAATGTGATTCAATAATAAATCATGTGAATCAATAGTTCTAGACATGTGAAAATACGAATTACAGTATAGTACCTCCATCTATACCTCCATTTTTAACTTAGTCATGCAAGTATCATCAATCTTGCACCAACTCCCCTAATAGTATAAGATTGTGATTCAATAGTACACACATGTGAACAAATAGTTATATGAGCATGTGAATTAATAATAATTAATTGCTCATTTACCCGATTAATTACCCGGTTGGTCAATATAACCTCCAAACATCAATTATTATCGAAATAAATGTTGATTTTCACTAACACAAATAATTCCAAAACAATGAAACTATTTTTATCAAAAATATAAATTTTGAAAATTTAAAGTTTGACTTTTCCCAAAAAAAGTCAATTGTTGACTTTGACCAAATAGTAAAACCCAAAAAAAAATTTTGTGTTTATAGTCTATTTTACTAATTTCATCGTTCGGACTCAAATATCACGTCGGCGTCTCCAAATTCAACTCAAGCACAACTTCAATTTTAATAACATTCATCATTAATATTATAACTCACAATATTTATCAACCAAAGTCGTTCCTGGAAAAGAGGGCTTTCGATAAGGATTTCTCCTATCATAGCCATGATTAGGTGACCAAACCTCTCCTTGATAGAACTTTTAGACATTGTAAATATTGCAATTTAATAATATGAATAACTTTGCCGCCTCTCCATTATTGATTTAATAAAATAACATATTATGCGAGATGATCTTTGTGACAATAATCAATCAATAATATAGAGAGATATGATCAAAGAATTCTTCGTAGCAATAATTGAGTATAATCGGTGACTTCTCACGTAAGCATCAATAATCAATCTTTGTGCTATTATTATAACTACAGCGTATTCATCGTACTTTTTTACTACCGAGTAGTTCAACAATATTAACGATAAAACTTCCGCCGTTATTTTCATAAAAATATATTTGTCGCTTTCTCAATCAAACAATAATTCCGCCAGGGGTCCACCAATGATTGTGCCATCGCATTTAATATTCCCTCGTTAAAACGAATATTCTCCCACCAATCGAATATTATATAACAACTTGCATACTTTGCAAAATTTATAAATACTACCCACAACTATAACATTATATCAAATCCACACCATAATATTAAAAAATTATTTCGAGAAAATTAAATATTTATTCAAAAAATCAGGGTCTCACAATCTCCCTCCTTATGAAATTTAAGCCCTCGAAATTTACGTCGTCAATTCGGTATCTTTGAAGAGGTGAGGGTACCTTAACTTCATTTCAGATTCTAACTCTTGAGGTATAACCTTTGAGTGTCTAATATAATCCTTCTTATCCAAGATTTTAACACGTATCTCCTCATACGTTAAATCATCCGCTATCTCGTCCGAGTCTAAATTAATAATGTGGTTCGGGTCGTCCACATATTTACGTAACATCGATACATTAAAAACGTTATGAACACGCGACATACTTGGCGGTAAAACGAGTCTATAAGTCACAGTTCCTACTCAATTGAGGATTTCAAATGGGCCAATAAAATCGAGGGTTGAGATTTTCTCTCTTCGTCGATTATTGCTTCTAGAATAACGCTCTCTTGAACCTTCTTCTTCACATTCATCAGATTCGGGTGTGTAGCTTGAGCAGCTTTAACTTTATCGATTAAAGTCGATTCTACTCGTACATTCGCTATCTTCACGTTGGTCCCTAGAGTTTTTAACTCTATCTTCATCATTTGTAAGTTATACAAAATGGGTTTTTTTTTGTATTAACAACATCGCACTCGTAAACGCATACGATCTTCTACTCAACGCGTCAGCTACCACATTCTTGTTAGGTTTGTAATATTCATGTACGCAATCAAATTGCAAAATTAAAGCGGAAGCGTGGAAAATCAGAGTTTAAAAGATTTACAAACCATATACCCGGATCACCCTTTATGCATAATTATTAATTAAACGAAAAGATAAAGAATAAAATCATACCCTTGAAGATCGAGCTTCCTCAAGTACAAGTTCACCTCCAAATTCTTTCGCGTTCCACTTGAATCTACCGGGGTTTTGTTCATTTCTTTGATCAACGTTAGCCACCCATATGTTTGGCCTCTAGAGGTGATCCACCAAGGAAAAATAAAGATTCAAGAAGATGGGTTATTTGGCTCAAACCCTAGTTTTCTATCTCTATAGAAAAGAACGTACTCTCCAACTAATTGGAATTATTACGTATGTTGAAAAAGTCAACAACCCCCATCACCCATAATAAGACTCCTCTTATTTATAGATGTGGGCAACCCACTTTAACAATTAAGGAATTGGAATTTATTTAATTAATTAAATTCTTTTAATTAATTAAGCTCCCTAATCTTATTAGGGATAATTAATTAAACTCCTTTAACTAATTTTCCTTCCTAATCCAATTAGGAATAAATGAGAGTACTTATATTAAATTAATTCCTAAACTCTTTTAGAAATTAAAATAATAATAATTGTAATAATATTAATAAGACTCCTCTTATTAATTTATATTTAATATTTCTAAAATATTAAATAATAAATATTAAGCTATTTAATTTATTCTATCACCATAGATTAAATTAAATATACATAACATATTATTACGATTATGCCATTAACTTCTTAAATAATTATTCTTCCTTTTTTATGGTGTGACCCTTTAGGTTCTCTATATTAAACCTAGGTTGTGAATAAATCAATTAGAACAATTCTAATCTTATTTAAATAAATAAATTAAACAATTAATTTATTAAAATAAATAATATTTATTCTATAATAGGGATAAGCCTCCTAGCGATCAACGACTTTCCAGATAATATAGATTTCAACATTAATCATAAAAGAACCTTTGAGTAAATAGTTACCGTACAATTCAATCCTTCCACCATACAATGTTCCAATTAAATATAAGACATGGAATTACTGTCAAGTCTTATTTTATTTAATTATATGTATTTCGATCCTTAAATGCACAACTCCAAATAATGCAAATTAGAAACTCCTTTCTAATTTCATTCTGCCTTGGCCAAGGACTACTGGGTTGTCATTTATCGAATCACATAGGACATTTCTCTTCTTTTATTAGAAGTGGTAGATTCTTTATTGATCATACATTATCTCCATATACAACTTATTATACCCAAGCATACCCTTTGATATACCTAAGGGTCTTAAGGAATAAGTCAAAAGTATAACTCATCATACATAAGATGCTATGATGATCTCAAGTCCAAGGATCACTTGTCTACTATCACTACTGAAATTCTATTTACGGTGCAAGTAAAACTCCATTAGGTATTTCTTAGCGAGCCACGTTCGATGAACTTATTCTCTAATAAGCACCTACATACTTGCTTTAGTGTCTCCACACAAATGATCATGAGATCAATCATCCTCATCCAATGAAAGCAAACAACGTATGTACTTCAATCTATCCAGGATTCACTAATCCCCGATTTAGTAATCCAATGATTGAGAACTATTTTAGTTTTAAGCTTTCTAAGAATTTAGATCTCATTAGAATGATCATCATCATTATTCTAAAAGCATTGCTTAAAACTATGGGTTTATCACATATTATAAAACAGCATCATGTAGATAATTAAAAGCCTTTAATAAATTAATACTTTTTATTAATAAATGAATAAGATTGTTACAAAGTATATGCTTTATCATCAAACATGATTGGCTTGTGTGCATATTACTTTCAATCTCCCACTTGCACTAAAGCCAATCGCCATTGTATCTTATACTCTTCTTCTCTAAGTGACGATTATCCTGCTGTTGGATAAACTTTAGTTAATGGATATGTAATGTTGTTCATGAGAGTCCACTATCTCTATAGTGATTTCCCATCTTTCAATGATTCTAATAATCAAATGAAAGTGCCACAACACATGTTTAGATCCAAGATGAGACTTAGGAACTATTCTAGTTACGTAATGAACTTTTAATCCAAACAATCAACTTGCGACTTCATTTATAGCTATATACTTTGTCTTTATCACTAAACCAACAACTCTTTCTTTGTTTGGAACCTTTCCAATTCACCGTACCCTGTTGATTCAAGATAACGCTTTACTTTAAAGTGGATTTTTACGTCATCTTGATGCATGTCTGAAAAACTTGAGTCTGTTAAGCCCTCTAGTTTTAATTTAGACCCACCATGAATATGATCACTTCCTTAATGCTTAGGTTAAGCACTTTAAGATGTTTTCACACGACTCATAGTGAACTTCTCCATAATATGGTGATCGACATCGGTCTCGTATATTTCATTGCATACATGATTGTCACCGTATGCGATCTCTTTTTCGGAGTCTGTGGGGACTATTAAGAGAGATACACTCCATAGCTCATCGACATGAGACATCTCTTGGAGTTTGCCATGCTAAACGACTTTAGCATCAAATGAATATACGTTCCTTGGGTTAAGTCGAGCATCCTCTTAAATCTATCTATATAGATTTTATCCCCAATTAAGATACTCTTCCCAAAATCATTCATGGAGGAATGTTTAGACAACTTTATCTTTCTTGATTGTAGCATTGGTATGTCATTCCTTATCCGTAGTATATCAACATATAATATTAGGAATGTCACGATGCTCCACGATGCTACACACTTAGACCATTTTGTACACACTAGAACTCTTACCTCATCGTATATAACTCTGGATCATCATCTTCTATGATGCGTACCTCATCATCATCATCCATGATGAATCCATACCTCCTAGGTATCTTCGGTACTATTCTAGAATTACGATTCAGTTGTGGTATAATATGTCTATCTACAGGTTCCTCTTATTTGATTTATAGTGTTTTGTGGTTCTTGAACTCTTTAAGATCTATTATCCTTCCACTAGCCCCTTCAATGATAAACACATTTATCTTAGAAGGTAGCGTGTTTCGTAATAAACACCTTTTGCTATGTAGGATTATAGAACATATACCTAAACTTACTTTAGGATGTCCCACAAATCAGTACATGTCAAATTTTGTCCCAAGCTTATCCTTTGAAACCTTTTCACATAAGTTGGACAACCCTTATCTTAACATACTTAAGATTAGGAATCCTCCCGCATCCATAACTTTTATGGAGTCTTGAAATGGATTTTGAGGTTACCTTTTAGTAGATGTCAGACCATTTCTAGGACATTATCCTGAAGGATATTGGAATGTCGGTAAAATCATTATGGACCGCACCATGTCCAACAAGGTACGATTTTTCATTTAGATACATCAATCAATTATTGCGTATCAGGATGTGTCCATTATGAGAAAAACCATTTGAGATGATCTAGAAACTTATTGCACAAATATTTATTCCTTGATCTAATCAAAGAATCTTAATACTTTGCCAATTTGTTTCATTTACAAATTCTTTGAACCTTTCAAATAATTCACACTTGTATTCAACAAATACATACATTCAACTCTTTGAATGATCATCTCCTTTTCTTATACTAGTTTGTTCAATTTGCAAAATAATTTTTCACGTAAGTCAGTATACAAAATTTATTAAGTAATATTCGATTTATATACAAAACATTATTATTATAAATAGAACAACAATTGTTCTTAATTATAATACCAAAGATTTCATTGTCCAACAATAAAATGGAAATAATATTTTTAATAAGAATGGAATACAATAACAACTTATTAACTTAATAGATTTTCCCGTAGGCATTGCTAAACTATAAGTTTACATGGCTAATATGGAAACTTTTGTTACATTTCCCATACATAGGATTACTTATATTTGTTTAGCTTTCTACTTACTTGGTCCCTTCATAAATCTATATTTATGATAACCAAAGTCGGTATCCAATACCCAAGTAGAACCTTGACTTAAAGAAAATTTTATTTCAATCATGAACAAAAAGTATTTATAACCAAAACTTCACTAAGCTTCTTTGGTTAGCCTCTGCGAAGCTTCTCGCAGATTTCTTTCCGGTGTCGGGCTTATTGCGGTTGGAAGCAAGCTCCTTTCTTATCCGTGTCGCTTTTGTTCTTATTATCCTTTGTTTATGCCTTTCTATTTACCTTCTTTGAATCGTTCTTCTTTTCAGAAGATCATTTGGCCCCTACCAGTAAGACTTGATCTTTCTTGGTTGGAAAGTGACTCTCAACATTTTTCAATATGTTAAGCAAATCAGTAGAGGTGATATCTAGCTTGTTCATATGAAAAATTCACAACAATTGTGAAAGGAGTCCGGGAGTGAGTGCAAGATCAAATCTTGGCTCAACTCTCCATCCAAGACAAAACCCGTTGTCTAATTGATCAATCAAATTGATTATCATTAGGACTTTTATATACATCTTTGTAGTTTCATTGGCCATTCTAGATCGGAAGAGCTCCTTAGATATCTGATATCTATCAGTCCTACTTTCCTCACCATCAACTACTTGATGTGCAGGAATATAGTAGGAGCATCCATAGTTTCATCTTGACAAGCTTGAAGCTCGTTACTCATGGATGCGAGCATGATGCATTGAGCTAATTGTGCATCATCTTGCCACTTTCTAAAAGTAGCAATCTCTTCCTTAGAGGCATTGTCTGCAACCATTGCAGGGATAGGCGTATTAAGGACATAAGATAGCTTTTCAGCTATGAGAACTATTCTCACATTCCTTAACCAATCCGTTTAATTGATTTGGTTAAATAACATCTAATATGTTTGCGATGATAGTAATTTAGACATTATAAAATTACGTAAATGAATTTGTAATTAACAATATTTTAACATACATTCTTTTATTAATTACCAAAATAATTTAGGTCTTGTTTTAAATTGGTATCTCCCACTATTTTCTTCAAACTATATTACCCTCACTTATATAGTTAAGCAAAATCTAATTAAAGATTTGCTAGTGAGAATAAGGATCCCATTTCAAATGTATATAGCCTTGTGGTGACACAACAAACTATATATAAATAAATAGGTAGACAACTTTTGTCAATTACATCAACTATGCAACTCCTTTTCTTTTTTGCCTCTTAGATTATTTTGATCAGTGGTGGCACATCTCCAAATCAAAATTATCCAAGTTAAGTCCGACCTAGCACTCCATATATTCAAAAAAAAATATCATCCTTGTGGTGACACAACAAAACAATATTGTTCAATTTTCTTTATAAGCATCAAATGTGATAAATTAACATCTTAAATACTTAATACTTGCCTTGTGGTGACACAACAAACTCATATTAAATATTTAATACTTTATTAATTTTATCATGCTAGAAAGCTGACGTTCGATATTCCAAATATCTTTGAGCGCTTAGGACTTAAAATAAAAATTTGAGGGGTTTGTTATTAATTTGTCTCATCTTGTTTAAGCGCATTGCATATATATATATAAAATACGCGTCGTATTAATTAATTAACATGCTGAAGCATGTTTGCATAATATATAATATATATAGTATAAGCATGCACATATAGAATACTATATTCTACTTGGATTGATTATGGACTTTTATTCTAGTTTGGTTCACTAGAGCCACCAAGTGAACCAAAAGGTCAAACCCTAGGGGTGCAAGAAATAATATTTAAATATAACTATTACATTTAAACCCTGCTCCATTACAAACGGGTCTTCAAGCGCTCCTTGCTCCTTGATCTCTAATTTTTCAAAATAATTTTAATTTTTTCTATTACAAAACTATTTTAAAATAAATAGAAAACTTGATCGTGATCGAGGGAAATACATATGAGAGAGATAGAATTTACATTAAAAAAATTTAGAGAGGCGAGGTCTGCAGACCCCATTTAATAAAACCCATACATTCACGCATCCAACTAAAATAAAATCCAATCACATTGGTTGATAGTCCATAATCAATTCCATTTATTATCATACACATCACCATATGCGTCAATAAATAACATTCACCTTATGAATAATAAACATTTAATATATATATTGATATCATTTAATGGGCAAATTTAGTTAGTATAAAATCTATTTTTGAATCAAAATAAACTCCTTTATTTTAATCCAAATTTAAATCAAAATAAAACTATTTTATTTTAATTTATCTAATTTTGAATAAAATAAACTATTTTATTTTAATCAAAATCTTTAATCAAAATAAACTCCTTTATTTTAATTAATTATGGAATCCAATTCCATGTAAAAAAATAAAAAAAATAAAACTCCTTTATTTAAAGGAAACGCAGATTTTTTTATTCACAAATAAACTCCTTTTATTTTTGAATAATATGAAATCTTATTTCATATATAAATAAACTCCTTTATTTAAGGAAATTAGGATTCTTTTCCTATTATCACAAATAAACTCCTTTATTTTGAATAATATGAAATCTTATTTCATATCTAAATAAACTCCTTTATTTAAGGAAACATTGGATTTATTTTCCTATTCACAAATAAACTTTTTATTTTGAATAATATGAAATCTTATTTCATATCTAAATAAACTCCTTTATTTAAGGAAACATAAAATCTAATTTCAACTCCAATTAGTTATCATGGAATCCAATTCCAACTCTAATTAGTTAGCATGAAATTTAATTTTAAAATTAAAATAAACTTTTTTTATTTTAATATTAAAATAAATCTTTTATTTTAAGATTAAAATAAACTTTTATTTTAATTATAAAATAATTAAAATAATATATATATATATATATATATATATATATTATATATATAATATATAATAATATAATTAACTATATATATATACGGTAATATATTATATATATATATAATTACTAAAAATATATTATATATATATAATATGAGTGATCCTCGCCACTTTTTTGACAAAGTGATTCACTAATACCAAAACAGTTTTCGTTAATTTTTTTTTTTTTTTTAAATTTTATATATCAAAATTATGCCCAATTAAATTGTTACAAACACATATCAATATACATATCAAATTATAAAATTAATAATTTGCGTAAAGGTTTGGCTCGATACCACTTTATTAGGTTTGTAATATTCATGACGCAATCAAATTGCAAAAAAAAGCGGAAGCGTGGAAAATCGAGTTTAAAAATTTACAAACCATATACCGAATCACCCTTTATGCATAATTATTAATTAAGCGAAAAGATAAAGAATAAAATCATACCTTTGAAGATCGAAACTTCCTCGTGTACAAGTTCACCTCCAAATCCTTTCGCGTTCCACTTGAATCTACGGGTTTGGTTCCTTCCTTTGATCAACGTTAGCCACCCATATGTTTGGCCTCTGAGGTGATCCATCAAGGAAAAATAAAGATTCAAGAAGATGGGTTATTTTGGCTCAAACCCTAGTTTTCTATCTCTATAGAAAAGAACGTCTTCTCCAACTAATTGGAATTATTACGTATGTTGAAAAAGTCAACAACCCCATCACCCATAATAAGACTCCTCTTATTTATAGATGTGGGCAACCCACCTTAACAATTAAGGAATTGGGTTTTATTTAATTAATTAAATTCTTTTAATTAATTAAGCTCCCTAATCTTATTAGGGATAATTAATTAAACTCCTTTAACTAATTTTTCTTCCTAATCCAATTAGAAATAAATGAGAGTACTTATATTAAATTAATTCCTAAACTCTTTTAGAAATTAAAATAATAATAATTGTAATAATATTAATAAGACTCCTCTTATTAATTTATATTTAATATTTCTAAAATATTAAATAATAAATATTAAGCTATTTAATTTATTCTATCACCATAGATTAAATTAAATATACATAACATATTATTACGATTATGCCATTAACTTCTTAAATAATTATTCTTCCTTTTATGGTGTGACCCTTTAGGTTCTCCATATTAAACCTAATTGTGAATAAATCAATTAGAACAATTCTAATCTTATTTAAATAAATAAATTAAACAATTAATTTATTAAAATAAATAATATTTATTCTACAATAGGGATAAGCCTCCTAACGATCAACGACTTTCTAGATAATATAGATTTCAACATTAATCATAAAAGAACCTTTGAGTAAATAGTTCTTTGTCTGATTCAATCCTTCCACCATACATGTCCCAATTAAATATAAGACATGGAATTCTTTGTCAAGTCTTATTTTATTTAATTATATGTATTTCGATCCTTAAATGCATGACTCAAATAATGCAAATTAGAAACTCCTTTCTAATTTCATTACGCTTAAACAAGGACTCTTTGGTTGTCATTTATCGAATCACATAGACATTTCTCTTTTTTTATTAAAGTGGTAGATTCTTTATTGATCATACATTATCTCCATGTACAACTTATTATACCCAAGCATACCCTTTGATATACCCTAAGGGTCTTAAGGAATAAGTCAAAGTATAACTCATCATACACAAGATACTATGATGATCTCAAATCCAAAGATCACTTGTCTACTATCACTACAGGAATTCTATTTACGAAAAAGTAAAACTCCATTAGGTATTCCTTAGCGAGCCACGTTCGATGAACTTATTCTCTAATAAGCACCTACATACTTGCTTTAGTGTCTCCACACAAATGATCATGAGATCAATCATCCTCATCCAATGAAAGTGACGTATGTACCAATCTATCCGGATTCACTAATCCCCAATTTAGTAATCCAATGATTGGGAACTATTTTAGTTTTAAGCTTTCTAAGAATTTAGATCTCATTAGAATGATCATCATCATTATTCTAAAAGCATTGCTTAAAACTATGGGTTTATCATATATTATAAAACAGCATCATGTAGATAATTAAAAGCCTTTAATAAATTAATACTTTTTATTAATAAATGAATAAGATTGTTACAAAGTATATGCTTTATCATCAAACATGATTGGCTTGTTTGCATATTACTTTCAGTTCTTTCTTCCACAATGATATTGAATGGTATGATCGTAATCTTCAATGTATTTCGAGCCAACGTCTTTGGCTCATTATAATGGCTCGTTTCACGAAGTTGAAGAAATATTTAAGGGTTGAAGAAATGGGTTTTGTCTTTGGGGTCAATACAAAATTCGATTTCACGCTCTAGGGGTAGGCTAAGAAGTCTTCTAGAATCGTTAAGAAATTTATTAACAATAGAAATATCATTTAAAAGCGTGTTTTGACTCTCATCCAAGACTTGGATAAGACGTCACATTGATACCTATCAACTTGCCAATGGTTTGGTTGCATTTAGCAACGCCTTCTTAAAGTCTAAAGCTATCCTTATGTATTCCAAGACTTGAAGTCACCTAAATTACGAAAAATCAAGGCTTTTTACTTAAATAAAATTTGATATGATGATGATTGACTTTAGTGGTTTAATGGTTGTTGAATTCGCATAACATGTAAGACCCCAACTTATTATTAATGAAATTTAATTTTCTCTATTTATTATTTTAAAATAGTAAGGGTTGATTTGATTAATGTGGATAGTTATGGGTAAAATACATGAAATATTTCAAAATAAGCAAGTGGTTATAAAATATTCATTGTTGTTTGGGGAATATTCGTTTGGTGGTGGAATATTACTTCTTTGTCGGGGAATATTAAATGCTGCCAATGGCCAGCGACCTTTTATGGGCCCCATAACGGAAAACGATTGGATGAAGAAAACGACAAATATAAGTTGTTTAAAAATAACTTGGCGTAGTTATTCACAGATTATCTTTGTTAAAATACTCGGTGGTTAAAACACAAGAAGCATAGCACCGCGGTATTGCACCAATTATTGATTCTTACGTGAAGGGCACTACTCAATAATGGTTACGATAATTACTTATTCGATTATTTTATTGATTTAATAATTCTGCGTTGATATTTTATATTGTTGTTATTTGATAATTGTCATTACACAATATTTTTCATTATCGAAACAATAATTCATATTATCTGAATAATATTATTAGATAACATTATTGGCAATGTCTAGAAAGTTACATCTAAGGAGAGGTTTGGTCACCTAATTGCTTGCGTCGATGAAGAGAAATTCTTATTGGAAAGCCCCTCTTTCACAGGAACTGCTGGTTGTCAATATTGTGATTTTGTAATATTATTTGTGAATAATTAATTATTGATTCATACGATGAGGAAAATATTGATTTTATGTGGATATAGATGGAGAAAATTTTAATGTGACAATTGTTGAAAATTGAAATTTTATCTTTTTCGATAAGATAATTCATTTAAATGTATTATTATATTTTAATAATATAATAATGGTGATATTTTTACAACGAATATGGGATATATGAGTATACGAGGAGGAAGAGTATTTTTGTTGCAATAAATGTTTAAAACATGTTAAACATGTCGGTGAACCCCATTTATTGACTGAAATTTGATTATAGCCTGTAAAATCTCCCGTTTGTGGATTTTGGCCAATTTTTGTTTGGAATTCGGAAAAACTTTCTTCTGCAAAGTTGTAGAGAATTGAATTTCCTATAAAAAGTCGCGAGTTTCGAATTTTCTGACAAAAAGGCTATTTATTATGAATTATTGAAGTTTTGAAGCTCCGAAATAATTGATTTTTGGAAGTATAAAATATTTAAAATGACAAAAACATTTTTTGTCATTATTGTGGGTCTTGCATGTGTTAGAAGTGGCTGAATTCAGATCTCTAAATGTGGGCGTAGGAATAAAAATTAATAAATTAATATTTTAATAAATTTTCTACTTTTGTGTTATAAGCATTTTCCTATAAATAGGGTGCTTAGGTTAGAATTGAAAATCACACGAAGCTGAGTTTTTTCTCTCTATATTATCGAAATGTATTCTTGTGAGTATTTTGACTATATTTTGAGTATTGCTATACTGATTAAAGTTCAAGTCATAGCTTTATATCCTGTGTTTAATTTAGAAATCTTAATCTTGATCTTTCAAGTAAGGGATATTATTTTTTTTCTCGTAATGATATTATTTCTTCAATATCATTATGTTAAAATATTGGTTGATCTTTTTATCAAATTTTTTTTCAAATTTGGAACTTTTGGTTATTATTAAGAGTTCTTATTCACACGTGATTATTCACGAGTATTATTCACGTATGAAGATGTTTTTTGGAATTCATCTTTTGAATCTGATCTTTATTCATCTGAAAAAAAATAAAATTTTTCTTTTCGTCCAAAATATCTATTCGGATACTAGCTTTGATTGTATCCATGTTTTGATCATTCTTGAATTTTACACCACTGTAATTATTTTTGAGGTATTTTTGAACGTGGATAAAACAAAGTACGAATCCTTAATCCTTAATCCTTGTCATTTTGTTTCACTGGATTCGTTTCTTTAAAAAATATTTTCATCATCCTCGGTCTTAAATGATGATATTATGGAATATCTTTGGCTTTGTAGTGCAAAGATGAATGATTTCGATGAATATCTTTGGCTTTGTAGTGCAAAGATGAACAGTGTTTAGATGAACATGACCGGTGATGAATATCTTTGGCTTTGTAGTGCAAAGATGAATATTTGATTCGGATATATATTGATTGATGTTACGGGGATAAAAGATAGAAGATGAACTTTTAAATTCATACATAGAAGATAGTAGTTTGCATTCTCTACTTAACTCTTCTAATGAATTATTATTTCATTTATGAATATTGATTTAAAACTTGTTGTCTATTGTATTCTATTAGATTTTTCCTATTGAAGACTAATGATAATTTGTTGTATATTATCTTAGTCATAATATTCTTTCTTGGGCTAGTTGAGCTCACCCTTTTCCTTTTTGTTCTATTTTTTTCTCGGGAGGCGCGAATATATAGCGAGTGCAGTCTGGGTATGGAATGAAGGTTCTAGAGAGAGTTGTTTAGTAGTCCTCACCATTTTGTAAAATAATGTATCAATAAATGTGATGAGGATTTATTTGAGTATAGATATTATCTAGAAGATAATATTTGTATTCAAACTCAACAGTTTCTTGTTGTAATAATAAAGTTGTAGTTGTTTACGTACCATGTATTGACAACTTAGAATGGGTGATGTATACCTATTTTGAGGGCGTCACGGTTGGTATCGAGCTTAGGGATATGATCTCCATGGAGATCGGGGAATAGAACTAGGAGGGAGAGGCAGTAAATCCTTCGCTAGTGTGTCCTACCTAAGCTTATTTGTTAGTTGGTCAATATATAGGAATATTATGTGATATATTGATTTCCTTAATTAACCTTTGTTTTATGGCGATATTTGAGAATGTCGTGAGAATATTAACAATGGAAATGAGGCCGTGTGGAGGCTTTGTACTCACCAACGAGGAGAAACGTGCAACAGTCGGGCAATGTTCCTCCCATGAACAACACCAATTAAAGCGAGCGATGATGAGCGAGGGGATGTTTAGAAGCTTTTTGCGATTTCATGCAAAATTAGACGAGGGAGACTCGTGTTCAAAATCTGAGGAGGAATGATAGCAATTCACGGGTTGTCATACCCAAACATTCAAAGAGTTGGGACCACGAATTTAAGGAAAGCGGATCCGATCATGGCGGAAACATGGGTCAAGCAAATTACCAAGATATTCGATGTCTTGGGATGCACGGAGAAACAGAAGGTTCCATTCGCCACCTTTATGTTCCGTGGCGAAAGCGAGACTATTGGTGGGAGTGCGTGAGGCGTACCCATCCAGTACACTTTCGGCATGTCTTGGGAGCGTTTGAAACTATTTAATGACAAATACTTTCACGAAAGTGTTAAATCGTATGAAGGAAGTGGAGTTCATCGATTAGAACAAAACAACATGGCGGTGTCTCGATGCGAGGCAAAGTTTGCGAGTTATCTAGGTTTGCACCTCATTTGGTGGAGAATGAGGAGCGTATATGCCGCGGATGTTTCTTAGGTTTGAAACCCCAAGATACGACAATATCTCATTTCTCATAAATTTTTCTCTATTCGGATGTTTATTAACATGGCTCAATTATTAGAAGCGAGATAACGAGTATGTTCAACCGAGGACCATAACCGGATCGTACCGAGATAGCGATCAATGAATAATGATAACCAAATGGAGAAAAGCAATGAGACGGACAAAATGGTAACCACTACGGGTGGTAATCATAGCCATGAAAATAGAAGAAGCGAGTCGGGAGGAGATTTTAAAAGAGGAGATTTAACAACGACCGTGTGAAGGCAGCGGTCTGCGCGACAAGCGGGTTCTAAGGGAGGAGAACGACCACCGGTCATATGCTATAAATGCGGAAAGAGGGACATATCGGTCCAAACCGCCCACAACAGTTTAAGGTATGCTATAATTGTGGAAAGGAAGGACATATCGCTTTCGAGATTATGCGGTATAGCAAAACCTAGTTCAATGAGGACGGTGACTCAAAAGATCGTCCCGAAAAAGTCAAGTCAACGATTCTGGAAGAAGCGTTTGTTGTGGTCGGTCATAATGCGAGAACCCAAACGAGGTGATCACGGGTAAGCTATTTATAAATTTTTTGCGAAGTTTATACCTTACTTGATCTGGGGTGCTACCCATTCATTTATCTCTCTGCTTGTGCTCAACGTTTAAACTTGACTCAGGAGAAATTAGACTTTGACCTATATATGGAAACTCCGTTAGGAGAAACTTTCATCACATCCACATGTTTATAAATCTTGTTTGATTCAAGTTGGCACCATCACCTTACCCGTTGACCTTATCTCTTTAAAGATACTTGCTTTTGATGTGATTTTAGGGATTGATTGGTTAACTACTCATCATGCCAAAATTGATTGTTTTCGTAAGGTTGTTAGTTTTCATATTCCTAACCAACTTTTTATGCAATTCAAGCAACTAAACCATTAAAATCAATCAACATTATCATATCTAATCATAAAGCTATTCGTTTATTGAAAAACGGATGTCAAGCTTTCTTAGCCCATGTTATGGATTTGAATAAAGACACGTCAAATTTGAATAATATTCTGTTGTTATTGAATTTCTGGCGTATTTCTGAAGAACTTCCGGTCTACCCCGAGCGTGAAGTTGAATTCTTTATTGATCTTGAACACAGTACAAAGCCCATTTCTAAAACCCCATATCGAATGGCTCTATTGAACTTCGAGGAGTTAAAGGTCCAACTCTGAGGAATTGTTGGACATCGGTTTCATTCGTCCTAGTACATCTCCTTGGGGTGCTCCTTTTTATTCGTAAAGAAAGAAAGACGGGAGTATGCGACTTTGTATTGACTATCGGGAATTGAACCATGTCACCATCAAGAATAGGTATCCTCTACCTCGTATTGATGACTTGTTTGACAAGTTTCAAGGGGCACAATTCTTTTCAAAAATCGATCTTCATTCTGGATATCATCAATTTGAAGATTAGAATCGAGGATATTCAAAGACGCCTTGAGAACTTCGGTATGGGCATTATGAATTCTTAGTCGTGTCTTTTGGGACCGACTAATGCTCCTACGACTTTCATGGATATGATGAACCGAGTATTCAAGGAATATTTGGATCAGTTTGTTGTTGTCTTTATTGATGACATCCTTATATATTCCAAAAGTCGTGAAGATCATGAGCACCATTTGAAGTTGGTACTCCAAAGGCTTCGTGAAAACAAACTATATGCCAAATTGAAGAAATGCGAGTTTTGGCTTGAGGAAGTAGCATTCCTTGGGCACGTGGTGTCGAAACATGGAGTATCTGTTGATCCGTGAAGATTGAAGCAATCTGAAAGTTGGGAGCAATACTTGAAGTCGGTGGTATGAAGTCGTAGCTTTTTGGTCTAAGCGGGGTTATTATCGGAGATTAGTGGAAGGGTTTTCTCGAATCGCTACTCCATTAACTCAACTAACTTCGGAAGGATACAAAATTCGTTTGGAGCGAAGAATGCGAGAAAAGTTTCCAAGAGCTTAAGAGGAGACTTATTTGGCACTGTTCTAACAATACCATCCGGTTCGGATGGATTTGTTATCTCTGATGATGTTTCGAACAAAGGGTTAGGATGTGTTCTCATGCAACGTGGAAAAGTCATAGCCTATGCCTCGCGACAACTTAAAGAGTATGAGAAGAATTATCCTACTCGTGATGATCTAGAGTTAGCGGCCCGATCGTTTTTCACATTTAAAGATATGGAGGCACTATCTATATGGGGAGAAAGTGGAGATATATTCGGACCATAAAAGCCTTAAATATTTCTTCACTCAAAAGAACTCAACATCTTGGCGTGACGTTGGCTCGAGCTATTGAAAGACTACGACCACACTATTCAATACCATCCCGGTAAAGCGAGCGTGGTAGTGACGCGTTGAGTAGAAGATCATATCACGAGGAATGAGTGCGATGATGTCAAGTATCGCATAGAGCCAACTTTAATAGAAAAAGTTAAGGTTGCTTTCGAGCCACCGGCAATCGGAAATGATCGTATGAAGAAGAAAGTCAAGAAGGAGCTATTCCTAAGGCGAGAATTGATGAAGAAGGAATACTTCGAGTCCACTCTAGACTTTGTGTCCCTAATGACTCTAATTTGAAGTACAAGATTATGATGAAGGCATACAATACACCATTTGCAATCCATCCTGGAAGTACTAAAATGTATCGTGATCTTCGACATACATTTTGGTGGAACAATATGAAGAGAGAGATTGCAAAGTTTATCTCAATGTGTTTAACTTGTCAACGTGTAAAGGCGGAGCATCTAGTACATAAGGGTCCGTTCAAACCACTTGAGATTTCGAAATGGAAGTGGGAACACATTACCATGGATTTCGTTACGGGTCTTCCTACGGTTTCTCAAGGCATCAATGCTATTTGGGTTATTGTTGATAGTTTAACCAAGTCTGCTCATTTCTTGTCGATACGGGAGACTTATTCCCTTGAACGTCTTGCTAGTATATACATGAATGAGATTGTGAGGTTGCATGGCATGCCTGTATCCATAGTTTCGGATCGTGACCCAAGATTCACTTCAAGATTTTGGGTTAGCTTGCAAAAAGCTATGGGCACGCATTTCTGATTCGATTCGGCATACCATCCTCAAACCAGACGGACAATCGAAAAGGACTATTCAAACTCTTGAAGATTTATTAAGACTCTATGTCTTAGACTTCAATGGCAGTTGGGATAAGTATTTACCATTGGTGGAATTCTCCTACAACAACAGTTATCAAGCAAGTATAGGTGTGGCTCCATTTGAAGCATTATATGAATGAAAGTGTCGCTTCTCAAGTATGTTGGGATGAGGTGGGTGAAGCAACATTGTTGGGACCCGAGTTGATGCGTATGACTACGGAAAAGATCCAAATGATTCGACAACGTATACAAATGGCACAAGATCGACAAAAGAGTTATGCGGATCTTCATCGAAAGGGCGTGGAATTTAGTATAGGGGATCATGTATTGTTGCGAGTTGCTCCATGGAAGGGAGTTACAAGATTTGGGAAGAGAGGAAAGCTCGATCCACGATTTATTGGTCCATTTCAAATTCTTGACCGGTAGGAAATGTAGCCTATAGACTTCACGTTACCTCAAAGAGTATGTCTCGTGTTCATAATGTGTTTCACATATCTCGTACTTAAATAAATATGTGAAAGACCCGAACCACGTTATAGAGTTAGAACCGGACGAGATAGTAGAAGACTTAACGTATGAGGAGAGTACACATCGAAGATTTTGGATAGGAAGGAGCATGTCCCTACGCCAGCGAAGGTCATACCACAAGTTAAAGTTTGTTAGAGGAATCATCTTTATAGAGGAAATGACACAGGGAATTGGAAGCGGAAATGATAGCGAGGTATCCTCACCTTTTGAAACACCGAGTACGTCGTCAATTTCGAGGACGAAATTTCATAAGGAGGGAGGTTGTAAGACCCCAACTTATTATTAATGAAATTTAATTTTCTCTATTTATTATTTTAAAATAGTAAGGGTTGATTTGATTAATGTGGATAGTTATGGGTAAAATACTGAAATATTTCAAAATAAGCAAGTGGTTATAAAATATTCATTGTTGTCGGGGAATATTAGTTTGGTCGTAGAATATTCTTCTTTGTTAGGGAATATTCGTATGCGACGGTAGCGATCTTTGTGGGCCCCATAACGGAAAGCGATTGGATGAAGAAAACGACAAATATAAGTTGTTTAAAAATAACGACGTAGTTATTACTGATTAATCTTGTTAAAATACTCGGTGGTTAAAACACAAGAAGTTTACACTGCAGGTATTGCACCAATTATTGATTCTTACGTAAGAAGGCACTACTCAATAATGGTTACGATAATTCTTTATTCGATATTTTTTTATTAATTTAATAATTCTTTGCGTTGATATTTTATATTGTTGTTGCTTGATAATTGTCATTACACATTATTTTCATTATCGAAGCAATAATTCATATTATCTGAATAATATTATTAGATAACATTATTGGCAATGTCTAGAAAGTTACATCTAAGGAGAGGTTTGGTCACCTAATTGCGGCGCAAGATGAGAGAAATTCTTATTGGGAAGCCCCTCTTTCTAGAACCGCACGGTTGTCAATATTATGATTACATAATATTATTTGTGAATAATTAATTATTGATTCATATGATGAGGAAAATATTGATTTTATGTGGATATAGATGGAGAAAATTTTAATGTGACAATTGTTGAAAATTGAAATTTTATCTTTTACGATAAGATAATTCATTTAAATGTATTATTATATTTTAATAATATAATAATGGTGATATTTTTACAACGAATGTGGGATATATGAGTATACGAGGAGGAAGAGTATTTTTGTTGCAATAAATGTTTAAAACATGTTAAACATGTCGGTGAACCCCATTTATTGACTGAAATTTGATTATAGGCTGTAAAATCACCCGTTTGTGGATTTCGGTTAATTTCTATTTGGAATTCGGAAAAACTTTCTTCTGCAAAGTTGTAGAGAATTGAATTTCCTATAAAAAGTCGTGAGTTTCGAATTTTTTAAAAAAAATTTGTAGAGAATTGTGAATTATTTTATTGAAGTTTCGAAGGTCCGAAATAATTGATTTTTGGAAGTATAAAATATTTAAAATGACAAAAACATTTTTTGTCATTATTGTGGGTCTTGCATGTGTTAGAAGTGGCTGAATTCAGATCTCTAAATGTGGGCGTAGGAATAAAAATTAATAAATGAATATTTTAATAAATTTTTACCTTTGGTGATCTAAGCATTTTCCTATAAATAGGGTCTTTAGGTTAGAATTGAAAATCACACCGAAATGAAGTTTTCTCTCTATATTATCGGCGTATTCTTGTGAGTATTTTGACTATATTTTGAGTATTGCTATATGGTGCAAGTTCAAGTCATAACTTATATCCTGTTTTTTAGGCTTAGAAATCTTGATCTTTCAAGTAAGGGATATTATTTTTTCTCAATGATATTATTTCTTCAATATCATTATGTTGAAATATTGATCTGAAGTTTTTTTTTATCAAATTTGGAACTTTTGGTGTGTTCGAGTTTTACTTATTCACGATATCTTATTCACATTATTCACGATATCTGATGACTTATTCACGAATTTCTACTTTTGGCTATCTATTCATCGAAAAATAAAAATTTTCTTTTCGTCCAAAATATCTATACGGATACTAGCTTTGATGGTATCCATGTTTTGATCATTCTTGAATTTTACACCACTATGATTATTTTTGAGGTATTTTTGGACGTGGATAAAACAAAATCTGAATCCTTAATCCTTAATCCTTGTCATTTTGTTTCACTTTGGATTCGTTTTTTTAAAAATATTTTCATCATCCTCGGTCTTAAATGATGATATTATGGAATATCTTTGGCACATAGTGCAAAGATGAATGATTTCTGATGAATATCTTTGCCCTTGTAGTGCAAAGATGAGCAGTGTTTAGATGAACATGACCAACTGATGAATATCTTTGGCTGTAGTGCAAAGATGAATATTTGATTCCGGATATATATTGATTGATGTTACAGGGGATAAAAGATGAGAATGAACTTTTAAATTCATACATAGAAAATAGTAGTTTGCATTCTCTACTTAACTCTTCTAATGAATTATTATTTCCATTGCGAATATTGATTTAAAAACTTGTTGTCTATTGTATTCTATTAGATTTTTCCTGTTGAAGACTAATGATAATTTGTTGTATATTATCTTAGTCATAATATTCTTCTTGGGCTAGTTGAGCTCACCCTTTTCCTTTTTGTTCCATTTTTCTTCTCGGGAGGCGAGAATATAAGCGAGTACGCAGTCGGGTATGGAATGAAGGTTCAAGAGAGAGTTGTTTAGTAGTCCTCACCATTTTGTAAAATAATGTATCAATAAATATGATGAGGATTTATTTGAGTATAGATATTGTCTGAAGATAATATTTGTATTCAAACTCACTGCTTTTCTTGTTGTAATAATAAAGTTATAGTTGTTTACATGCCGTATTGACAACTCAGAATGGGTGATGTATACCTATTTTGGGGGCGTCACATAACAGGTTGGTTAGGAATATGAAAGCTAACAACCTTACGAAAATAATCAATTTTGGCATGATTAGTAGTTAACCAATCGATTCCTAAAATCACATCAAGGGCAAGTATTTTCAAAGAGATAAGATCGATAAGTAACGTGAAAGTGTCGATTTGAATCAAACAAGATTTATAAATAGTGGATGTAACGAAGGTTTCCACTAACGAAATTTCAACCAATAAGTCAAAGTCTAGCTTTTCTATGGTCAAATTTAAACGCTGAACGCAAGCAAGAGAGATAAAATAATGGGTAAAATCGGTATCTTATAAGGTATAGACTTCGCAAAAATTTATAATTAACTAACCCGTGCTAACTTCGTTCGGGTTACTCGCTTTTTGAGAAGTCACGAAAAACGCTCTCCCTTGCACTACCGATTTTTGACTTTTCTGGGACGGCTTTTGGTGCCTCCTTCCCAGCTAGACTTGTCTTCAGTGAACGACAAAATCGGGCTAGGTGACCTTCTCTTCCACAATTGTAACACGCTTTAGATGGCATCGCGCAGTTTGGACTGATATGTCCCTCCCCTCCGCATTTGAAACATATGATAGGTGGTCGTTCTCCTTCCTTAACAACGGGTCTTTGGTCTTTGACGTCTTTCCATCATTGTTGAATTTCCTCTTCTTAAAATGTCCATTCTTATTGTTTTGGCCATGATTACCACCGAAGTGGTTACCATTTTTGGCATATTAATTCCCTTCACGCTTATTATCACCGTTTCGATGACTGCTATCACTGGAATTATCATTTTGCCGGCTGCTCTCTTTTGGTTGGGTTGACTCACTATCGCGCTCCAAGAACTGAGCCCTATTAACAACATCTGAATACAAACAAAATTTATGAGAAATGAGGTATTGACGTATCTCGGGTTTCAAACCTCTTAGAAACATCCGCGTCATTCTCTCCTCATTATCAACCAAATGGGACGCAAACCGGGATAACTCGGCAAACTTGGCTTTGTACTGTGACACGGTCATGTTGTTTTGCTCCAGTTTAATGAACTCTACCTCTTTCATGTGACGAATACTTTCGGGAAAGTACTTGTCGTTGAACAGTTCTTGAAACTTCTCCCAAGACATCTTCGGTCACGGCGATTTGAGTGCACGCTTTTGATTCCCACCAAGAATCTGCCTCCTCTGCAACAACATGAAGGTGGCTAAGGGAACCTTTTGCTCCTCGGAGCAACCCAAGACATCAAATATCTTATTTTTTTTTATTTTTTTTTACTTCATTCAGCTTAAAAAATCTGACTTAGCCATTCAGCTCGTCCATCTTACCGATTCAGTCATTCAGACCAAAATAAACGCACTGACCGATTAAGCCATTCAGATTCAACTCCATTCAGCTCTAAACAAACAGCCCCTAAAACCCACCTCCCAACAGTGAGAATGGATAAGGCGGTGGACTTGGCTCTCCCAACATCACAGCTCCTCCAAAGCAACTCACATCCCCACCACTTCCCCCTCCCTCACCACCACCGTTGACAGACGGCGCCCCCCTATGGATTGTCTTTGGCTAAGTAATCACGCCGGCGACAACATTGTCTCCGGCAAAGTTTGACTGTCAAAATTTCCATCCGGCGACGAAATTGACGACGAAATCATCCCAACCGTTGCACTTTCCTCTTCTGATGAAGAATAGGAAGAAGATGAAAAAATCAAGAGGCGTCTCTTTTTATCGGTCACCCTTCTAACTCTCTCCTTATCCATCATCATTTTGGATATAATTTTTGAATTTTCAACCCCTTTGAAAAGGAACGCCATCATTTGCTGTGGCTTTCTCTCTATTGCTTCTAATCTCTTGTTCATTCCTTCAACTTCCAAGTCCAATTCCTTCTGTTCTTGCTTTAATCTCGAAATCTCCATTAATAAATCCTCAGACTTCATGAAATCTCCTTGGAAATCAAAAAATAGAATTTGAACAGTCTTTTGAAAATAGAGAAAATAGTCATTAATGGTGGTGGAGAAGGAAGGGTAAAGAAGGAAAATAATAGGCAAAATATTATTGGTTTTGTAGAACGTCAAATATTTTGGAAAAAAAAACTCTCTAAAACGTCAGATATAATGGGATGGAGGGAGTACTACCTCCGTTCCTAAAAGATTGTCGTTTAAGGTTTTTGCACATGGATTAAGAAAGTACCATTTATTAAGTAAAATTTGTTTGAAATTCCATCACTACCCCTTTATGGAAAGTTGAAAACTATTATTACAAGAGATAGAATTTCTTGGGACAATGAGAGAAGGTAGGGGTAATATAGGAAAGTAAATAATTTATTCTCCTTGAAAGTTGTAAACGACAAACTTTTTAGAACAAATTTTACCTTCTAAAACGACAATCTTTTAGGAACGGAGGGAGTACATAACAAGGGGAATATAGTTTTTTAAATATTAATACTCATTGTTAGTTCCCAGTAGGCACAAATTAGATCTAGAAGGGGGGGTTGAATAGATCCTTAGAATTTCAAAATACTTTTACTCTATTAAGTTGTATTGCTCGTTAAGTAGCTTATGACAAACTTAAGAATCTTTTCAAGCACAGTGAAATAAGTAAAAGATCCCTTTCATTGATATATTCATAATCACACATACATTGTTCGTAGAGTTATTTCAGTAGTAAGCAGTTAAAACATACATAACAGTTATAACAATTAATGTACATAATGTAAATGACATAAAGTAAAAGAGACAAGGGGTTTTAAGTGGTTCAGAGACTCAAGCTCCTAATCCACTCTTCTGCTTTCAACTAGCAGGATTTCCACTAAGGAAGAGCAGCACCCTGAATCACTAAGATTCCTTCAAGGCCAACATCCTTGGGACTTCAGTTCACTAAGAACTCTTCAAGGCCATCAGCCTTGGAACTTCTCTAGTTCCCTAAGAACTCTTCAAGCCCAGCAGGCTTAGAACTTCATTTAGTCTCTTCGAAAAAGGACCCCTCAGGCCCTGACTTCTTGTTATTGAGTTGTTTGTTTATTTTTTGGAGTTGGTGTTAAGCTGCTAAGATATCATAAAGCTCTGACCATCTTTTGTTCTTAGCAGCTTGATGTGGTCCTCTTTGCGTTCAACATCGAGTCTGGACCACATCATCCTTGGTGTAACTGATCTCTTCCCTTTTCAGCTCATCTTCATCTGATGTCAGCTGTGTACCATCACCATCTGGGTTTGCTAAGTCTCTGTGCTTTTAGTAGTCTTTGTCTGGCACTTAGCAATCCCTGAACCCTTCTTGAATACTTTGCAGACATGGTTCTACAGTTGTTCAGTTTCAACTTTCGGTTCATGGTGATTCGTAGAGTGGCTCTTTTGATCTTCTTTGTACTCAGCCACTTTCCTGAATGCTATCTTCTTGGCCTTCTCGGCTCTCAGCTTGGCTGCCATCTTCAGTGGCATTCTCATCTTTGTTGAGTGAAGCTTCGATCTGTTTGATTCCTTCTTCAAAGCTGCTTCACTTCCACCTTGATAGTCTCACTGTCACTGAGACTTGTTCTATTGATCTTTGGTGGAACTCGTAGAGTCAACAATAGCATTCACCAATTCAACGATTCTGCAACTACACAATCATCAGCATCTCTTGATCTTTGAAGCTCTATTGATTTATATTGCTTCCCAATCTTCCCGTTGGAAAGTAGCCGTTGAAAGCTATTCAAATTTCTTAGCAGATCTCGAGTTATTTGGTGCAGACTACAGATGTGACATGACATCTTTTTCTGACTTTCGAACACTGCAGTCTGCTGTTTCACCAACCCTGTTAGATATGTCACTTTAATGTCTTGGGCAGGTCGAAGACTTTATTTCATTCTTTTGATTTCTTGATCAGAGGTTGTCCTTGCATCGATGCTCTCAATGAGCTCTTGTCCAAATATTACCCTTCAGATTGAACCGTTGCCAATACTTCAGTCTTTAGCTATTCGAACTCTATAATTCTGATGCATGTATTCATGGACTTGATCGTAGTGTCTTGTTGACTGGTAGAGACAACACTACGATCTTGAAGAGTGTTGATTTGATCTTCAATGTAGAACACCTCTTCCTTCTCTTGTGCGATCTTGACACTTACATTTGCCTCGGCGTGACTCTCGATCTTGATGGCTCGATTCCTTGCTCTGGCCACTTCTGAATAACAAGACACTTTAGATTTGTGGCGTGTCCATCTCGCTTTCTCCTTGTGATCTCCCATTCACTTATCATCAATGGACTGACCCAATGGTTAATCACTTTAGCCTTGTTCTTCAGAAGCTGTCCAGTATCTCTATATGTACTCCATCTGTTCTTTCTTTGTTTGGCAAACACTATGATCCTGGTAACTTCTAAGATCGTTATCTTCTATCTGCTTGACAGCTACTACACTTGCTGACTTTTTTTGGTCAGTTATAGAAGTCTTCTTCTGATCTCCTTGTGGAAGACTTCATCTCGAATGGCTTCACAACTCAATCTTGATGCTGATTGAGTTGGTGCTGAGATCTTTTGTTAGCTTGCATGCCATTCATTGAGTGCTCTCTGGTTTCCTTTAGGTGGGACATATCTATGCAGTGCTAACCAGAGGCTTCATTCATTTGGATATTCTGGGAGTGCTCATTCGTTGAGAATCGTATTTGCTCTACGATTCTGCCTTGGCATTGTGAGCACATCTGTTGAGGTCTTAGTTCTACGATTCAGCTTTGGCTGTGCAGACACTACGACTCCGAGATCAGATCTTGACACTTTACGATTTTTGTCATTGTGCTTGTTGTCTTCATCTGATCTTGCTTGACTACGATCTCTGCCTCAGGTATGGTTAGTAGACTCTACGACTCTGAGTGTAGTCTACGATTCTTGACTTAGCTTTGGCAGATACTCGATCGGCTCGTAGGCAGGCTGTCTCTATGATTCTGAACATGACTTCCTCAGCAGACTACGACCTTGAGGAAGTTCTCCTCGACACACTACGTTCCTTTCTCGTCTCTCCTGAAAGTCTACGAACTCCGAGATCTACTATCTTGCAGACTACGATTCTGCCTCGATATCTCTCGAGTTTTCTTGACTCTCTGGCGAGACTACGATTTACAGTGCGATTATCGACGATCGAATGAAACCTATCTATTACATCATAAGATCAACCTAACATGCTTGATCTTTCTATATTTATAGTCCTTGTACATCATTTCTTTTTAAGGACTTTACAAAGATGTTTTACTTATGTAGGATCAACCTAACACATTTGATCAATTCATTCTAAGTCCTTGTACATATGTTTCTATTATCTATCAAAGGACTTTACAGCTTTTCTTAATGCAAGCATACTTGCATATTCATTCATATATATATCATAATCAAATCATATATAAATAGGAATATCGTTCACATGTTTATTCCTGACAATCTCCCCCTATTTAATTATGACAAAAATAATAAGTGTAGATGCATGTTATGAATTAATCTTGCAGCTGTATTTCTAAAACAGATAATCATGAATGTCATTTATAATGATGTGGAATTTAATATACTGACATTTTACATCCTGGATCCAGAACATACCTAACTAGTTAGAGATGTACCTCTTTGGTTCCATATATGCTTCCAGGATGTCTGTTGACCTATTCATCTGTTTGATTCCTTTGCTCCCCACAGGATATGGAGCTATTCAATTTTTCTTCTTACGGTTACGGCTCTCTGCTCCCCTTAGATGATGATTCACTTCCCACAGGTTGTCTTCTTCTTTTCTTTCCTTTTGCTCTCCTCTCTTTCTTTCTAGAGTGCCTCTCTTGTTCTTCCCTTTTCTATGCCTCTTTTTCTCCCCTTTTGTCATTAATCATTTGAGAGAGCTGCTCCATGTTGACATAAGTTTGCTCCATCATGTAGGAGGAGTTTCCAACTTCATTCTTGATTTCTTGTTGACTTAGCTCAAGTTGCGTAGAAAATATTGATTCATGTTGTCAATCTGTTAGAGAGGATTTTGAGTTTCTCTTCATTTGCCTCTTGTGCTCGTAGAGTCAGCTAGCTTCGATCATGTATGGCTTTCGGATAGATGTGATCTCTCTCTTTGATTTTGAGAGATATATCAGCCATAGTTTCTTGGAGTCTATCTTCTGTTGTTGTTAACTATTTTGACTCTTCATTCATTAGGAATATCTTCTCAGCTAGCTCAGCAAAATTTCTCAACAGCTCCTGCTCCACAAGATTTTGGTCATCTGATCTGGTTGCTTCTTGTTGAGCACTAGCTTGGACTTTACAATGTTCATCCTTGGATAGATTGTGGAAAGTGTTGACAATCTGAGAAATTGTTGAGTACCAACAGATATTGGAAGATGAAGGGATGTTAGATATCTGAGCTTGGGCAGATGGAGACTTCTCAATTTAAGTTTGAACATCATCAATGGTAGAGTAAACAGACTCTACGATTATTTCTTTGGTCATAGTTCTTACGCCTTCGATGTCGACTCTATCATCATGGGGAAATATAGTGATTTTCAGCATGTCGATAGATCTTATATTAGGGCTTGTCATTGATTATCATGGTTGCAAACTTCTTAACCCTGGGGAAATTTTGTGACACCAGTTCCAAATTTGGAAACTGAGAGTAGCACCAGCTGAAGTAACTTTCATCTCTATCAGTGTGTGCCTTTAACCATGGCATCAATGGGAAGAACCACCTCATCAGAAGATCTTCAGAGTTGTACAGTATAGTTGTGCAATCTAACTCCATATTTTTCCAGTTATGTAGCACTTCATCTGTAGTCATCCTTACAACTCGAAGTTGTTCATTTCCCTGATTTATCCATCTTGCTGGTGGTTCTACTGGTGGCTCATCAAAGACTTCCACTACAATTCTTCTGGTAATTCTGGCTGGAGAGAGAATAGGGTAATATTCTGGTTCCTCTAATTCCTGAAGTGCAGAATCAGACTCTTTCCCTATTTCTTCCCTCTTTGATCCAGAATCTTGCTGACTTCCTTCATCAGATTCTTCAGTGAAGTCTTCTTGATGAATTTCATTTTTAGAACCTTCTTCGGCATTATCTTCCTTGGATTCATCACTAATTCCATCTTCATCATTTTCTTCATCAGATTAAGTTTCATCATTACTTAATTCAATGACTGCATTAAAGTGATCACTTCTCCTTTTGGAAGCAAATTGAGCTATCAATCGGTGGCTCCTCCTTCTTCCTGGAAGTTCAGCTATAGGAGAGTCAGACTCTGAAGCTTTTGGATCATCGGGCAAACTTTATTGATTTTCATATTGATGAGGGCATGTCCTTCTTCTTCAGAATCATCTTCATTTATATCACCAGATAGGCTAGCTTGATGTTTAGCAACAGTAGGGGCATGTATTTCCTTTTTGATCTCATCATCTTTTGACTCATAATGAGAGCTTATTTGAACATTTGCACTTGGAGATTCAGATGGGTCATTTTGTAGCTTTTCTTCATTGTCAGATTCTGCATTTTCTTCCATGAATACTGCCTCAGCTTTATTGCTGGATTCGTTCTTTGGAGACACATTTTGGGGCTTTCGGTTTCCCCTCTTTCCTCTTCTCTGGCTTTCTTGGGGAGCTGATCGTCTTTTTAAGATAGGCTTTCTTGGGAACTGGGATGGCTTGTTTTCATCACCTTTTCTTTCTTTGCTTCTTCTTTGTCGTGGCCTTCTTGAAGTAATCTTATTTCTTCTTCTTTGTGATTTTTTGCGATTGAGTCCTTTTCTTCCTCTTTCTTCCAAATTGTCAATTGAGAGACTTCTTGGTGGAGCCTCAGTTTTCTTTAGAGTTCTTCTTCCAATTCACAAACAGTTGTGGAGACATTATTTTGTGCACATCCAGAGGTTCCCCCTCATTATCCTTGATCTTGCTCCCTAACTTCTTCTTCATTATTATGCTTAACAGTTTTCCATGGAACACTTTTGTAAGTGGTTTGTCTGTGGATTTCTTCAACTTTCGACTTTTTCATCCATTTGGAGATTTGATCGAAAGGATAACTCCAAAGTTGATTTGCTTCTTCAGAACTATGGCAGACATAATTTTCAACTGCTGGTCGAGTACAGTGTCGTGTGCAGTATCTTTGCACAATATGCATTTTCCCACTATCTCAGCAAGGAATTCAAATTCCTCAGGAAATTCCTTCTTCTTCATATCCTTCAGATTAGGGTTTCTTTTATATCGCATAAGCCTCTTACCTTCCTCAATATCGACTTCATCCAGATTTATCAGACCTTGATTTGGAAACCCTAGACATTGATTGATGTCTGATGCTCTTATCTTCAGACTAAATCCTTTCACCTTAGTAGTCAGAAGCCCGGAGTTCATTGAAGCATTTGAGTATAACTGCTTTACTAGTTCTGTATAAAATGGAGTGTTGGCCTCCAGGCACTCAGAGAACCCAGCTTCCTTTACAAGTTCAAGTATGTCTTTGAACTTTGTCTCTGATTCTTCAAACTTTGTAAAGTCGAGTTGAATACCCATTATAGCTTTCCATTCTGCCATTTTAGGAGTTCAAGGTATATGGTATGTGGTTCGGAGAGATTTAGCTGAGTGTGTTTTGGGCTCTGGAAGTTTGATTGGTTTGGCTTTGAAGAGGATTCTAGGGTTTGAAAAAGGGAGGGAGAGAGAGGTTCAATGAGTTCTGGTAACTGTTTGCAGATTTTGAATTTGTCTTTATGACAGTTCCTTCTCACACTGCATATGTTATGACGTGTCAACTAGCCATTGGTTGCACGACGCCCAGATAATGAGCTGTAACTCCCCAATAACTTTTCAGTTAGATGTCTTTTTTAGAAGAGTAGACGTTTGATTGACGTGGATTGACCTTTGACCTTTTGAGTTCGTAGAGTAGCATGATAGAACAACTATTGACTCTACGTTTTCCTTTGTTGGCTCAACGATCAATTCTCTGAAGGTTGTTACAGTGGATGGTTTTGACATTACTTCTTATTTTGAACCTACATGGCTCATCCACTGTTGTGCTTTATGAAGCCTTGGGCATTTTCCTTCAGCAGTACCTCTTTTCAACCAGCCTTCGAACTTATGTCCTCATAATTTGAATGGTTGAGCAATTTTCCTGTTTTTCCAACTCTTTGTAAGTTAGGAGTAGCCTCTTTATAGGACTGTGATCGTCGAGTCTGCTTCTACGATTGCTAAGATTGTACTACGATCGTGGAGTTCTCTTCAACCTCTACTCTACAATCATTGACTAACTTGGTCCTTGAGATGAACTTGATTAAGCAATTCTTCTGGGATAAGGTAGCTCAGGAAGGGCCAACCTCTTAGAGTGAGCTAAGGGCCAGGTTTGTTCCTGAGGCGCTTTCCAGATGAAATACTTTAGAAGTGATTTGCACTGATATCTCATTTGACCTTTTCTGTTGGTGAGGTCCTTTATCAAATTCAAACAATTTCATTTGCTGTAATCGTGGTGTCCTTCAGCTATTTCACTACGATCAGATGTTTGATCGTAGGCTCTCCATGATTTTGAGTTGGGTGGCTGAAAGGTTATCAGTAGTACGTTTTGAAATGTTCTTACTGACTATGGATCTTTATTTGGTTCATCAGCCACAAAGTTTTGGGACTCTGTAACTAGTACGTTGCTTCATAGTATATCTCAGTAGTGTTATTTCTTAACAGATCACTGCTCCCCATGGTTGATGCTGTCTTTTCAGTGAGGTGTGATTCCCCTGCATATCTCCTTCTGACTGAAGTCGTTAAATCTTTAGGGTTGATCATTCTACGATCTTTAGATAGCACTACGAACGTAGTCTTCCTTATCAGCTTGTGCTCATGGAGTTCTGCTCCCGGACTAAGTTCCTAATGTTTTATGCTTGATAGTCCTCTAATGTGAGCTTCCTTGAGAACAAGTTTTGCTTGCTAAAGCATCTAAGACCCTTTTTCATCTCTGGTTGAGTGGCATGCTTTTATATGAAGGTTTTCAGCCATTTGAGCTTTATTTAGATTAGCTCAGCAGGTCTTCAAGGACAGGCTTTGACATGTAGGAGTTTTGTCAGAATTATTTCTGAACAGTCTTAAGCCTTCTGCTGGATGACTCTTCTTGACTGAAGTCTTTTGCTTTAGCATTCCTTAGTGTGGTCAGATAGACCAAGTGCCTGCAGGTTATTCATTTCTAATTTTTGGTACCCATGGTCAAATGGGTCCTGCTAGGTTAGTTTACCAAACCCTTGTTCCTCATATTTGAGTAATCATCATGTTGACCACCATCAGTCGTATTCATGCATATACTTCATTTAGATAATATATTTTGAGATGCATGGTGGTGAATGTGAGAGAAATCTGTTATTTTAATAAAACACTCTTTTCCTTGATGGTTTTATCATATGCTAAGTTATGATCACAGAGTTTAAATGTTCACAGAGTGAGAATCAGCTCTACGATTTATTATCATCTGGTTGATTCATGGAGGTGATCAGTTTCTATGAATCTTCAAGATTCTCTTGTAGATCTGATCATACTCTGTGTGTCATTAAACACTTAGACCATAGGATGTACAAAACACATTAACTCATTAGCAAAGATTTCTTCACATTCAATCGACCTGTGAGGCTCTTAAAACCATTTCAGGTCTCTTTCAAGTTATCATCTTCAACCTAAAACTTGGATGGAGAGTAAGTTTATAGACATTTGAGTTTCCATCATTAGTGTACTTTCTCTCTTTACCTTTTTAGATAGATTAAGAATATTTGAAGGAAAACTGTTATAGTTCATGAGTAAGGTGCAAATATGATGTTCATATCTATGTTAACGAGGAACCGCACCTTTTTACTATTGATTTCTTAACAGTCATTTATCTTAGATATACTGAGTTTAGGCATTGATGTGCATGTTTTCTCATTTGCTTCTCGACGACCCGGTTGCTCGTTGATCTTGATCAATCGATCGTGGTCTTGAAGATACAAGTTAAGAGAGTGTCGACATCTCTAATTCTTTGACATCCTTGAGTTCTCTAGCCATCCAAATTCTTGAACAACAAGATTGACTTCGAAAGCATTGGTCTTGTCTGATATGATAATCAAAGAGCTTGGACCAATCTTTACTAACAAGATTGACATGTATATTGGTGCACATTTACAATGTACACAATAATTCTAACGTGTGAGCTTTATCTGCACACAATATAACAACGTGACTTCTACATATAACTACTAAAACTAAGTTTAGAACAATGTTTGTGCTGGATCAAACTCAAAGCGATTAGCTTTTGAATGTAGCATGAGAACACCTTTCCGATACCAATTGTTAGTTCCAATGAGGCACAATATAGATCTAGAAGGGGGGTTGAATAGATCCTTAGAATTTCAAAATACTTTTACTCTATTAAGTTGTATTGCTCATTAAATAGCTCATGACAAACTTAAGAATCTTTTCAAGCACAACGGAATAAGTAAAAGATCCCCTTCATTGATATATTCATAATCACACATACATTGTTTGTAGAGTTACTTCAGTAGTAAGCCGTTAAAACATACATAGCAGTTATAACAGTTAATGTACATAATGTAAATGACATAAAGTAAAAGAGACAAGGGGTTTTAAGTGGTTCAGAAACTCAAGCTCCTAATCCACTCTTCTGCTTTCAACTAGTAGGATTTCCACTAAGGAAAGGCAGTACCCTGAATCACTAAGATTCCTTGAGGCCAGCGACCTTGGGACTTGATTCACTAAGAACTCTTGAGGCCATCACCTTGGAACTTCTCTAGTTCCTAGAACTCTTCAAGCCCAATGAGGCTTGGAACTTCATTTAGTCCCTCTCTGACAAGGACACCTCGAGCCCCAGCTTCTTGTTGTTGAGTTGTTTGTTTGTTTGTTGGAGTTGGTGCTGAGCTGCTAAGATATCATAAAGCTCTGACCATCTTTTGTTCTTAGCAGCTTGGTGTGGTCCTCTTTGCATTCAGCTTCGAGTCTGGACCATATCATCCTTGGTGCAATTGATCTCTTCTCTTTTCAGCTCATTTTCATCTGATGTTAGATGTGCACCATCACCATCTGGGTTTGCTAAGTCTCTATGCTTTTAGTAGTCTTTGTCTGGTACTTAGCAATCCCGGAACCCTTCTTGAATACTTTGCAGACATGGTTCTGCACTTGTTCAGTTTCAACTTTCGGTTCATGGTGACTCGTAGAGTGGCTCTTTTGATCTTCTTTGTACTCATCGTACCACTTTCTTCAATGCTATCTTCTTGGCCTTCTCGGCTCTCGGCTTGGCGCCATCTTGATGGCATTCTCATCTTTGTTGAGTGAAGCTTGATCTGTTTGATTCCTTCTTCAAAGTCGCTTCACTTCCACCTTGATAGTCTCACTTGTCATCGAGACTTGTTCTATTGATCTTTGGTGGAACTCAGTAGAGTCAACAATAGCATTCACCAACTCAACGATTCTCTGCAACTACACAATCATCATCAGCTCTTGATCTTTGAAGCTCTGTTGATTTATACTGCTTCCCAATCTTCCCGTTGGAAAGTAGCCGTTGAAAGCTATTCAAATTTCTTCGCAGATCTCGAGTTATTTGTGCGCGATTGCGGATGTGACATGACATCTTTTTTCGACTTTCGACGACCTGCGATCTGCGTTTCACCAACCACATCGGATATGTAACTTTAATGTCTTGGGCAGGTCGAAGACTTTATTTCCTTCTTCTGATTTCTCGATCAGAGGTTGTCTTTCCATCGATGCTCTCAATGAGCTCTTGTCCAAATATTACCCTTCAGATTGAACCGTTGCTAATGCTTGATCTTGGTTTCAAACAAACTCTACGATTACGATGCATGTCTTCATGGACTTGATCGTAGTGTCTTGTTGACTGGTAGAGACAACACTATGATCTTGAAGAGTGTTGATTTGATCTTCAATGTAGAACACCTCTTCCTTCTCTTGCAATGGTTTTGAACACTTCTTACATTTCGCCTCGGCTGACTCTCGAATCTTGATGGCTCGATTCCTTCTTCGACCTCTTCTAAATAACAAGACACTTGATTTGTGGCATGTCCATTTCGCTTTCTCCTTGTGATCTCCGTTCACTTATCATCAATGGGTGACCCAATGCTTAATCACTTTAGCCTTGTTCTTCGGTATCCCAATATCTCTGTATGTACTCCATCAGTTCTTTCTTTGTTTGGCAAACACTACGATCCTGGTAACTTTCAAGATCGTTGTCTTACATCTCTTCTTGACAACTCTCGCACTTTCTTGACTTTTCTTAGTCGATTCTGAAAGTCTTCTTCTGATCTCGTTGTGGAAGACTTCATCTCGAATGGCTTCACAACTCAATCTTGATGCTGATTGAGTTGGTGCTTAGATCTTCTGTTAGCTTGCATGCCATTCATTGAGTGCTCTCTGGTTTCCTTCAGGTGGGACATATCTATGCGATTACCAACCGAGGCTTCATTCCTTTGGATATTCTGGAGTGCTCATTCGTTGAGAATTGTATTTGCTCTACGATTATGCCTTGGCATTGTGAGCACATCTGTTGAGGTCTTAGTTCTACCTCTACGATTCGACTTTGGTACATGCGCAGACACTCTGACTCCCCGAGATCGAGATCTTGACACTTTTACGATTTACATCCGTTGTGTTTGTTGTCTTCATCTGATCTTGCTCAACTACGATCTCTGCCTCAGGTATGATTAGTAGACTCTACGACTCTGAGTGTAGTCTACGATTCTTGACTTAGCTTTGGCAGATACTCGGTCGGCTCGTAGGCATGCTGTCTCTACGATTCTGAACATGACTTCCTCAGCAGACTACGACCCTGAGGAAGTTCTCCTCGACACACTACGATCCTTTCTCGTCTCTCCTGGAAGTCTACGAACTCTGATATCTACTATCTTGCAGACTACGATTCTGCCTCGATATCTCTCGAGTTTTCTTTGACTCTCCTCGCAGACTACGATTTATGATGCAGTGCTCGACGATCAGACAAGCCTATCTATTACATCATAAGATCAACCTAACATGCTTGATCTTTCTATATTTATAGTCCTTGTACATCATTTCTTTTTAAGGACTTTACAAAGCTGTTTTGCTTATGTAGGATCAACCTAACACATTTGATTAATTCATTCTAAGTCCTTGTACATATGTTTCTATTATCTATCAAAGGACTTTACAGCTTTTCTTAATGTAAGCATACTTGCATATTCATTCATATATATATCATAATCAAATCATATATAAATAGGAATATCGTTCACATGTTTATTCCTGACACTCATTGCATTACATGTTTAACTTCAATGAACCAAACAAGGCACAAATATACAAATATCTTGTCGTTTTTGATTTTAAGTAAATGGGTTGCCATATCCTTAAATCATGTTGTGAGCCCAAGTATAAATTAGAATTCATATACGACCTAAAAAATTGAATGACAAACAGAAAAAGTCAAAAATAAATGTGCGAAACCTGAGAGAAGCCTCCAAGTGTCCCGAGGTAGAAGACTCGTGGAGGCGACACATTTTGGAAATTGATTGAGGGATTGGATTGGTGGCTAGAAGGGCAGTACGATTTGGGCATTACTCTGATGACTAAGGATAAATTTGGAATTTCCCCGAGGTCATGTGTCTAGTACATGACCACTCTCCAGAAAACCCTATAAATACCCCTTCCACTTCATTGGGAAATGGGGACCTCATTTTGGACTCTTGGACCTTTTGGAAGACTAAGAAACTTGGAGATTCTCTCTCAACCCGGAGCACTTAAGAAGACTCTCTGAATCTTTGTTACCCTAACAAGATTCTCGGATTCTAGGAGTTCTGTCACGTGTCGTTGAAGTAATCGCTCACCTATTTTCTCCCCTCTTCAATCAATCAATCAATTTCGTACTTTTTATGGATTTCTCTCCTCCTCAGCCAACACGAAACCCTAACCCTAGCAAGATACGATTTCCTTGCCCACACATGTCAATTCTATAATTCTATGTTTATTTGCTTCTCTCTGTGGATATTTTACTACTTCGTTCAGTATTAAATTCAAAGAGAATTAATATTTTTTTTCTAGCACTCATTACTGTAGAAAAATTCCAATGACATACATTTATACTCCCTTTAGAGAAGTGTTTTTATCTCTTCATATGCGAAGTTTAAGTAAGCATTAATTACTTAATTTTCAACATCTATTAAATATAACTTAGATTCTTTCACTATTTTTTGTCTAATAAATCTTTTTTTTCAATACAAAGACAATATAAATAATTAATATTATATTTAATACTATACAATCATTTCCTTAATACTTGCGCACAACTCTAAAACTACTTATATCAAGGAACAAAAGTCGTTTGAATTGAAGAAATAAAATGAAATAATTTTAAAATATTTTAAGTATAAATTTGGTTGGCAGTGATAATGAGTGGTGTAATAAAATGACAAAATTATATTCATTTCTCCTCCATTTCATTCCCTCGGTCCGAATTAATAATGCTGCTGTTATTAAATACTGTAATGTCTACTAAAATATTATTTTTTGGCGGGAGAGAGAAGCAATATTTTCTGTAGAGCAAGTATTTCCCAAATAGAAATAACAGGTAAATCAGTTCTTCTCCCTCAACAGGTTGGTCAGAATTGGCAACATTTTAGCTGTGGATAATAGCAGACCTACAAGCCCATCAACAATAATCCAGCTAAAGAAAAATGAACCACCAATATCATATTAATAAGCACACGTATTCCCAATGAGATCCCAGCGCTGTATGTATTAGAGGGTGGGTGCTAATTAAGCCTGACAAAATATGATTATGGACTGATTTTGATTTTCAAAATATGGTTATAAAACTAAAACCATATTAACTATTTTTAATATGGATAATGTGGGTTGAAACCATATGATTATGGTTAAAAATCATATTAATCATATTAACCATTTTAATATTGTTATGGGTTATGAGTTTCATGAAGACCTAATTTGACACTAATATTATATAATTATGTATATACCCCTTACCCCCACCCCACCCCAACCCAACCCCACTACCACTAAAAAAAATAATATTATGTGATTATGTATATACCCCTTACCCCCACCCCACCCCACCCCACCCCACCCCAAAATAATAATATTATGTGATTATATATATACCCCTTACCCACCCCCCAACTCCCACCCCTACCCCACCCCCACCCCTAACCCCACCTACCTACCTACCCACACACCCCATCCAACCCCTTACCCCCACCCCATCACCCCCACTATCACTAAAAAAATAATATTATGTGATTATGTATATACCCCTACCCCTTACCCCCACTCCCATCCCATCCCACCCCCCCACCAACCCAACTCAACCCAACCAAAAATAATAATATTATGTGATTATGTATATATCTCTTACCCCACCCCCTCCACTCACCCCCAACCCCTACCCACCCACTCCACCCCACCCCTTACCCGCATCCCCCAACCCACCCACCTACCTACCCACCCAACACTCCCTCTCAAAAAAATAATATTAAGCGATTATGTATACCCCACTCCACCCACCTACCCACCCAACACTCCCTCTCAAAAAAATGATATTAAGCAATTATGTATACCCCACCCACCCCCCCTACCCACCTACGTCCACCCCACACTCCCACCCCCACCCCCACCCCCACCCCACCACTCTCTCCCAAAATAAATTAATATTAAGCGATTATGTATACACCACCCACCCTCTTACCCCTACCCACCCAAAAAAAGATAATCGTGTTTAGTGCGGTTACTAGAGAGAGTAGTGCAATTGAATAGAATATGGATTAAAAAATGGTTAACCAGTACAGGATATATATATATATATATATTGCACCATTGGTGAGAATATATTTCTATGTAAAAGAAAAAAGTATATGAAATTGAACAAGGCATACTCATAGTTTTCTATCAGACAAAGGTAGCATAATACAAAGTAGACCATCACAAGGATCTATACCCCAGGACGGACCACTATCTACCATCTTGCATTTAACTATCTTTATCAAGTGCTTCTCTTGATTCTTCTATCTTTTGAAATTCATTTCAATATCTGACCTGCACCATATACAAACTAGTAATTAGCAAAATAACAAAGATGCATGACTATTATACATACAGACATACAAACATGTAGTTATTCGACCTACGGAATACAGCTGGAGGCCTTAAATAAACAACATGAGACACCTATCAAAAAAATTAAAAAAACAATGATGGAATCTCCAAAACATTGTGCTCATCATCATCTTAGACATGGCATACCACACTAGTAATGCCCTCTACAAAATTTTCTTCATTATAAGGAAAGCTGCATGCACCTTAACTTCAGATACGAAGCATTAGTTTTGACCAAACAGAGTACATTTATAGGGAAAATTCAATAAGCACAACAAATGAAGTAGATATAGTATAATTTGATCTTGGAAGGATGTCAGGGTGGAAGTAAAATTAAACTCATGTCCAACAAACTCAGGCAATTAGCAATCTATCCACTTCACTTGAAGCAAAAACCAGCCGTGACAGCACTTTCCCCAAGTAACAGTATATCCTATTTAATTCTAAGTAACAGTATACCCTATTTAATTCTAAGTAACAGTATTTAGTTCCAAATCAATATGTTAACTGTATATGCAAGAAGTCTAACCCTAAATTCCTGTGTACAATTGCTTTCTTGTGTGCAATAGGTAATTTACTTGAGCCGTCCCAGTAGTGACAAACTATCTATGTAGATGTCAAGTAAGATATAACCAAGTTGGTGTTTTCTGTTGTTATTGTTGTTGTGTATCTGATTGGGTGCTGGAGAGAAGGGAAGAAAAAAAAAGACCAAAGGGAAATGAAAAAAGGTCCTAGAAAAGGTAAAGGAACTTACCTACTGAACATCATCAACGTCTAGTTCGAGGCTTGCAGCGGAATTCAGCTAAAAGTGCTATGTGATCCGAAGACCACTCTGGAGAAGGAAGTGCTGTGTCTTTTCTCAAGCTATCCTCGTCCAAAAGCTCTAACAAAGATTCCACAGTTAAAGAGTCCGCTGAAACCACATAATAGATCATCAATTACTTCATATATCCATTTGATCTATCAAACAATTTTTTTTAAATATTTATTATAAAAAAAACTTGCATGCTCTTCTATAGACACAATCAATATGAAAATATAAGATAATTGCACGATCTATAGAAAAAGCTGGGAGAAAAAAAGCAAGTACGACTTTAGATTACAAAATGGTGAACTGAATGCAACAGGTAAGGAAAACTGCAAAGAAAAAAATATCAAATAGAAAGTATACCCGAGTAAAATATGTAATCAAGGGTACCAATAAAATCTCTAGTGCAATTTGTAAATAAAGGTTCATTTGTAGTAGGGTCCATTCTCCTTCTTTGCTGCTCAAAACCAAGACCAGCTCCAATTCTTGCAAAGGACGAGTAAGCACTGACCTATAAGATTTAAATAAATGCAAAAATTAGCATAACCATTACAAACCAAGACATTTGTTCATACACTTCCTCCGCATGATGTTAGGTATAGCAAATACATGAAGACATACAGCAAGCTCAGAAAGCATTAACTAAAGGAAATTATATTACCAATGGCAGCTGATGCGTTAGCTTGGTGGCAGGCCGCAGAATTCCCAGAGGGTCTACTGCTAACTCTGGATGCATAGGATCAACTTTTCCCAAGGCAAGAAGTGCATGAGGAGCACTGCAGTCAAGTCCAATGTCAGAACAGTAATTTATGATAACTAAGAACATATCATGAATTGACAACTCAAGTATATACAAATAACCAACATACCTTCCGGGTACTGAATTGAAATCTCCACACACCAACATGGGGATGTCCGCACTGGCAGCTATCTTTTCCAATCCTTTCAAGAGAGTGTGGACCTAATAATACACAGGAACAATCAAAACAAATAAAAATTAATAATAAACAAATAAAGCACAATATGCTAGTCAAAGAGGTACGTAAATCGAAGAAAACCTGCCAAAGCTTGACATCTTTCAAATCATGGTGGACATTCACATGTGTATTGGCCTGTGAATTATAAATAAATAAAATATACATGCAAAAGGGAAGGGTTAATTCAGAAAATGACATCAATAGTGAAAAGGCAAATGAGAAATGCAGAAAGAAATAAAAGAATAAATAGAATAACAGAATTACCACATGACAGAAGAAGGAACTTGGAATAAGGATAAGGAAAACCAGTACAAAATAATGAAAACATGCCTACTATGTGAAAAGTAGTCAAATGCCTAAGATAGCCAACAGACACTTCAATGGGTATGATCCAGATTTCAGATTATATACTAATAATAATAAGAGTTTCCTTGTTATATTTTGTTTCTTCTCTTCAAGGCAGCCAAAAAATATTTAAATTACTATTTTTTATACTTAATACCACATGCATTCTTATCTTACTCAGGAAAGCAGAAACATAACACCTAATGCTCTAAGTATGTAACGCATCTACTTTGGGGTTTGGAGTATCTGACGAGTTCAAAATAATTATGAACATTATGGACTTGTCTATTGAAGAGAGAATACCAGTATCAGTATCTAATACAAAAAGATCGACTCAAATTTTGAATTATGCATGCTTACTAGAATAGATCCTAGAATTTCTTTCTTGAGGCATAGTAAAGAGATGGACTGCAAACTAGGTTACCTAGAAATTAATAAGGTCATCAGATAGCTATTACCTTGACACCAAAGAAGAGTTCGACCCAAAGTTAACAGAAATGATTATCTTTATTAGTATATGCAAAGGAGGCTATTCCCGATGTTAAGAAAATGTGGAAAATACATAGGCCAATAGCTGGAAATGCACAAACATCAACTTTTAGGCCCTATCAGTCAATCATGGGATATTTGGACCGCAGTCCCAATAATAGTACCTTGGCCACAAATGCTATAAATATGTGCATCTGAACATGTTTACAATTCGTATCTTTATTAAATATTCCTTTAAGAAACAATACTAGAACGTAATTACAATCCTAGTAATGAAATTTATTGTTAAACTAGATTTGATTCTATGTGCCAACTGTCATTTTATATTAGAGAAGTTAAGCAAACCATCTAGACCAAATCTATGTTCGAACCTACATTTATAGATTCACCTTACAGTTGTACTTTGTACCAGGCCCGAGCTTGAATATCAAAGAGTCTTGCCTTGCGATAAATTTACAACGAATTACAATTGCGAAAATTATCAATACATGGATTGGTAAGAATTATTGGAGGGGCCCCACTTATTAAACATTTTTCCAAAAAATGTTACAAGCAATATTAATCTATATCGCAATCAAAAAGTCAACTTAAACATTTGCAATATATATCATTTTTCCAAACTCAATGATGTAAAATTCATAATGACCCTACATAGTGTATTATATAATAACTGTTACTGCTAAAAGAATAAAATTCAAGGCTCAACTGTCTTTATTTTTGATTAATTTCTTGTTTTTCTTACTATTACAATGCTGGAATATATGAGGTCAAGTGTATTGATATTAGCTATACATGTGACCATGGCTTAGAGTTCATTATTATACTCTAGCCCGACACGGTCCACACTCAATAGTCAGGTCACCTGCTCAGATAGAAAGCTGCCTTCCTAAAGCTGCATGCTACACACGTCGAGTGAAATATACAAGAGAAATTGGAGAAACCAAGTAAATGGAAGTTCTTCAATAGAAGAACCGACAAATACATCAGCAGACGCATAAATTAATTATTGTTGTAGAGGTATAATTACAAAACAAGGCACTATTTTCTTACCACACAAACAAGCTGGCGCTTCCCAGGATTATCAACCCCCTGGTTACTAAACTTTGCTTCTAGAACAACAATCAGCGCAACATTATCCTAAGAAACAAAGTTATATTCACTTTTAATCAACATTAACAAGCCAATTAAAAACCCAAATAATGGAGAGGGAAAGAAGCACTTTTTCGATCAAGCTACCTTAACCAGTCGATTTAAAGCAGTTTTCTTTTGAGCACTTGGAACCAACGCATCAGTTAAAGATTGTGCAGCTTTATTAAACTCAACCTGCATGCATGCATGTGCTCCATTGAGATTATGAACTCCTAAGATACCAAAAGGATTCAAACTTTTTCCTCACCTCATATTTTTTAACATGTGAAAATCTATCTCTGCGGAAAAAAGTAGCACATCCATCAATGGTATTGCCATTGCCACTGAAAACCTGCAACCAACATCAATGATGTGGATTAATTAACTAAATAATTTTAAGACGCCAGAATTGTAATATTTGTCCATTAACAACCTCTGCGGTTTTTCTTTTAAACAGAGCTTGGTAGCCATGTTTATCCAGCTCAGGGGAAAAAAATTCCTCAAAATGGTCGCTTTGAACCTGAAAGGAAGAAGAAACATTTTCAGCCAAGTGTCATCAAGGAAGAACAATACTAATAAATTTGTAAGTTGAGTCCTTAGAGCTGAACATTTAATTATATCTACATATGAGATAGTTAATATAAGATGAAACATCATTGCTCAAAATAAAAGGCAGCCCACGATTTTTACTAACATAAGCGGCTTTAACCCCCTCTACCTACTACCTTTACATACGACTCCCTCCATCCTATTTTACGAGACATAATTTCCTTTTGGATGACCCAAAATGATGACAAAGTTGCACAATATATGTTTAGTAGAGGATGCAAAATACCATATTAACCTCTTCTTAAATGCACTTAACATGAAAAGAAAATAGTTGCCTCACTTAGTTTTCCAATGAATATGACTAAAATAATCATATTTTATTTGAATTGCACATATCCCAATACTAACACTCCATTCCCAAGTCAAATTTGGATATTATACTCTTAAAGGTAAAGTTGGAATGTTAAAAAATACTACTCCCTCCGTCCCTAATTATTTGACGTTTTAGAGGTGGACACAAGAATTAAGATAATGATTGAAAAACATTGAATATAGTACTCAATTGTCTATAATACCCTTAAATCTTTTGTTGAGATAATGAGTTTTGTTGGGATAAGGAGAGAGAAAGAGTTTAAAGTATCAAAAAAATAGGCAAAGTAATGAGGGGTAATTTTGAAAAAATTGTCATTAATTCTCCTAGATTTGACGTCAAATAATTAGGGACAAATAAAAAACTCTAAAACGTCAAATAATTAGGGACGGAGGGAGTAATACTTAAGATGACATTTTAATAATCTTTTTGCCACTTGCCTTATAAAATGGGGAGGGAATACTATTTTTCAACCAACCCTTTCCCCAAGTATGTCGCTTTCCAAATCAATTTAGTAACTAGTAACTCAAGCCAAACCTCTTAGAACCTTGCCGGTGTGAAAACATTGGGAATCGCTTTTATAATTCATTAAATCATTAACCTGATTTGCTTATTTACCTCCTGGAGACAAACAATATCTGCACGATAACCAACTATTTCTCGTAACAAATTTTGCCTGCGGTAGGGCCAAGAAAGAGCCCATGAAGGGCAATAACTGTATATTTCATTTGTAGCATATGCATCAGATAAGATGTTGTACGACAGCACAGTAAAAGTTCCTGCAGATGATAGACGACCATCTAAATCAAGATGACCCGTTACATCAACTCCACTGACTGAAATTAAGCGACGTGGACTAGGCGATGGAGCTGGAATGACACGAGATGTTAATATGGTGTTGACATGCCCCACAGGTAGTTTTGTTTCTGCATCTACCACGACACACTCAAACTTCAGGACATGGCCGATATCATCAGCTGTTGGTGTGTAAGTTTTAGCACGTCCAACTTCGAACCATGTTTCACCACCACTCCTTTGTGCAACTGCTGCAGGATATAATGGTGTTGCACCATTAGCCAGGCTAGGATTAGATTGCGAAGCAGATAACCCTCCAGATCCTGTGCTATTGAAGCGTCCAAATAATTCTTCTTCATCATTTCCATTATCATTTACAGCGCTAGCGGCACGCTCATGCAGAACACGATGGTGCTGCCATGCATCCGAAAAACATTTGGGAGAGCAATGGTAACTTTTGGCAACAGGAATCTTGGCCTTAACACATCCCAAGCACTGCAACGTGGCTTGCTCAGATGGATGTACACTACAGATAGCAACTTTCTTATCACTTTGTATGCGATACCTGCAAAGTAAACATGTAGGAAAGAGAGTCAATTCAAATACTGCAAGACCAAATTCATAATCTAAATTTAACCACTTCTTTTTTTTTCTATTAAGTACAGGTATTGAATTTCAACCAAGTTCAGGATCATAGGTTCAAGGACTTTTACCATACAAAATAAATCAAGTATTGATCGACTGGCTCTTTGTGACAAAATATAGGGAGAAAAAGATAAACAAAGATTGTCACATCCAAGTGAATAGTGACATGGTTAGATATGGTTCTCCAAAGTTTTAGCTAAAAACATAGATGTCTACACTAGCATTTCAACCCTATCAAATTCAAATCCAATTTTCCATGTATGTCAGCCATATACCACTCAAACTGCCCACCATCAAAGTCGCATTCATTTGAGACAAGTAGCATAACATAATCAGTGTACCTTCCTAAAAATGATCAGAATTCCTATGAATTGATCACTTGGACAAATCTTAGACACAAATTAAATCTGTCAATCACAATAAACAAACTGAAAATAGTACAACCAAAAATTTTGCAGCTGTGAGAAGATAATGACGAGCACAATTTTGCTCATGATAGCATCAAACTTCTCATAATTTAAAGAGAAAAAAAATCATAGTTCATATAATAACTTATAGTCAATGTTCTAAAAGATGCTAGGCAGGAGGCGGGCGGCCGAGGGAGCCTAGGCGGGACTTTTTATTTTAAGTCAATTTTAATATTCTATCTTACATTTATCCAAACAAAACAATAATATAAAACAAAACAGACTATAATAAAGATAATAAAAGCCTTTACTTAAAGTTCAAACACATATCCATATTGCTAATGTCAAAGTTCAAACACATATCCATATTGCTAATGTCAAAATTCAAACACAAACATGCACTTGTTCAAAGTTAAAACATATTTTTAACGTATTAATTTTATTCATAAACAAGATTGTTATTAAATAATAAAATTTCAAATTTCAAAAATTTAATTCAATATTAAAATTTAAGAAATTAAATATAAATTTAAGAATTATATTGAATTAAACTAAATATTACAAATGTATCATCATTTATATAATTTGAAGTTGGTACAAGTTCAAAAAATTACAACTATAATAAGATTATCCAGTCTGACTAGATATTGTTCACTTTTTATTGTGATTTGATATGCTACGACCTGTATTATAAATATGGTAAATCATTAGGAAAATAAATATATCAAGATCTGGTTTGGGTAGTTGTTAAAAAAAAATTCTCCGCCTAGACCCAGCTTAATTTCCTGGAGGGATTTTTTTGCCGCCTTGGACTTAGGTGAGGCGTCAGGGGGGCCTAGCGCCTAGGCGAGGCGCCAAGGGGGGTCTAGCGCCTAGGCGGGGATTTTTAAAACACTAGTAAGGAAACACCAAGTAGACGCATATCATACATGGGCAATAAAACGGCAAAAATGGTAATGAAAAACCAAAAAGGAAAAACAGGGTAAAATCGTAGCCGACCTATCAGCATTTAATTATCTTAAAGCTTTAGAATTTGTTATAATTGGAACATTTTGGTTCTTTAATATAACCACAGCAGCTGATGTAAACTATATAACTAGCAACATACATATCAAAAAAATAAGAAAGTGGAAATTCAATCATAAAGAAAACCTAGAAAAGTTCAGAGTTGCCAATTTTTCAGGAGATCATGTTGGTACATAATATAATAATAACACAACATAAGTTGCTCCAAAATGACCATGTGCAGCCACCACATTTTCCTTCGCCCACCTCCTGGTATGTCTCTAGTATGTTTCAAAATGAGAATCCTAAACTATTAGTAAGAACTAATCAACCATCTACCACCAAAAGCATGAGAATCTCACAATCAAAATTTAAGAACACCAATTTTGACAATTAATTATCCCTGAAGTATTCCTTTTCAATTTGAGGATAATCCTCCTACAGAAATGACTTTGTGGTCAACTTCTATTCTGCTTGTTGGAAGGTTCATTCGGATCTATCAGAACCTTATTTTTCTTTCTAAATTCTTCCCAAGACTCGTAACTGATAGAATTTAATTAATTTTCACTTAACATATTTTACGCTTAATATATAGATTAGTATTTTGATTTTAAAAAAATGTAATCTCGTTTTAGGGATGGTCCTTTCTTCTTAAGCTTCCTAGATTGTCATTACAAAGATATCCAAACATAAGATTACCAATGCCAAAGAGCATGGAAATCATCATCCAATAAATTAATAAACAAATGACCAATAATTATCAAACGAAAAACACAAATAATGTGCATCTCAATAATTATAAACCCTTTCCCTACCGCCCCCTTAAAAAGACACTAAAATATTAGTTCAAGACACAAAAATTATAATTTGATTGCCATGCTCAGAAAGTGGGTGATGAAGCAAGTAACATGATAAAAGGGGTTGAACGGTGGGGCAGTGGTGCAGAAAAATTTGAGTGGCTGAGGATTTTCCTCGAACTCAAGATGCAGTTTCACAAAAACGCTTATAGACTTACATGACGACTACTGAAACTCGGGCTCAAAGCTCCACACTCGAGTATCTAAGTTCAATTAATAATAAGTGTCATATTTACAAAGTTTATTTGTAAAAGAACTAATGGAGAAAAATATTAAGGAATCCTAAGATTATTGAGCACTAGCCCGATACTACAATATCACAACACTGACTATAATAACTGCCTAATATTGTAGTTCAGCTATAATGGGCCCAATTTTTTAAAGTTAATTCATTATTGAGGTTGACACCTGTCTTTTAATCATTTAAAAGTTGAGATTAGCAATTTTGGACAATAACATTTCATGCTAAAAAGAGTAGGTTTCTTGCTTTGGAGATTTGTGCCTTTACAGGGTAGACATTTGAAATTACATAGGGATCAGTGTTGTTAAAAGTGCACCTAGGCGCGAAGCCCATCCCGACGCACACTTGGCGCCTGAGTCGCGGCTCCTTCAATGAGGCGCACGTGGGACGCAGGTTTCATCGAAGTTGTATAAAAACAAATTCCCTAAGCAAACTAAGTCATCAATTGCAGCTTCCTCCTCCATGTAAGACTTTCTTCTCCTTATCTCTTTACCTCTCTTTTCTCTAGTTCTCCTTATCTCTTCTTCTTCTTTTTTTATCTTGCCAAAAAAACCAAGCTATTTTGTAAAATACTAAAGAGTTATGTTGTTCAATTTTTTACAAGAATTTTGAGTACTTTACTACACTACTCTAGCCTAAACAAAATCAAACATTTACTTTGAAACTCTACTTTAGGTAAACGAATTAATGAAACTTTAAAAGATTTTTTTTTAGTAATATTTCAGGTAAAATTTAAAAAAATTATATAGTAAGTTTTGTATAATATAATTAGTATATACAATAAAAAAAAATGAGAACACCTAGTCCGCCTAAGAAACCACCTAGACGCTAGGCGTTCCCTCCGCTGCCTAGGTAAATCTAACAATACACTGACACTACTATTCCGGTGTTTACCAACTTATTAAATAATTCAATGTGTATATAACTTATAAGTATTTTTTAATATTTAATGCATTTATATTGTTGTTTAGTGTTTACTACTTAAATATATATATATATATATATATATATATATATGCTTATGCATAATGCAATTATGATATAATTGCATACCACTATGCTACAGAGGTATGACCCTTTAACTTGTTATAGAAACTTTTTAAACATGTTTAGAATTTGTAAAGTTACTTGATGGTTGATAAATTTGATACATAAATAATTAAATGTGTGTAGGTATATATATAAATATATATTAAATATGTGTGCCTCACTTCAATGAGGCGCTTGCCTCGCCTCGCCTCGCGCCTAGTCCCAAGGAGACTTTTTGAGCCTAGGTCCCAAGGAGACTTTTTGCGCCTCGCACCTTAGATAACAATGATAGGGATTGTAGAACAGTTCTACTTTACGGAATTGTTTTTTATTTTTTGGCACATTTAGATTTGGCTTGAGTTGCTTTGGCTTTGGAGTACTCCTTGTCCTTGTCCTCCTCCTCCTCCCCAGTTTCTCTACATCCTATCTCTATTATATAAATATTTCTCTTTTAGCTAAAGATCTTAATCATTGACAAGACAACCACATATACAGAGATGATGTTTCCACAATCATATGTATGCAACCTTATCTTAATTTTTCAGACTTGAAACCTTGACTAAGAATTCAACAAATGAGCACTTGACCATCATGTCAAGCACGGGCTTCATTTCTTCCTTTATTTTAAAGATAAAAAAGAATACTTCACTCTAAAAGGCTCCAACTAAAATATGGGAAACGATAAGCCTCACTCAGCAGCTACAACGCATTGTTAAATAAACAATATCTACACTGGACTTAAATTACGCCTTCGAAATTTTCAGCACTTCTATCAGTTCTATGATCTCTTGGGTTAGCATCGAGATGTCGCTTTAAAAAAAAGATGGTTATATCATTTATTCTAGTTCATTACGATATTGTAGCAACACCTATCTTGCCTGTTACACAAATAATGTCCCTTGTCTATCTTCCCTTGAACTACATCTTTGTAATTTACTTCTCCAATATTTTAACAGAACCAAAGAAACAATAAAGAAAAATTTTCCCAAAGGTCCACTGAAATATTAATCGCCCAAAAATACAAAAGAGCACAATTGACTAGCATATTATGAATACCATAACAATCAACATGATACAACATTCTCAGCTTGTAATTGAACTGAATGCAAAAGAAAAAAACGAAACATAAATTCAGGTGGTACAACAGGACCAGCTAGAATGGCTAATTTCGGTTTCAAATAAACATTGTAGAATTGCCCAATTTCACAGACCAACAATCTTCTTTAAGCTTCAAATTTTCTTCCAATGATGTTTAATACAAAAAGCAAGAAGCCAGAAGTTCCAGAAATAATATTGAACCTTAAAAGATTCCCAACATGCTTCTAAAACAAACAAGATAATACACGCAAAGGGTCTGAAGCAGCATATATGGCAGCTGTAACATAAAAAAAAGTGGAAAGTTTGTACCATAACCATTAAACAGGCTCGAGAGAAGAGTAAAATTTTGATTTGCAAAGCAAGATTGAATCCAATATTTCTATACACATTGATTCACTTCTGAGTATTTTCACTAATTACTGCTAATAAATATATAAATGGTTTCCCTGTGTGTGAGCCTATATATTTGTATTTGAATTACAGTAATTATAAGACATGCGTTTCAATTATTTATGTGCATAATTAATAAAGTAATTTTACAGATAATTATTTTGAACTATATTATCAAGAAAAAATATAGTAATTTCATTTTTTATGATATTTTAAGTTAGTTGCTGTCATAACTATATTTAGCTTAGAAAGCTTCTTAATTGGATGTGCAAATAAAGTTATGGACACTTATTACTTATATAATAAATATATAACTATAGAACTTGGTTACTTATAACTTAAATAATGAAAGTTAACTTTCTGTGATTATAGTAAAAATGAATATTTGTTGTGCCCCTGATAAATGCAGCACTATCAAAGAAATCCCCCAAAAAACACAGGAGTCCGAAATAAACCAACTGCCACCCAAAAATCAAGAACAAACACAAAGTCAACATAAAATTAAATTAGTAATTAGTGGGGGGAAAATTAATACTAACCATTTATATCTCAAGAAATGGCCGTCGACGGGTGCGGATTCATTGACATCTTCAGTAGTAACGGACTTATCAGGACAGCGTAAAAGGACGTACGGCGTGAGCTCGCAGCCTACAATTGGAATGTCGGACGGAAGATGCACTCGAAGCACGCTCAGCATGCTTTCCGCTCCACTTCAACTCTGCAACCACCAATCTCTTCAAAACCTAACCCTACCTCTATCCAAAATGACCTGTTTCTACCCAAATCCAGTCTAATTTGTTGACAGACACCTGGCGGATCCGCCATCACCTAACCTTAACACCCGCCAGCCTTCCTTGCTCACACCAAACCCTCTAAAAAAGCCAAAATTCGACGACAAATGCCCGTTTATACTATACGTGGAAGGATCTTGAAACAAAATCCAAAAAAAATAGTGCTGAATAGGTAAAGATTGAAATTGGGTTTATTAAGAAAAAATGGAGTGATAATAAAACGAATATCAATCCAAAGATCAGAAAGTATTTTAGAGATGAAAAAAAAGTTCAATTTAGAGAGAGAAAGCTCGATTGTGGAAAGAGGAACGAAGGATCGATTGATTGGTGTTAGGGTTTTACAGTCGATTTTGTTTGGTCGTCACGTACTCCCGTCTCGTATAGTAATTATAGCGAAAGCGTATATTTACCACATATATAGGGAAATTATTTTTTGAACATTTTAATTTTCTTGTATCAACTTTTTGTTGTTAAAATGAGCAAATAAGTGAATTTAAATACTTTTTATTTTATTTGCCTTATTTCAGCAACTTTGAATTAGTTAACTATTTTACCATGAAAAATAAAAAGAATAGGTAATTCAAACAACTTTAAAATTATTTTAACAATCTTAACACTTTAATAATTTTACTATTAACTTAAATAAATATTCAAACAAGCTATACATCTAATTATCTATCTATATCTAATAAATAAAAGGACTTGAATATTTTAGGGAGTTATTTCTTCTTCTTTTTTAAAATTTGTACATATTGCCTGACCCGTTCTGATTTTTTTATTAAGAAACTGAGAAATTCTATATGCAAATTGTGTTATAGATTCTATAGCGATGGTTTTTACCATCGTTATACATCTATAACGATACTTTTCATGTGAAAATATCAAAAAGTGTTGTGAAAATGTTAATTTTCTTTTTATTATTGGCTTTCTTTCTCTTCTTCATTTTTTTTTTCTATTTCCGATCCGCTCTCCAAGTTCTGCTTTGATATTTTAAAATAAAAAAAGTGAAAAAAAATTTGGAAAGATTAAAAGACTTTAAGGTTTTGTTTGTGAGGTTTTTGAGAAGGAAAAAAGAGAGAAAAATTAAAAAAAAAAAATACACAATTCCTCCTAAACTCGGAAAAAATTGAAAGGAAACAATTATAACTTATATGTCATAGTTAATCAATTATTTTTATTTTTAAATTCGATATTATGGTACGCAGCCGCCATTACATTCCATTCCATTCCATTCGCAATATAAATGTTTTAGTATGTTTTAGCATTCTGAGTTGAGCACAAATTAATTTACCAAGACAAGACAAGACAAGACAACCATTGCCATTCAATTGATAGCACATCTTCTTCCAATTATTCATTTGTTTTTTTTAATTCGGAGAGCCCCCCAATTTTTTTTTGTGTATATGTATATAGTCTATAAGTCAAATATATTTTATATAAATATTGAAAACTTTGACATTTATTATTTTAATTAATGATGAATCTTGATATAAATTGTGCTTTATGTATTGGTGCTGATAAAAAAAATAGTATTTTTATATGCAAGATGACCCCTATTTTTTTTTTTTGAACAGGGCCTCCAAATTCTTAGGATCGGCCCTGATTTTGATAATTGTTCTTGTTTTCTCGGGTCCTCAACTCTTTTTCTATTATTAATTTATTATTATATTATGATGATGGCCTGATTAAATTCACATATATATATTTTGCCTGACCAATGCATATAATATATAAAAGAATTAAAGTTTGATATACAAATAAGGGTGACATGATGATCAAGGGCATTCTTGTTTGAGATTTGACTTTGTTTTCTCTCTGCATTTTGTGATGGACAATTACTTTTGTTGAGGGAAATTTGATATTTTTATAAGGACTATATCAAAATAATAATATGTCCTTAAATACAAAATAATAAAGGGCTCCAAGTTCTATCATCTAAATCAGCAATAAGTAATATTATTAATTATATCCTTAAATACATTAGTGCACGGTTGAATTATTAAGTCGTAAACAAAGGAAAGGGGAAGTGTGTTGTATTGTATTTACTATGGGGGTTGTTTACAGAAATATGTGCATCTGCAAAGGTTGCCTCTGCACTTTCCCTTACCATACGGCTCGTTAGAACATCTATGAATGCATTTCTTCAACTCACATCTGCTTGAGCTGATCAATGTCTTACTGCAAGTGTGCTCCGGGAGACTAATCGCCTTAGCATCATCAAGTAATTTTGATGCTGTGACTAATTCATATATATATATATATATATATATATATATATAGAGAGAGAGAGAGAGAGAGAGAGAGAAATTAAAGTATAGTTAAAAACAAAAACATGCATATGAATTCTTTCCTACTCAACTGCAAGTGCATGTAAAGATGATCTTAAAATTTGTATGCCACCTACAACCCACTTCAGCTCTCGGATTATATTTGATGTAGCAACTAGCTAGCAATCTCAGATAATAAAGCGTAAAGATGATATATTAAGCAGCAATAGTTAAGCTAATGAACTCTTGTGCACTCCATCATCTTTTACGGCTAGTAATGAAGGAAAGAAACATCTCTTTCAGTAGAGATATAGAAACTGTAATATATATTTACTCTATTCTGATATTTATTCTTCTTAAATTAAATCTTGCAATGCAACCACCCATCATACTACAAATAATGATTAATGTGTTTTCCAAACATAAAAGAAAACTGACCAATTTACTAAGTTACTGCTAAAACACAGTAAAAAACGAGAATATAGAGATGAAATCCAAAAACAGAGATTTTACTAGCTGCTGGGCAAATAGGGGAAGAGGTGAACCTGAAGAAGCATGAAGCAAAAGCATGATCAGAAGAAGGGAGCCTGATATCTTCATTTTCAATTCGGTAAGTTTTCAAGACGAGGGCTGACGCTATTTATACAAAGGTAAGGTGAGACGAGATTCGACTTTGTATTTATTAAAAAGTGCACATTCACCTGTGTGTGTGTGTGTGTGTGTGTTTAACAAGTTGTATAGTAAAGCTAATATTGGATTAACGTAAACAAAGTAGAGTAATTAAATGATTAAGCAACCAATGAAATTACTAGAAAAATGAAAAAAAAAAACATTAATTTATAATCTTGAAGAATAATGTGATGAAGTACTCAGAAGGGAAACAGGCTAAACAGTACTAGTAAACACTAATAAAATTTTGTTGTCTGCCAGCATGAGTATGGTTCAAGGGTTTCGGCATCAAAGTGCCTTCAAAATAAATCACACTTTGGAGCTGCTCAACAAGTTTCTTGCTAAGCACAACTTCTTACCTTGGTACTTACTCCTTTTACCATACACCATTTACAAGCTTCTGACTCTTCAGTTATCAATGCAATTTATTTACAAAGATACTACTTTGATGTCTTACAAATTATAAAAAAATAAATAAATGCTATTAATTTAATCTAACATATCATCTTGTAGTCTAACAATAATAATTTGGTGGCAAAAAATTGGATATAAAATAATGTGTATGATATACTTATTGGTGGTTATAATCATTAGACTTCTGCAGTTTAATAGAACAAGTACAATAACCTAGAAGGTTCTTATTTTCACAAAACTCTAGTATAGGGTATAGGCTAACAAAAGGATACCTAAACAATAACATTGTCACTAATTAATTTTTAGTCAAATCAAGGATGCCACAGCTTCTACAAATCCAGGTAGCCACAATTTCTGCAAATCCTCTGGCTCCGTAGTTTTGGTCTTCATTCTAAAGACATAGGAACATACTACAGCATTAATCAGACAACTACACAGATATTTCAATACTGGATTGAAACATATACAAATAATGTCAAACACAAACGCCATTATAGAACACACCTAGAGGTTAGAGCATAAAGGAGTTGTTAGTATTATGAGAAAACTTTTACTTCGTAAGCACAAGTGTATATATAACAACATCACAATCCCGAAGATAAACTTGGCTATTAAAGCAACTACATCCATCAAAAAACTTCAATTCAATTTTACTCAAAATTCCATAAACATGTCTCCAATAATAACATTGCAAACAAAACATTTTATCTAGAGAAAAAGAAAATACTATCCAGTCTTCAGAAGTTCACAGTTCAGAAAATGAACCAAACTAAATACCATCCAGAACACACTATCTTCTTAATATCCACCCTTGAGATCGTTAACCACATCATAGGGAATAGGAGTAACCGTCTCCAATGTTGCCCCTTCCACCATGAAACCAGGTTTGGGACCCTCAGGCTGCCTCTTGGTGCTGATGATTTCACCCTTGGCCTTCGCCTCAGCCTTCAATTGGTCATTCTTCTTCTTCCTTAGCTTGAATTCCTCGGTGCATCTTGAAGGCATAACATGCTCAACTCGGACATGGATCCTCTTTCTGATGATCCTGTTACCCACCTGTATTTGACAGTACCAACTAGTTTAGACAAATTACCTTAAATTTGAACAGATCAGAAAGGAAACACATCAGAATACCCAAAAAGTACCATAAGATGCTATATTAGTAACTACAAATTTACATCTCATATAGTAAGCAAGTGAATCAAAATATTTAAATAAAACTGGAGGGGGGCTTCTTACATGTCTTTTTTGCCCAATCTAATTTCTTAATAATGACGCTGTAGTAATCCCCAACAATTTGTTGGAAACCAACTAAAGAATGTTCCAACTTTAAGCTATCTTACTTTTAATAAGATCAGCTGGAATACTGATTGAGTAATTTTCTTTTATTCAACTTTAGCATCATAATTTTCAACTCCACCACTGACATAAGAGCATATCGAAGCAACAAAGTCCAACACAAAATTAAATTACATTTTCCCACAGTATATTTTAAACCTTTTTATAGAAGTTGACCTTGTATTTGTTAGAAGTGGGATTTTCAAGTTTGACTTTTAAATATTTAGAAGGTTAACCAAATGGATATCTAAAATGGGAAAAACTGGAGAGCTTGTTTTAAAACTCATGGTATTCTGTCCAAAACATCATAAATCCGAACAAATACAACACTTTTATCAGCCTTAGATAAATTTAATTTATTACCCACCACAAACAAATTTAAATTAAAGGCAGTATCTGTACTTCTAACAGAAAACAGTTAAAAATAGTGCATTTATTATAACAAACATTTTAATAATACATACTTCAAATAGCAGTATAATACAACTTCATAGAAACTGGGGAAAATAATACCAAGCACTGAACAGCACAAAACTTAAATCTATACACCAACATAAACAGGAATATTCAACTTAATAATCAAACAAAGACGAATTAAATACAAACACAACCTTTTTCCCAAGGAAAAAATGAACCGAACACCTTCATTTCAGTATTCATTTTCTGTCTTTAATACGCACAAAATTACAGATCAAGCAAACTAAACACAAAATATAAATCTTATTCCATTTCTAACATAGGTTTAGCGAGAGAGAAACAGAGTTGTATGATTGACCTGCTTATTGACTTCAACGCCGATGGCACGCTTGGTGACGTTCCAGACCTGACCGGTGCGGCCATGGTAGAACTTGTGGGGCATACCCTTATGGATGGCGCCGTTAACCCTGATGTCGACATAATCACCGATGTGGTAGGTCCTCAGGTAGGTCGAGAGATGGATAGTACCCTTCTTTCTGAAGGCCCGAGAGAAGGAATCCCTCGTTCTAGACCTCAAACCATGTCCGGCAGGCATTTTTACTGTATCTTCTCTCCCTAACTCTTACTCTTTCTAAAACACAGAGGAGGAAAAAATACCTATTGTGATCCTTGACATTTATATGAAACCCTAGGTTAGGGTTTCTTGATGTACTCCATTATGGGCCTTGGGAAAAATAAATTTTAAACTTGACTGGGCAATCCGAATTTGGTCTTTTCTCAGCCCAAAATATTAAGGCCTGGTTAACTTTTTAAAACAGTTTGATTTCGTATGTATTAAAAAAAATTGGTATTGCGAAAATTTAATACAAAATTAGATAAAACTATAAACGTGACTCGCTATATTATAAAGGAGACTTTATACGTCGATTGTTTTACGTGAATAAATTTATTTGGTAATATTTTTACGATGTATTTAATACGGTGGATCAATTTTATAATTATATCTAATCTGATGTATTGATATTGATCGCAATCATAACTTTCGTAATATATAGCAGGACTCTATTTTGAATCTATTTAAAAGAGTTATCATTTATAATTATCTATAAGCAATAAATAAAAAATACAAAATATATCATTTTCCAAAAACAAAAAAAAACTAAAGTTAAGTTTGACCAAGATATTTGTTTGTTTGTTTGTCAAAATACAATGTGTTGTTACACTTGCAAAGAATTTGTACAGAAAATAATTTATAAAATGACGCATTAAAGTGTGATTAGTGAATAATTAATTATATATAAATATGTCCAATAGTTATAAGTTATAATAAATCAAAACAATACACATTATTTTTGTATTATTTTTTATTTTTGTAACCATCTTATAGCGACTATAGTATTATCGAAATGCAATTGATCATTCAAGCTTCAGTTATCTGGAACTTAACCCAACCCAGACATTTTTGGGGGCCAACTTTATATTTTAATAATAATGGGCATGGGACGGATGCAACACGGCCTATGTACAACTATTAGTAAGCCCATTGCCTGAAAATTAGCATATTAGTATAAAATTTTGTAGGAGTTCAATGATCCAGGTGCAACCTTCATTTGTTTCCTTTGGTTAATTTATTTCTATTTAATTTACATAGGTCGTTGTAAATGAATCGACTCAAGTCGAGTCGGGTATTGAGTTGCTCAAATTTAATTCACAAAATTTATCGAGTATGAAATAAGGTAAACTCGTTTAGCTACCGAGTTGAATGAATTAATCCATTGACTCAGAAAGAAAAATGCACTGAAATAAATCGATTAATTCCGATTCTTTCAATGGAGACTAGAGAGAACTCAAATAAAAATCCTCAAAACCTCCTATGTTTGCACAAACATAAGAAATTGCTGCTATGTATGTTGACCAAGGCTAGCATTTGTCTCATTCTATATACATATATATGTCAATACTAATAGGAAGGAGTGCAAGTAAGGGTTAATTTTTTTTTTAAAATGAATGGTAGGGGTTGAGGCTCTGAAAACTTTCCAACTTTTTTAGATCAAAACGACTGATTAATTTCCTTTTTTAATAAATAGTTTCAACTTCGTACGAATGCTTATCTGAGTTTTAATAATTTGGCTATTTTATTTCTTAATATTATAATAATATCAAAAATAACTCTGAATAATGATAATGCCTTATTTCTATATTTATAGTCTATTTAAAATAATTATACGGTAGGTATAGTGTAAGTGGGCCACATTGGGATCTGTGAAAAGTACATGATACGGTAGGTATGGTGTCTACATTTCTAACCACGCCGTACTTTGAGTCATTAGGGTTACTTTTTTCCATTTCAATTCCTTCCCATGGCCAAATTCCTCATTTCCACTCCATTCACACTTTTCCTTTTCTCTCTCCTCCTCACCGGAGAATCCCAAAACTTGCCCAGAAAATCCCTTGGCCTGAAAAAGGAAAAACTGAGCCACCTCCACTTCTACTTCCACGACATAGTCAGTGGCCGGAATCCCACCGCCGTCCGGGTGGCTTCCGCTGCCATGACAAACTCATCGTTGACTTTATTCGGAGCCGTGGTCATGATGGACGATCCATTGACTGTTGGGCCGGACCTCAAGTCCAAACAAGTTGGAAGAGCTCAAGGAATTTACGCGTCCGCTTCGTTGAATGAGTTGGGGTTTTTGATGGTTTTGAACTATGCTTTTACGGAAGGGAAGTATAATGGGAGCACTCTTAGCATCTTGGGCCGGAACTCGGTGCTGTCAGAAGTGAGAGAGATGCCGGTGGTCGGTGGGAGCGGACTTTTCCGATTTGCTCGAGGGTATGCAAAGGCCAAGACTCACACTGTTGATTTCAAAACAGGGGATGCTGTTGTGGAATATAATGTCTATGTCTTTCATTATTAACTAGCTACTAGCTATTTAGGGATTACTAATTTTGTTCCTAGCAGCAACTAGCAAGCATTTTTATTTTTAAAGGATCCGGTTATAATGAATTTAAGGTGAATTGACTAATATAGTGTTACATATTTTTTAATTTATTTGTCGATACTGTATTTTAATCTCAAATATCAATATCAACATTTTTGTGATGCTTGCTTTCACCACTTTTATCATCCATATATGCTTTTTTTTTTAATATTACTGTTTGCATATAACATACTAAATATTCAAATGTAATTTTTTTTCAATCTTAAAGCTTTGAATATTAAAATCTTGACACAATATGTGAAAAATGAAGGAAAGAGAAAGAATTCAAGTCAATACTGATATTTAGTTTTTATTTTCAATCATTTGACATAAAATTATTAGACATTAATAGTCTTGATATTATAATTATAATCCCGAAATTATATATAATCTTAAGATTAATAGTCTTGGGATTATAATCACATAGATTATAGTTCGGAGATTATAATCTTTCTGAACAAATATAACATTAATTCCTTATGCATATACAAAATTTTCTCATATCTTTCTATGTGAGATTGGGGTGTCAGAATATAAGTGATTTTTTTTTTTCTAACATTGATTAACCAAAGATATCCTATATGAAATAAAATTAGTAATTAAAGTTTAACCATTAATATATTTTATAATATATATTACACATTTTAATATTAATTATTATTTTCTCACAATAGTTCTTTTTTTTTTAATATATAGTTATTTATGAATAAAATTGTTGTAGAATAATATATGTTATCATTACGTCTTTTAGTTTTAAAATTAACTAAAGTTTAGTCACAATATATAAGTCATAATTTATTTTAACATTAATTAATTAAATGTCTCCTATATTAGTTATTATGTAATCATAATATTTTTTTATATTTTTAATATTTAGTTATTTAGAGTCTAATTAAATTGAGTAAAATAAAATTCTAAACATATTTTTAAAATTAAAATTTATTGTACGACTAAGTAATTAAATAACTATAGAATAAAATTATTGTAGAATAATAAGTTAATGTAACATTAAAGTTTGTTAGATAATAAATATAACTTAGTTTTATTTTATTATCTATTATTAAAATCTTATAATTTTACCCTGTGATCAAATTCTTTTGGGGTTGGAAGACAAAAACAGGAATCAACCAAAATCTTCATGGAACATATATATAAATGAGTCCTATTATGTTTGGGTTTGGGCGTGGGGGGGGGGTGGGGTGGGGGTGGGGGGGGGGGTGGAGGTGGGGGGGGTTATTAGTAGTTATTTAGATTGTTTTAAAATAAATTTAAGGAGACTACAATTACTTTTTGGACAATGTTTCCTCCACTATGGGAAAATAATTATTCTCTATGGCCCATGTATGCCCCTAAACAATATTCATATTCTCCGGACCACGTGAATACTGAATGAATAGGTGGGAAAAAGAAAAAACAACTTAACTGCTACTCCACTGCCACTTCGGAATTCCTTTACGCATGTAACATGTTTGTGAGTTTTAGAGGATAAATAAATTAAATGGAAACTTAAACTGAATGCAAAAGAAAAAAAAGATATTAGTTAATTAAAAAAAAAGTTGTATAAGATTTGCACTAGACTGACTATAAGATTTAGTTTTTATGTCTAATTTGTCCTTATTTAGTAAAAGTTGAATTTTAATATATTTTAACTATTGCTCAAAAGTCTATTCATATTCTCTTTTTTATTGAATTTACATGTACCGTGTAGACAACACTGTGTTACACACGAGAAAATTGAGAAATTCATACGACTGAGAACGTACGATAAAACTTGGAATTAAAAAAAATAATAATAATAAATACTAGTTCTAGAATTTACACACAAATTTAAGTGAGTGATGCTATTCATGTAATAATACTTTCTTGCTTCTTTTTTCTTCCATTGCTTAATCGACTCGTGCGATTCTAAGTATCACGAGAGAGGAAAGAATGAAGGAGGAGGGTATTTATTTGACAAGATCTTATAGGATATATGTGTGTATATATATATATATATATATATATATATATATAATTTTATTTAGATATGATAAAAAATTTTAAAAAAACAAGCTAATTAAAATCACGATGGAGTTATAGTTGGTATAAGAAGATTTTAGAATTTATAAAGTCTATAGACTTTTTAGTATTATGATATGATAATAGAAATTACGAAAATAATTTTTTTTTCCTGGTGGGAGAAAGCCTTAGATCCTAGTTTTTATGTGTAAATAATTTTTCTCATTTATTTTCTAACAATTTTCTAATTATTATTAATAATATTGCTATCATAATAATTAAATAAATAAAAGTTGTCTTCAATTGAGTAACACTACTAATCAAATAAAATCAATTAAACAACTAGATATTTAGTTATTTATCAAGTGGGGATAATTTGGACATAAGAACTAAATCTTATAGTAAGTTTACTGCACAAATGGTTAGTTAAATTTAAAATAGGACCCACTTGTGAAAATATCAAATTAGGTTGTGGAAATATCAATTCCCTATAGATTTTATAAACAATTTAAGTTGTCTAGTTTTTTTTGCAATTTTGTTTTTTTAGAATTTTTTAAAAATAGAATAGCAAAAAAAATTCTCTTTATTTTCCTCCCTTGAAATTAAAAAAATCTTAATTTTAATTTTTAAATTTAATTTGCAAAATCTATAATATAGTATTAAAAATAATTAATAATAATATTATATTTTATAAAAGAGAAAATGAATATATTCCATGTAATGGTGTCAAATACTTTTGAACCAAAGTGACAGAGACACCTTTTTACACACATTGTTATATATATATATATATATATATATATATATATATATATATATATATATATATATGGAAATAATTTATAGTTTCAAGTTAGCTATGGACACTATTATAAATAATCCATCTCTTGTCGTTCAATAGAAGATCTAAGGGGTTGGGTTAGGGCCAGCCACTACTCACTTTAGTGGTCAGTCAAAACGAGCACGTCTCGTTTTGACTGGCCGCTAGAGGGAGTAACGACCAACATAAAAGAATTTGACTTAATCAGGGACTTAAATTATAATTTATAATTAATCAATACATATGAATAAGACTTGCATGCATTATGAATAGTGCCGTATAAATGAATAGTACCCATGAATAGTACTCCGACATGAAAATCTTAAAATTTAACAAGAATGTTCAGAAAAATATCCTTGTGAAATAATACTAGATGAAGCGCAAATTTTAAGGATATTCTTCTAATTTCAAGGAGTATAAAAGCAGTAATTTAACAAAATGAGTGTATAATTAGGAATACGAAACGAAATAATATTACTTATGTGACTCCCCTAAAATAGGTCCACACAACCCATTCTAAGTCGCCAAATACATAGTACAAAAAGCAACTACAACTTCATTATTATAATTATCGTGCAAAATACGATAACACATATGTTGTGAGTTTTAATACAAATATTTTCTTTTAGACAATATTCAAACTCAAATAAAGTCTTTATTATAATTATTGATACACTATTTTACAAAATGGTGAGGACTGCTAAAATAACTGTCTTGAACCATCACTCCATACTTGGACTAATTCCCGCTATATTCTCGCCTCCTTAGAAGAAAAATGGAACAAAAAGAAAAAGGATGAGCTCAACTAGCCCAGTAAAGAATATTATAACTAAGATAATGTAGAACAAATTATCCTTAGTCCTCAACAAGGAAAAATCTGATAGAATATAATAGACAACAAGTTTTAGATCAACAACTGCAGCGGAAACAACAATTCATTAGAAGAGTTAAGTAGAGAATGAAGTCTACTATCTTGTATGATTTAAGAGTCCATCATTAATATTTTATCCCTGTAACATCAACCAATATACATCTTGAATCAAATATCCATATTTGCACTACGAGCTAAAGATATTCATTCGTATCATTAGTTGGTCATGTTCATCTCAACACACCGTGTATCTTCTTTTCACGCGGGCCAAAGATATTCATCGAAAATCATTCATCTTTGCACTACAGGCCAAAGATATTCATCAAGTAATCATTCATCTTTGCACTACAGGCCAAAGATATTCAGTAATATCACCATTTAGGACTGAGGATGATAAAAAAAATATTTTAAAGAAAACGAATCTAGTGAGATAAAAGTACAAAGACTAGGGATTCGTACTTTAGTTTATCCAAGTTTAAAGATACTCCATAATAATTAATTGTGGAGCAAAATTCAAGAATAAAGATCAAAATATGGATACAATCAAAGATAATAATCATAATAGACAACTTAGACAAAGAAAAGAAAATTTACTTTTTCTGTGAATAGTACCGTATACGTGAATAGTAACTCCAACACGAAAAGGTAAAAATTTCATAAGAAAAATCATACTTCGTGAATAGTACCGTATTCGTGAATAGTATTGTATACGTGAATAGTGCCATATACGTGAATAGTAACCTCGACATAAAAAGGTAAAAATTTCATAATAAAATTCATACCAATATTTCGATACAATGATATTGAAAGAAATAACATCATTTACGAAAAAAATAACATCCCTTACCTCAAAAGAATAGTACTTCTGACTGAAATATCAGATATAATACTAAAAGAAACTTTCACTGCTTATCAACTCTCAAATTATCTAAATACTCACAAAAATACGCTCGATATTACCACCATACAAATATAACGTCCCCTACAGAGAGTCTGACTTTGGTGCATTCCACAAAGGAAGTCACCAGATAGAGGCTCGGGTACCAACTCTTGTACTTGGTTTTTAACTCCTGAAGTTCAATAGGAGTCATTCGATATGAGATTTTAGAAATGAGTTTTGTACCGGGTTCAAAGTCGATACAAAATTCAATATCACGCTCTGGGGGTAGGCCAGGAATTTCTTTAGGAAATACGTCAGAAAATTCACTAACAACAGAAATATCATTCAAATCTGACGTATTTTTGTTTAAATCCAAGAAATGGGCTAAGAAATCTTGACATCCGTTTTTCAATAAACGAATGGCTTTATGGCTTGATATGAAAGTGTTTGACTTCAATGGTTTGGTTGCTTGAATTCGCATAATAGGTTGGTTAGGAATATGAAAACTAACAACCTTACGAAAACAATCAATTTTGGCATGATGAGTAGTTAACCAATCAATCCCTAAAATCATATCAAATGTAAGTATCTTTAAAGAGATAAGATCAACAGGTAATGTGATGGTGCCAACTTGGATCAAACAAGATTTATACACAGTGGATGTAATAAAAGTTTCTCCTAACGGAGTCTCCACAGATAAGTCAAAGTCTAATTTCTCTGGAGTCAAGTTTAAACGTTGAGCATAAGCAGGAGAGATAAAAGAATGGGTAAAACCGGTATCTAGTAAGGTATAGATTTTGCAAGAATTTATAATTAACTAACCCGTGATACCTTCATTCGGGTTCCTCACGTTTTGGGCAGTCACGACAAACGCTCTTCCAGAAACCGCCGACTTTGTATTGTCCGTATCCGCTTTTGGTGCCACCGTCCCAGCTGGACTTGATTTCGCTATAGGAAAAAATCGAGCTATGTGACCGTCTTTTCCACAACTAAAACATACCTTGGAAGGCTGTGAACAGTTTGGACTTATATGTCCCTCATCTCCGCATTTGTAGCATCTAATTGGCGGTCATTCTCCTCCCCTATAATTTGTTGTTGATAATGGTGCTGATGCCGACGTCTTCCCGTCATCGTTAAATCTTTTATTCTTAAAATTTTTACTTGAATTATTTCTTCTATTATCTTGGCCATGATTACCACCAAAGTGGTTACCATTTCTGGCATGATAATTTCCTCCACGATGGTTATCATTGTTCCGATGAACGTTGCCACCGGTACGATTATTATCTAGTTGTTGGTCGTTATTCTTCGGTTGAGCTGACTCATTATCGCGCTCCAATAACTGAGCCACATTCACAACATCTGAATATAAACAAAGTTTGTGAGAAATGAGGTATTGACGTATTTCGGGTTTTAGACCTCTCAGAAACATCCGCGTCATACGTTCCTCATTTTCTACCAAATGAGATCTGAAACTCGATAACTCCGAAACTTCGCCTCGTCTTTGGAACACCGCCATGTTGTTCTCGCTCGATCTAATAAACTCTACCTACTTATACGATTTAATACTTTCAGGAAAGTACTTCTCATTGAACAATTTCTGAAATGTTTCACAAGACATGTTGTGTGCGGCTGGCTGGGTACGCTTCACAGATTCCCACCAGTAATCTGCTTCACCACGGAACATAAAGGTGGCAAATGGAACCTTTTGTTCCTCCGTACATCCCAAGAAATCAAATATCTTGGTAATTTGCTTAACCCACATTTTTGCCTTGATCGGATCCGGCTTTCCAAAGAATTCTGGTGGTCCCAACTCCTTGAACTGCTTGGCTGTGAAAAACCACGCGTTGCTATCATTTCTACCCGTATTTTTTACACGAGTCTCCCTCGTCTGATTTTGCATGAACTGCAAAAAGTTTCTAAACATCACATCATTCATCTTTTGCTCGTTAATGTTGTTTACAGGGGGAATATTGCCTTCCTGTTGCACGTTTTCCTGATTGGTGACTAAAGGTGTTTTCACAGTCTCATACACTCCATTGTTAACGTTCTCAGTTGCCATTCTTAAATGCTGCCATAAAACAAGGGTTAATTAAACAAATTAACATATCACATAATATCCCTATATTATGACCAGCCAACAAATAAGCATAGGTAGGACACACTAGCGAAGAATTTACTCGTTTCCCCCCTCCTAGTTCTATTCCCCGATCTCCGCCAGAGACCATATCCCTAAGCTCTGATACCAACTGTGACGCCCCCACAATAGGTTCAATCCACCCAACCCATTCTGAGTCGCCAAATACATGGTACAGAAAATAACTACAACTTTATTAATACAATTATCGTGCAAAATACGATAACATAAATACTGTGAGTTTAAATACAAATATTGTCTTCTAGAAAATATTCACACTCAAATAAGTCCTCATTACACTTATTGATACACTATTTTATAAAATAATGAGGACTACTATAACAACTGCCTTGGACCATCACTCCATACCCCGGCTAGTTCCTGCAAAATTCTCACCTCCTGAGAAGAAAAATGGAACAAAAAGGAAAAGGGTTAGCTCAACTAGCACAGTAAAGAATATTATGACTAAGATTGTGACGCTCCCAAAATAGGTATACATCACCCATCTTGAGTCGCCAAATACATGGTACAAAATTCAAATACAAACTAATAATACAAAAATGTAATGTAAAATACGACAAAACATATCTTTGTGAGTTTAAATACAAATATTGTCTTCTGTATAATATCCATTCTCAAATAGAGTCCTCGTTACATTTATTATCACACTATTTTATAGAATAGTGAGGACTACTAAGACACCATCTCTAACCATCACTCCGCTTCCCGACTAGTCCCATTACGTTCTCATTTCACGAAGAGAACAAAGAAAAGAAAGGGTGAGCTCAACTAGCCCAAGAAGAAATATTATGACTAAGATAATGCGAATAAATTATCATTAGTCTTTAACAATGTTAAACCGATAATATACAATAGACATCAAGTTTAATCTGCAATGAACAAGCAATCCATTAAAAGAGTCAAGTAGAGAATAAAATCTACCATCTTTTATGATTTAAAAGTTTTTCATCACTTTTATCACGAGACTCGACAAATAATTAATCTACATCATCCACGCACTACGCGAAGGATATTCATTAGTGTCCACGACCATAAATTCCATGCACTACGGGCAAGGATATTTGTGTATTCATCAATGGTCATGATCATGCCAAATATCATCCATCAATGCACTACGGGCCAATGAGGACTTTTATCACATCATTTGAACATTACGGTTAATGATTACAATCCGAATAATCCTCAGTCATAATCATACCAAGTCCATCTATGCACTTACACGAGCCACGAGATGACTTTCAAAAAAATATAAACATGAGGATGATGACAATGATATAAGAATTCAATAAAACAAGTTCACGAATTAATTTATTCGAAAACTAATAACGTCCAAATTGTCAACATGATCTTTGCTTTGTAGAGTAATTCTCGAGAAGAATATTTCCATGAAAAATATCGGATGAAGCCTTGAAATATCGAGGATATTCCACTAATTTCATGGAGTATAGAAGTCAAAATTTTAACCAATTGAGTATAATAACGAATGGAATAACAAAAGAAATCACCATGCATGCGGTGCCCAGCATGATGACGAAAGTTATTCCAATGAGAATAATAATAACGGAACCAAGTCGTGTGAAATTCACAATCGGCGTGATGTCCCAACCGAATAATAAATGCGGAATAATAAATAATAGAATCCAGTCCCACAGAAAAGCATGACAGATATGATATATTCAAATGGAATAATAAATAAAGATTTTAACCAGTCCGTGTAAAACACACGACGTGATATTCCAATGAGAATAATAACAAAGACGGAACCGTCCGTCCTGTAAAACACACAAAGGCGAGGATGTTCCAATGAATAATAAAGATGTAATAATAAAATAATGTCACCAAGTATAGGGTAGTCCGCGTATACAGGTTATTCCAATAGAACAATAAAGAAATGGAATAACAGAAGTTCTCTTCTTGAATACAAAAGAAATAACACCCCTTACCGTAAAAGAACTGAATATAAGAGTAGTTAAGTAGCAGAATATTTTTCTTCTTTCTCTCTATAATTTTCTCTCTCTAGAGTTTCAGTGAATTCGTAAGAAATAATGAAGGAATGAGCTTCTATTTATAGGAGAATGAAAGTGTACTGTTCATGGCTGAAATTATTTGCATAATACGAATCTTCAATTTTTCAATCAACCAAACATTAAAATATAATATATATATATATACACACATGTTTTCAAAATATTTTTATCAATATAATAAATACACCACTTAATTTTTCTCCCCCATAACCAACATCAATCCCCCACCCACCCACCCAATAATCAAATTCACTACACTCTTACACATCACTATCACACTACCACTTTTTCACCATTTTCCACTCACACACCCATCACTTTCACATCTCATTTTCTCCCACCATATACTCAATACACACATATACTTCCATACGTATACTCTTTCATTTCCAAAATCATTTTCCCAGCACATATGGGCCCCACATGTGGACCCCACATTTAAAAATTTTCTATCGATTATTTTGAAAAATGGGTAAATAGGAATCCATAAAATAAGCAGACTTCATAAAAAATCACCTTAATAATTTTAACAACATTTATCATCTTTATTACAATTCACAATATTAATCGACCGTGTCATTCCTAGGAAAAAGGGGCTTTCGATAAGGATTTCTCCCTATCAGTGCCGCAATTAGGTGACCAAACCTCTCTTGGCGTAACTTCTAGACATCGTTAATATTGCAATTTATAATATTAATAACAACGTCATTTCAATTATTGATTTAATAATATATAAAATATCGACAATAATTGAATCAAATAACGTGAGATACTATCGCAACAATTACTATAGCAATAATTGAACAAAACCGAGTGACTTCTCACGTAAGCATTAATAATCAATACCGGTGTCTTACTATGCAACCACGCCAGATTCTTGTATTTTTTACTACCGGTAGTTCAACAAGATTAAAGGTAAAACTTCCGCCGTTATTTTTAATAAAATATTTTTGTCGTTTTCTCGATCCGGCAATAATTCCGTTATAGGGTCCACTGATGATTGTGTCGTCGTCATTTAATATTCCCCGACACAAAGAATATTCCCCGACCAATCGAATATAATACAACAACTTGCATACTTTACAAAATTAATAAATACTACCCACAACTATAATATTATATCAAATCCACACCATAATATTCAAAAAAATATTTCGAGAAATTTAAATCTTTATTTATAAAATCTGGGGTATCACAATCTCCCCTCCTTATGGAATTTCGCCCTCGAAATTTACGTACGTACCTGATATGCCGAACAGGTGAGGATACCTTGACTTCACTTCAAATTCTAACTCTTGAGGTATAACCTTTGAGTGTTGAATACGATTCTTCTTATCCAAGATTTTAATACGTATCTCCTCATACGTTAAATCTTCTGCTATCTCGTCCGGTTCTAAATTAATAATGTGGTTCGGGTCATCCACATATTTACGTAACATCGATACGTGATAAACGTTATGAACACGCAACATATTTGGCGGTAAAACGAGCCTATAAGCCACAGTTCCTACTCGATCTAGGATTTCAAATGAGCCAATAAAATCGAGGGTTGAGATTTCCTCTTTTCCTCGATTCTTGCTTCTAGAATAACGCCCTCTTGAACCTTCTTCTTCACATTCATCAGATTCAGGTGTGTAGCTTGAGCGGCTTTAACTTTATCGATTAAAGTCGATTCTACTCGTATATTCGTTATCTTCATGTGGGTCCCTAGAGTCTTTAACTCTATCTTCATCATTTGTAAGTTATACGAAATGAGTCTTTGTGTTAACAACATCGCACTCATAAATGCATACGATCTTCTACTCAACGCGTCAGCTACCACATTCACTCTTCCACGATGATATTAAATGGTATGGTCGTAATCTTCAAAAGCTCGAGCCAATGTCCTTGGCGCATGATACGTTCGTTTTGGTTGAAGAAATATTTAAGGGTTTTAGAAATGGGTTTTGTACTGGGGTCAATACAAAATTCGATTTTACGCTCTAGGGTAGGCTAAGAAGTCTTCAAGAATACATTAGGAATTTTATTAACAATAGAAATATCATTCAAAACTGTGACTCCAATCCATGACTTGGATAGTACGTCACATTGATACTTATCAACTTGTCATCGTCATTCACGACGTCGCCTACAGAAAGTCTGGCTTTGGTGCATTCCACACAAGGAAGTCAACAACGAAAGGATCAGAGCTCTTTACTTATGGCTTGATATGACAATGATTGACTTTAGTAGTTTGATTGCTTGAATTCGCATAACAGGTTGGTTAGGAATATGAAAGCTAACAACCTTACGAAAAACATGATGAGTAGTTAACCAATCGATTTCTAAAATCACATCAAAGGCAATTATTTTCAAAGAGATAAGATCGACAGGTAACGTGAAAGTGTTGATTTGAATAAAACAAGATTTATAAACAGTGGAGGTAACAAAGGTTTCTACTAATGAAGTTTCAATAAATAAGTCAAAGTCTAACTTCTCTGGAGTCAAATTTAAACGTTGAACGCAAGCAAGAGAGATAAAAGAATGGGTAGAACCGGTATCTAATAAGGTATAGACTTCGCAATAATTTATAATTAACTAACCCGTGCTAGCATTGTTCGGGTCACTCGCTTTTTGAGAAGTCACGAAAAACACTCTTCCTGAAACCACCGACTTTGTTTTGTCTGGGACGGCCTTTGATGCCTCCATCCCAGCTGGACTTGTCTTCGGTGCACGACAAAATCGGGCAAGGTGACCTTCTCTTCCATAATTGTAATATATTTTAGATGGCATCGCGCAGTTTGGACTGATGTATCCCTCCCCTCCGCATTTGAAGCATATGATAGGTGGTCGTTCTCCTTCCTTAACAACGGGTGCTGGTGCTGACGTCTTTCCATCATTGTTGAATCTCCTCTTCTTAAAATGTCCATTCTTATTATTTTGGCCATGATTACCACCGAAGTGGTTACCATTTCTGGCATGTTGATTCCCTTCACGCTTATTCTCACCGCTTCGATGACTGCTATCACTGGTATTATCATTTTGCTGGCTGCTCTCTTTTGGTTGGGTTGACTCATTATCATGCTCCAATAACTGAGCCCTATTAACAACATCTGAATACAAACACAGTTTATGAGAGATAAGATATTGACGTATCTCAGGTTTCAAACCTCTTAAAAACATTCGCGTCATTCTCTCCTCATTATCAACCAAATGGGACGCAAACCGGGACAACTAGGCAAACTTAGCTTCGTACTGCGATACGGTCATGTTGTTTTGTTCCAGCTTGATAAACTCCACCTCCTTCATGTGACGAATACTTTCGGGAAAGTACTTGTCATTGAACAACTCTTGGAACTTCTCCCAAGACATCTTGAGTGCGTCAGGCTGGGTACGTTTTACAGATTCCCACCAGTAATCTGCCTCTTCACGCAACATAAAAGTGACAAAGGGAACCTTTTGTTCCTCGGAGCATCCCAAGACATCAAATATCTTGCAGATCTACTTTATCCATGTCTCCGCTTTAAGTGGTTTTGGCTTTCCCAAAAACTCTGGTGGTCTCAGCTCCTTGAATTGCTTAGTGGTGACCAACCGTGGGTTGCCATTATTTTTACCTGCATTATTAACAGGAGCCGCCTTCGCCTGAGGTTGCATGAATTCTAAAAAGCTCCTAAATGTACCGTCGCTCGTCAATTGATCAGTGTTGTTGTTTACAGGAGGATTATCGCCATCCTGTTGCTCATTGTCCTGATTATTGATCTGTGGACACTCAACTGTCTCATGTGCTCCATTGATATTCTCAACATTCTCGGATGTCATTTTCAAATCCTGCCACAAAACAATGGTTAAATAACATATCACATATTATCCTATACTACGACCGACCAATTTAAATATCAAATAAACTTAGGTAGGTCATACTTAGCGAAAGAATTCCCCGTCTCTCCCTCCTAGTTCTTGTCTCACATCTTAGCAGGATCATATCCTAAGCTTTGATACCAAATGTGGCGCCCCAAAAATAGGTATACATCACCCATCTTGAGTCGCCAAATACATGGTACAAAATTCAAATACAAACTAATAATATAGCGATCGTGTAAAATACGACAAAAAATATATCTTTGTGAGTTTAAATACAAATATTATCTTCTGAATAATATCCATTCTCAAATAGAGTCCTCGTTACATTTATTATCACACTATTTTACAGAATAGTGAGGACTACTAAGACACCATCACTCCGTTCCCCGACTAGTCCCAGCTACGTTCTCATTTCCTGAAGAGAACAGTGAAAGAAAGGGTGAGATTAACTAGCCCAGTAAAAAATATTATGACTAAGATAATGCAGAATAAATTATCATTAGTCTTCAACAATGTTAAACTGATAATATACAATAGACATCAAGTTTAACTGCAGCGGAACAAGCAATCCATTAAAAGAGTCAAGTAGAGAATAAAATCTACTATCTTTTAATTGACGCGGATTCTTGATTTAGTTAAAGATACCATCCCCAAACAGACGGACAATCGAGAGAGACTATTCAAACTCTTGAAGATTTATTAAGACTCGTGTCCCTAGACTTCAAGGCGGTTGGGATAAGTATTTACCATTGGTAGAATTCTCCTACAACAACAGTTATCGAGCAAGTATAGGTGTAGCTCCATTTGAAGCATTATATGCACGAAAATGTCGTTCTCGAATATGTTGGGATGAGGTGGGTGAAGCAACATTGTTGGGACCCGAAGTTAAATCACGATATGACTCACCGAAAAGATCCAAATGATTCGACAACGATATAAACGCACAAGATCGACAAAAGAGTTATGCAGATCTTCATCGAAAAGACGTGGAATTTAGTGTAGGGGATCATGTATTATTACGAGTTGCTCCATGGAAGGGAGTTACAAGATTTGGGAAGAGAGGAAAGCTCAATCCACGATTTATTGGTCCATTTCAAATTCTTGACCGAGTAGGAAATGTAGTGTGACGCCCCCAAAATAGGTATACATCACCTATTCTGAGTTGTCAATACATGGTACAGAAACAACTACAATTTTATTATTACAACCGTAAAACTGTGAGTTTGAATACAAATATTATCTTCTAGACAATATCAATACTCAAATAAATCCTCATCACATTTATTGATACATTATTTTACAAAATGGTGAGGACTACTAAACAATCCTTTCTAAAACCTTCATTCCATACCCAGAGCTAAATCTTCGCTTATATTTTTCGCCTCCACGAGAAAAATGGAACAAAAAGGAAAAGGGTGAGCTCAACTAGCTCGAGAAAAGAATATTATGACTAAGATAATATACAACAAATTATCGTTAGTCTTCAACAGGAAAAATCTAATAGAATACAATAGACAACAAATTTTAAATCAATATTACAATGAAATAATAATTCATTAGAAGAGTTAAGCGAGAATGCAAACTACTATCTTCTATGTATGAATTTAAAAGTTCATCGTCGATATTTTATCCTGTAACATCAATCAATATACATCTGGAATCAAATATTCATCTTTGCACTACTGGCCAAAGATATTCATCGATTAGTCATTCATTTAAAAACACTGCTCATCTTTGCACTACTGAGCCAAAGATATTCTTGAAAATCATTCATCTTTGCACTACTACACGGGCCAAAGATATTCAATAATATCATCATTTAAGGCGAGGATGATGAAAATATTTTTAAAGAACGAATCCAATGAAACAAAATGACAAGGATTAAGGATTAAGGATTCGTACTTTGTTTTATCCATGTCCAACAATACCTCAAAAATAATCATAGTGGTGTAAAATTCAAGAATGATCAAAACATGGATACAATCGAGTTAGTATCCGAATAGATGTTTTAGACGAAAAGAAGAAATTTTATTTTTCGATGAATAGTCAGATATCGTGAATAGTCTTGTATATCGTGAATAAGTAACTCAAACACCAAAAGATAGAAATTCCACAAAAAACATCTTCACGCTTAATGATAATAGTACTCGTGAATAGTAACTCGTGAATAGTAACTCATGAATAGTAACTCGTGAATAGTAACTCATGAATAGTAACCCCGAGCATGAAAAAGTTCCAAATTTGATAAAAACTTGGATCAACATTTCAAAGATAATGATATTGAAGAAATAATATCATTACGAAAAAAAATAATATCCACTTACCTCGAAAGATCGATCTTACTGGTTGAAACAACAGGATATAGTCTTAAGAAGGAACTTGCCGTATAGCAATACTCAAAGTATACTCAAAATACTCACAAGAATAAACTCGATAATATAGAGAGAAAAACTTGATTTACGGTGTGATTTTCAATTCTAACCTAAGCACCCTATTTATAGGAAAATGCTTAGAACACCAAAAAGAAAAAATTTAATAAAATAATAATATAATTAAAAAATTCAAGCCCACCTTAGACCAACTGAATTCAGCACATTTATATCACATTTGGGATTGCAAAAAACGTTTTTCTTAAATAAAACAATTAAAACTTCCAAAAATTAATTATTTGAACTTTAGAGCTTCAAAATTCATAATTAATAGCCCTTTCATCGGAGAATTGAATCTCACGAGTTTTTATAGGAAATTCAATTCTCTACAACTTTGCGAAAAGAAAGTTTTCCAAATTCCAAATAGAAATTGGCCAAAAATCCACAAGCAGGCGATTTTACAGTATAATCAAATTTCGATCGATAAATGGGGTCCACCGTCATGTTTAACATGTTTTAAACATTTATTGCAACAAAAATACTCTTCCTCCTCGTATACTCATATATCCCACATTAGTTGTAAAAATATCACCATTAATATATTATTAAAATAATATATTTAAATGAATTATTTTATCGAGAAAAGATAAAATATTAATTTTCAACAATTGTCATTTTAAAATTTTCTCCATCTATATCCACATAAAATCAATATTTTTCTCATCATATAAATCAATAATTAATTATTCACAAATAATATTACGAGAATCACAATATTGACAACCGTGTTCCTGTGAAAGAGGGGCTTTCGATAAGAATTTCTTCTTCTTGGCGCGCAATTAGGTGACCAAACCTCTCCTTAGACGAACTTTCTAGACATTGCCAATAATGTTATCTAATAATATTATTCGGATAATATGAATTATTGCTTCGATAATGAAAATATTTGTGTAATGACAATTATTGAAACAACAACAATATAAAATATCAACGCAAAGAATTATTAACTCAATAAAATCTTTGAGCGATAATTCTTGTAACCATTATTGAGTAGTGCCTTCTTACGTAAGAATCAATAATTGGTGCAATACTGGTGTCTTCTTGTTTCGACAACGCGTATTAGTGTTTTTAACCACCGGGTATTCCAACAATATTAACTGTAACAACTACTGTAGTTATTTAAAAACAACTTATATTTGTCGTTTTCTTCATCCAATCGCTTTCCGTTATGGGGCCCACACATGGTCTAGGCAAATCGATACGAATATTCCCAACAGATCACGAATATTCCACGACCAAACGAATATTCCCGAAGCGATAATGAATATTTTATAACCACTTGCTTATTTTGAAATATTTGCGTATTTAACCCTTAACTATCCACATTAATCAAATCAACCCTTACTATTTCAAAATAATAAATAAAGGAAATTCCTTTTTATTTAAAAATTTGAGGGTCTTACAACCTCCCTCCTTATGAAATTTAAGTCCTCGACATTGGCGTCGTGCACAGTGTTTGAAAAGGTGAGGATACCTCGCTTTCATTTCCGTTTCCAATTACGGTCATTTCCTCTATAGCATGATTCCTCCACAAAACTTTAACTTGTGGTATGACCTTTCTTGGCGTAGGACATGCTCCTTCCTATCCAAGATCTTGGCAGTGTACCTCCTCATACGTTAAGTCTTGGCTATCTCGTCCCGGTTCTAACTTCAATAACGTGGTTGGGTATTTCACATATTTACTGAAGTACGGATATGTGAAACACATTATGAACACGAGACATACTCGGAGATAACGCAAGTCTATAGGCTACATTTCCTACTCGGTCGAGAATTTGAAATGGACCAATAAATGCGTGGATTGAGCTTTCCTCTCTTCCCAAATCTTGTAACTCCTTCCATGGAAGCAACTCGTAACAATACATGATCCCCACATTAAATTCTACGTCCTTTCGATGAAGATCCGCATAAACTCTTTTGTCGATCTTGTGCCGTTTTGTATCGTTGTCGAATCATTTGGATCTTTTCGGTGAGTCATACGTCTTAACTTTCGGGTCCCAACAATGTTGCTTCACCCACCTCATCCCAACATATTGGAGAACGACATTTTTAAATCCATATAATGCTTGAATGGAGCCACACCTATACTTGCACGATAAGCTGTTGTTATAGGAGAATTCCACCAATGGTAAATACTTATCCCAACTACCCTTGAAGTCTAGGACACACGAGTCTTAATAGATCTTGAAGAGTTTGAATAGTCCTCTCGATTGTCCGTCTGGTTTGGGGATGGTATCTTAGAACTAAATCGCAAATCCGTGCCCATAGCTTTTTTGCAAGCTAACCCAAAATCTTGAAGTGAATCTTGGGTCACGATCCGAAACTATGGATACAGCACGCCATGCAACCTCACAATCTCATTCACGTCATACTGCAAGACGTTCAAGGAATAAGTCTCCGTATCGGCAAGAAATGAAGCGGAACTTGGTTAATCTATCAACAATAACCCAAATAGCATTGATGCCTTGAGAAACCGTAGGAAGACCCGTAACGAAATCCATGGTAATGTGTTCCCACTTCCATTCCGGAATCTCAAGTGGTTGCAACGGACCCTTAGGTACAAGATGCTCGGCCTTTACATGTTGGCAAGTTAAACACATCGAGATAAACTTTGCAATCTCTCTCTTCATAATGTTCCACCAAAATGTATGTCGAAGATCACGATACATTTTAGTACTTCCAGGATGGATTGCAAATGGCGTATTGTGTGCCTCCATCATAATCTTGTACTTCAAATCGAGTCGTTAGGAACACAAAGTCTAGAGTGGACTCAAGTATTCCTTCTTCATCAATTCTCGCTTAGGAATAGCTCCTTCTTGTACTTTCTTCTTCATACGCATCATTCCGGCCTACGGTGGCTTGAGCAACCTTAACTTTTTCTATTAAAGTTGGCTCTGTCGTATACTTGACATCATCGCTTTCGTTCCGCATATGATCTTCTACTCGATCGTCATTTACCACGTTCGCTTTTACCGGGATGGTATTGAATAGTGTGGTCGTAGTCTTTCAATAGCTCGAGCCAGCGTCATTGCCGCATGTTGAGTTCTTTTTGAGTGAAGAAATATTTAAGGCTTTTATGGTCGAATATATCTCCACTTTCTCCTATATAGATAGTGCCTCCATATTTTTAAGCCTTGAAACGCATTGCTAACGCTACTCTAGATCATGAGTAGGATAATTCCTCTCATACTCTTTAAGTTGTCGCGAGGCATAGGCTATGACTTTCCCCACGTTGCATGAGAACACATCCTAACCCTTTGCACGAAGCATCGTTGTAGATAACAAATCCATCCGAACCGGATGGTATTGTTAGAGCAGTCTTAAAATAAGTCTCCTCTTAAGCTCTTGAAACTTTTCTCGCATTCTTCGCTCCAAAGCAATTTTGTATCCTTCCGAGTTAGGCGAGTTAATGGAGTAGCGATTAGAAAACCCTTCCACGAATCTCCGATAATAACCAATTAAGCCCAAAAAGCTACGTCTTGATCATGCAAACTTGGTTGCTCCCAACTTTGTATTGCTTCAATCTTGGCGGATCAACAGATACTCCATGTTTTGACACCACGTGCCCAAGGAATGCTACTTCCTCGAGCCGAACTCGCATTTCTTCAATTTGGCATTTAGTTGGTTTTCACGAAGCCTTTGGAGTACCGAATTCAAATGGTGCTCATGATCTTCACGACTTTTGGAATATATAAGGATGTCATCAATAAAGACAACAACAAAGCGATCCAAATATTCCTTGAATACTCGGTTCATCATATCCATGAAAGCCAGCGAGGAGCATTAGTTAGTCCGAAAGACATGACTAAGAATTCATAATGCCCATCTGGGAGTTACGAAGGCGGTCTTTGGAATATCCTCGATTCTAATCTTGATTTCATGATATCTAGAATCGAAGATCGATTTTGAAAAGAATTGTGCCCGCTATATTTGGTCAAACAAGTCATCAATACGAGGTAGAGGATACCTATTCTTGATGGTGACATGGTTCAATTCCAGATAGTCAATACAAAAAGTCGCATACTCCCGTCTTTCTTCTTTACAAATAAAACAGAGCACCCCAGGGAGATGTCTTGGGGAATGAAACCGATGTCCAACAATTCTGTAGTTGGACCTTTAACTCCTGAAGTTCAATAGGAGCCATTCGATATGGGGTTTTAGAAATGGGCTTTGTACCGGGTTCAAGATCAATAAAGAATTCAACTTCACGTTACGGGGTAGGCAAAGGAAGTTCTTGAAATCGTCGGAAAAGTCAATAACAACGGGAATATTATTCAAATTTGGCGTGTCTTTATTCAAATCCATAACATGGGCTAAGAAAGCTTGACATCCGTTTTTAATAAGCGAATAGCTTTATGATTAGATATGACGGTGATCGATTTTAATGGTTTAGTTGCTTGAATTAAATACAACGGGTTTGGTTAGGAATATGAAAACTAACAACCTTACGAAAACAATCAATTTTGGCATGATGAGTAGTTAACCAATCAATCCTAAAATCACATCAAAAGCAAGTATCTTTAAAGAGATAAGGTCAACGGGTAAGGTAATGGTGCCAACTTGAATCAAACAAGATTTATAAATAGTGGATGTGATGAAAGTTTCTCTAAAGAAGTTTCCACAGATAGGTCAAAGTCTAATTTCTCCGAGTCGAGTTTAAGCGTTGAGCACATGCGGAGAGATAAATGAATGGGTAGCACCGGATCAAGTAAGGTATAAACTTCGAGAAATTATAAATAGCTTACCCGTGATCACCTCGTTTGGGTTCTCGCATTATGACCGATCCACAACAAACGCTCTTCCGGAATCGTTGACTTTGACTTTTACGGGACGATCTTTTGAGTCACCGTCCCCATTGAACTAGGTTTTGCTCTTGTCTGATCTCGAGCGATATGTCCTTCCTTTCCACAATTATAGCATTTCTTGAATGTTGTGGGCGGTTTGGACCGATATGTCCCTCTTTTCGCATTTGTAGCATATATAATGGGGTGGTCGTTCTCCTCCCTTAGAACCCGATTCTTTACCAAAGCCCGTCATCTTCACATAATCGTTGTTAAATCTCCTCTTTTAAAATCTCCTCCCGACTTCGCTTCTTCTATTTTCATGGCCATGATTACCACCAGAGTGGTTACCATTTCATCCCGCTATTTCTTTCTCCGCAGTTATCATTATTCTATTGACCGCTATCTACGATCGATCCTGGTTGTGGTCCCTCGGTTGGTAGTACTTTCGTTATCTCGCTTTCTAATAATTGAGCCTCATTTACAACATCCTGAATAAAGAGAAAATTTATGAGAAATGAGATCTTGGACGTATCTTGGGTTTCAAACCTCTAAGAAACATCCGCGTCATCGTTCCTCATTCTCCACCAAATGAGGTGCAAACACGGATAACTCTGCAAACTTTGCCTCGTCTTGAGACACCGCGTGTTGTTTTTTTGTTCAATCGATGAACTCTACTTCCTTCATATGACGAACACTTTCGGAAAGTATTTGTCATTAAATAGCTTCAAACGTCTCCCAGAGACATCTTTGAGTGCGGTGGATGGATGTACGCAACTTCATTCTCCCACCGATGATCTGCGCGCCACACGGAACATAAAGGTGGCGAATGGAACCTTCTGTTCTCCGTGCATCCCAAGACATCGAATATCTTGGTAATTTGTTTGACCCATGTTTCCGCCGGCATGATCGGATGAACAGTGTAGTGCAAAGATGAGCAGTGTTTAAATGAACATGACCCAATCGATGAATATCTTTGGCACAGTAGTGCAAAGATGAATATTTGATTCGGATGTATATTGATTGATGTTACGAGGGGATAAAAGATGAGCGATGAACTTTTAAATTCATACATAGAAGATAGTAGTTTGCATTATCTACTTAACTCTTCTAATGAATTATTACTTCATTGCGAATATTGATTTAAAATTTGTTGTCTATTGTGATATTCTATTAAATTTTTCCTGTTGAAGACTAACGGTAATTTGTTGTATATTATCTTAGTCATAATATTCTTTCTTGAGCTAGTTGAGCTCACCCTTTTCCTTTTGTTCCATTTTTCTCGGGAGGCGAGAATATAGCGAGTCTGCAGTCGGGTATGGAATGAAGGTTTTAGAAAGGATTGTTTAGTAGTCCTCACCATTTTTTGTAAAATAATGTATCAATAAATGTGATGAGGATTTATTTGGGTATAGATATTGTCTGAAGATAATATTTGTATTCAAACTCACAGCTTCTTGTTGTAATAATAAAGTTGTAGTTGTTTACGTACCATGTATTGACAAATCGGAATAGGTGATGTATACTATTTTGGGGCGTCATGATTGGTATCGAGCTTAGGGATATGATCTCTGGTGGAGATCGGGGAATAGAACTAGGAGGGAGAGGCGAGTAAATCCTTTCTAGTGTGTCCTACCTAAGCTTATTTGTTAGTTGGTCAAGTATATAGGGATATTATGTGATATATTGATTTCCTTAATTAACCCTTGTTTTATGACGATGATTTGAGAATGTCGTGAGAATATTAACAATGGAAATGAGGCCAGTGGAGACGCTTGTACTCACCAACGAGGAGAACGTACAATGAGTGGCAAATGTTCCTCCTTTGAACAACACCATTGAAGCGAGATGATGAGCGAGGGATGTTTAGAAGTTTTTGCGATTCATGCAAAAATCGCATTTAGGAGACTCGTGTTCAAAATACAGGAGGAAATGATAGCAATTCACGGGTTGTCACAACCAAGCGATTCAAAGAGTTGGGACCACCAGAATTTAAGGGAAAGCGGATCCGATCATGGCGGAAACATGGGTCAAGCAAAATTACCAAGATATTCGATGTCTTGGGATGCACGAGGAGGAGCAGAAGGTTCCATTCGCCACCTTTATGTTCCGTGGTGAGGCGGACTCTTTGGTGGGAGTCTCGTAAGCGTACCCATCCAAATTCCGCTTTCGGCGTGTCTTGGGAGGCGTTTGAGAGACTATTTAATGACAAATACTTTCACGAAAGTGTTAAATCGTATGAAGGAAGTGGAGTTCATCGATTAGAGCAAAACAACATGGCGGTGTGTCTCGATGCGAGGCAAAGTTTGCGAGTTATCGAGTTTGCACCTCATTTGGTGGAGAATGAGGAGCGTATATGGCGGGATGTTTCTTAGAGGTTTGAAACCCGGCGTACGTCGATATCTCATTTCTCATAAACTTTCTCTTTATTCGGATGTTGTAAACGAGGCTCAATTATTAGGCGAGATAACGAGTACGGTCGGCCGAGGACCATAACGAGGATCGTACCGGAGATAGCGATCAGCGAGAATAATGATAACTGCGGAGAAAAGCGAGGACAGACGAAATGGTAACCACTCGGTGGTAATCATGGTCATGAAAAGCGAAGAAGCGAGTCGGGAGGAGATTTTAAAAGAGGAGATTTAACAACGACCGTGTGAAGACAACGGTCTGCGTGAATCGCTGGTTCTAAGGGAGGAGAACGACCACCGGTCATATACTCTACAAATCGGAAAAGAGGGACATATCGATCAAACCGCCCACAACAGTTCAAGGTATGCTATAATTGTGGAAAGGAAGGACATATCGCTCGAGATTATGCGATGGCGAAACCTAGTTCAATGAGGCGGTGACTCAAAAGATCGTCCCGAAAAGTCAAAGTCAACAATTAAGGAAGAAGCGTTTGTTGTGACTGGTCATAATCGAGAGAACTCAAACGAGGTGATCACGGGTAAGCTATTTATAAATTCTTGCGAAGTTTATACCTTACTTGATACCAGTCTTTACCCATTCATTTATCTCTCCTGCATGTGCTCAACGTTTAAACTTAACTCCGGAGAAATTAGACTTTGACCTATCTGTGGAAACTCCGTTAGGAGAAACTTTCATCACATCCTTTGTTTATAAATCTTGTTTGATTCAAGTTGGCACCATTACCTTACTCATTGACCTTATCTCTTTAAAGATACTTGCTTTTGATGTGATTTTAGGGATTGATTGGTTAACTACTCATCATGCCAAAATTGATTGTTTTCGTAAGGTTGTTAGTTTTCATATTCCTAACCAACCTTGTTATGCGGATTCAAGCAACTAAACCATTAAAATCAATCACTGTCATATCTAGTCATAAAGCTATTCGTTTATTGAAAAACGGATGTCAAGCTTTCTTAGCCCATGTTATGGATTTGAATAAAGACACGTCAAATTTGAATAATATTCCTGTTGTTATTGACTTTCCTGACGTATTTCCTGAAGAACTTTCCGGTCTACCCCCAGAACGTGAAGTTGAATTCTTTATTGATCTTGAACCTGGTACAAAGCCCATTTCTAAAACCCCATATCGAATGGCTCCTATTGAACTTCAGGAGTTAAAGGTCCAACTACAGGAATTGTTGGACATCGGTTTCATTCGTCCTAGTACATCTCCTTGGGGTGCTCCTGTTTTATTTGTAAAGAAGAAAGAAGCGGGGAGTATGCGACTTTGTATTGACTATCGGGAATTGAACAATGTCACCATCAAGAATAGGTATCCTCTACCTCGTATTGATGACTTGTTTGACCCGATTCTGAGGGGCACAATTCTTTTCAAAATCGATCTTAGATTACGGATATCATCATTTGAAGATTAGAACGAGGATATTCAAAAGACCGCCTTAAACTTCGGTATGGGCATTATGAATTCTTAGTCATGTCTTTTCGGACTAACTAATGCTCCTGCTGCTTTCATGGATATGATGAACCGAGTATTCAAGGAATATTTGGATCGGTTTGTTGTTGTCTTTATTGATGACATCCTTATATATTCCAAAAGTCGTGAAGATCATGAGCACCATTTGAAAATTTGGTACTCCAAAGGCTTCGTGAAAACAAACTATATGCCAAATTGAAGAAATGCGAGTTACGGCTTGAGGAAGTAGCATTCCTTGGGCATGTGTGTCGAAACATGGAGTATCTGTTGATCCCGTGAAGATTGAAGCAATACTGAAAGTTAGAACAACCAAAGTCGGTGGCCAAAATCGTAGCTTTTTGGGCTTATTTGGATATTATCGAAGATTCGTGGAAGGGTTTTCTCGAATCGCTACTCCATTAACTTAGCTAACTCGGAAGGATACAAAATTCGTTTGGAAGCGAAGAATGCGAAAAAAGTTTCCAAGAGCTTAAGAGGAGACTTATTTCTAAGACTGTTCTAACAATACCATCCGGTTCGGATGGATTTGTTATCTCGTGATGCTTCGGCAAAGGGTTAGGATGTGTTCTCATGCAACGTGGGAAAGTCATAGCTTATGCCTCGCGACAACTTAAAGAGTATGAGAGGAATTATCCTACTCATGATCTAGAGTTAGCGTGACGATCGTTTTTTGGCTTAAAAAGATATGGAGGCACTATCTATATGGGGAGAAAGTGGAGATATATTCGGACCATAAAAGCCTTAAATATTTCTTCACTCAAAAGAACTCAACACGCTGCAGCTGACGTTGGCTCGAACTATTGAAAGACTACGACCACACTATTCAATACCATCCTGGAAAAGCGAGCGTGGTAGTGACGCGTTGAGTAGAAGATCATATCGGGGAGCAGTGCGATGATGTCAAGTATACACATAGAGCCAACTTTAATAGAAAAGTTAAGGTTGCTCGAGCCACCGGCCGGGAGTCGTCGTATGAAGAAGAAAGTACAAGAAGGAGCTATTCCGGAAGCGAGAATTGATGAAGAAGGAATACTTCGAGTCCACTCTAGACTTTGTGTTCCTAACGACTCTGATTTGAAGTACAAGATTATGATGGAGGCACACAATACACCATTTACAATCCATCCTGGAAGTACTAAAATGTATCGTGATCTTCGACATACATTTTGGTGGAACAATATGAAGAGAGAGATTGCAAAGTTTATCTCAATGTGTTTAACTTGTCAACGTGTAAAGGCGGAGCATCTAGTACCTAAGGGTCCGTTGCAACCACTTGAGATTCCGAATGGAAGTGGGAACACATTACCATGGATTTAGTTCTGGGTCTTCCTACGGTTTCTCAAGGCATCAATGCTATTTGGGTTATTGTTGATAGATTAACCAAGTCTGCTTTCATTTCTTGCCGTCGATACGGAGACTTATTCCTTGAACGCCTTGCTAGTATGTACGTAAATGAGATTGTGAGGTTTCATGGCATGCTGTATCCATAGTTTCGGATCGTGACCCAAGATTCACTTCAAGATTTTGGGTTAGCTTGCAAAAAGCTATGGGCACAGATTTGCGATTTAGTTCTAAGCATACCATCCCCAAACAGACGACGACAATCGAGAGGACTATTCAAACTCTTGAAGATTTATTAAGACTACGTGTCCTGAACTTCAAGGGCGGTTGGGATAAGTATTTACCATTGGTAGAATTCTCCTACAACAACGATTTATCGAGCAAGTATAGGTGTAGCTCCATTTGAAGCATTATATGGGCCGAAAATGTCGTTTCTCCAATATGTTGGGATGAGGTGGGTGAAGCAACATTGTTGGGACCCGAAAGTTAAATGCGTATGACTCTACCGAAAAGATCCAAATGATTCGACAACGATACAAAGCGGCACAAGATCGACAAAAAAGAGTTATCGCGGATCTTCATCGAAAGGACGTGGAATTTAGTGTAGGGGATCATGTATTATTACGAGTTGCTCCATGGAAGGGAGTTACAAGATTTGGGAAGAGAGGAAAGCTCAATCCACGATTTATTGGTCCATTTCAAATTCTTGACCGAGTAGGAAATGTAGCCTATAGACTTGCGTTACCTCCAAGTATGTCTCGTGTTCATGATGTGTTTCACATATCATTATCAGTAAATATGTGAAAGACCCAAACCACATTATAGAGTTAGAACCGGATGAGATAGCCGAAGACCTAACGTATGAGGAGGTACCTGTCAAGATTTTGGATAAGAAAGAGCATGTCCTACGCGCAAAGGTCATACCACAAGTTAAAGTTTTGTGGAGGAATCATGCTATAGAGGAAATGACCTGGGAATTGAAAACGGAAATGAAAGCGAGGTATCCTCATCTTTTCGAAACATCAGGTACGTACGTCAATTTCGAGGACGAAATTTCATAAGGAGGGGAGGTTGTAAGACCCCAACTTATTATTAATGAAATTTAATTTTCTCTATTTATTATTTTGAAATAGTAAGGGTTGATTTGATTAATGTGGATAGTTAGGGGTTAAATACGTAAATATTTCAAAATAAGCAAGTAGTTATAAAATATTCATTGTTGTCGGGGAATATTTAGGTTTGGTCGTAGAATATTCAGTCTTGTCGGGGAATATTAAATGCGACAGTAGCAGCCATGTGTGGGCCCCATAACGTGAAAGCGATTGGATGAAGAAAATGACAAATATAAGTTGGTTAAAAATAACTTGGTAGTAGTTATTCTGAATTAAGATTGTTGGAATACCCGGTGGTTAAAATACGATGTCTGGCGTGGTTGCAAGATGGCACCGGTATTGCACGCATATTGTTGAATTATTGATCCTTACGTAAGAAGGCACTACTCAATAATTTTCCACGATAATTCTTGTTCAATATTTTATTTTATTGATTCAATAATTCTTGCGTTGATATTTTATATTATTGTTGTTCAATAATTGTCACTTTGCACATTATCTCCATTATCGGATCAATAATTCATATTATTTAAATAATATTATTAGATAGCATTATTGGCAATGTCTAGAAAGTTACATCGAGGAGAGGTTTGGTCACCTAATTGCTTGCAAGAAGAGAGAGAAATCTTTATCGAAAGCCCCCTCTTTCTGAGGAGCGGCTGGTTGTCATAATTGTGATTACGTAATATTATTTGTGAATAATTAATTATTGATTTATATGATAAGAAAATATTTATTTGATGTGGATATAAATGACGGATTTATTTATTTTATGTGGTTATAATTGAATGATTTAATGTTGAGGTGTTTTATCGGTAATTTTGTTGGAATGGAGGTATTAAAAATCAAATCGAGATTTTTTACGATATATTGCGTGAGTTATAATTTTTAATCCGACCGTTGGATCGTTGTAATTTTTGGATATATTATACATACATAAGTTGAGTATATGTCCACAAATTTTGAACCGTTAAAATGAACGAATGATTTGTTATGAATTTTAAGAGGTGACCGATTCGGAAATTAGGTTTATAATTGATTTTGGTGGAAAATTCTAGAATTGAGTGGGCCCCACTTGTGGTTGGTGAAGAAAAGTGCTGAATTTTATTTCAAATGTGGTGGGTGGCAATAATAGCGAGTAAAAAGCCATCGCAAGTGGTGTCAAGTCTGCTTGGTAGGGCTAACATTTTCCTATAAATAGAGGACTAAGTTAGAATTGAAAATCACAATTGAAACATAAGCTTTCATGTGAGACCCCAGATTTTATCAATAAAGATTTAAATTTTGTCAAAATAATTTTTATATTATGGTGTGAATTTGAGATAATATTATAGTTGTGGGTAATATTTATAAATTTTGCAAAGTATGCAAGTGGTTATATTATATTCGATTGGTTCGGGAATATTCGATTTAGCGGGGAATATTAAATGCAACGGCTCAATTATTGGTGGACCCCACAATGTAATTTTATTGTCGGATTGAGAAAACGACAAAAATATTTTATTGAAATAACGGCGGAAGTTTTACAGTAGTTCTTTTGTTGAACTACTTTCGGTAGTAAAAAAATGCGATGTCGTAAGGTTGCGTAGTAAGCATTGCGGTATTGATTATTGATGCTTATGTGAGAAGTCACTAAGTTTGATTCCATTATTGTCGATTAATAATATGAATTATTATAACGATAATGACGCTTTTGTTTTATTCAGTATTATTAACATAATAAAATGAAAACATCTTTTATATAAAATAGAATACTTTATTAAAGTTATTACATAAATAGAATATATTATATTTTATTATGCGTAGTGTTGCATAGTATTTTTGCATAGTGTTTTGCATAGTATTGCATAGTGTTTGCATAGTAAAATATTTTTATATAAATAGAATATATTATATTTTATTTAAAAGATTTTTCTTTAAATATGGATCGTCGATTAAAGTAAATCAATCCAGATAGTTCATAGATTAATTCTTATGCATTTCATTTTCCTATAAATAGAAGCTCATTCCTTCATTATTTTCTTACGAATTCATTGAAACTCTAGAGAGAAAATATATAGAGAAGCTATAGAGAAAAGTTATAGAAAGAAGAAGAGTATTCCGCTACTTCACTACTTCTTACATATTCAGTTCTTTTACGGTAAGGGGTGTTATTCTTTCTTCTTGAAGAGAACTTCATTATTCCATTCATTATTATTACATTGGAATAACTTTTGTAAAAGTGGTATACCCTATACATAACTTTGTATATACGGCGTACCCTATACTTGGTGAAATCCTTATGTTAATCCATTCATATCATTCTGTTGGAATAACTTTTATATCTGTGCGGTTTACCCTATACTTGGTGACATTCTTCTATTATTACATTGGAACATCACATGCATGTGTTTTATCTGGGACTGGTTCCGTCATTATTATTCTGCTGGAACATCCTGTTCATGTGTGTTTTACACCGACCGGTTCCGCTCTTTATTATTCTCATTGGAACATCACATGCATGTGTTTTACACCTAACTGGTTCCGCTCTTTATCATTCATTGGAATATCCTATCTGTGTGTTTTACACCTGATCCGGTTCCATCTTTATTATTCTATTGGAACATCCCGCTTGTGAATTTCACCGACCCGGTTCCGTTATTATTATTACATTGGAATAACTTTTGTCTACATCTGGCAATCGCATGTACATGGTGATTTATTTTGTTATTCTATTCTTTATTATACCCAAATGGTTAAAACTTTGACTTTTATACTCCATGAAATTAGTAGAATATCCTTGATATTTGCGTTTCATCCAATATCTTTTCATGGAAATATTCTTCCGATCATTCTTGAATTTTACTCTCTGAAACAAATGTCGTGTTGACAATTTGACGTTAATAATTCATGGATTAAATAATTCTTGAACTTGTTTTATTGAATTACTATGTCATTGTCATCATCCTCATGTTATATTATGTTATCTTTGGCTTACGTGCATAGATGAACTTAGTATGATTATGATCGTGGATCATTCGGTATAATCATGACTTGATATAAATGATGTGACAAAAGTCCTCGGTGGCACTCGTAATGCATGATGATGGATAGTTTTGGTATGATTATGACCGAGGATGATTCGGTATAGTCATGACCATTGATAATTTGATGAAAATCCTTGGCCGTGGTATGCGAGGATGATTAGATGTGGTGGTTTATTTATTAAAATCGAGTCTCAAATGATAAAAATTGATGAAAACCTTTTAAAACCTAAAAGATAGTAGACTTTATTCTCTACTTGACTCTTTTAATGGATTGCTTATTCATTGCAGCTTAAACCGTTGTCTATTGTATTTTATCGGTTTAACATCATTTGTTGAAGGCTAATGATAATTTATTCTCGCATTATCTTAGTCATAATATTTCTTCTTGGGCTAGTTGAGCTCACCCTTTCTTTCACCGTTCTCTTGTGAAATGTGAACATAGCCGAGACGAGTCGGGGAGCGAAGTAATGGTCCGAGAGGATAGCATTAGTAGTCCTCACTATTCGTGAAATAGTGTGATAATAGTTGTAATGAGGACTCTTTTTGAGTTTGTATAATATCTAGTAGACAATATTTGTATTCAAACTCACGATTTATGTCGTATTGTATAACGACAGTTATTATATTAGTAAGTCGTATTTGAATTTATGTACCATGTAAGTGGCGACCCAAGATGGGTGACGATACCTCATTTTGGGGCGTCACGGTTGGTATCGAGCCATAAGTGTGAAGAGCCCCGAGCCTCTCATTTGGTGACTTCTGTTGATGGGGAATGCCGAAGCCCGGACTCTCTCTCCGTAGGGACGCCTTGAGTCTTTCGGTGGCAAGGCGATAGATAGTACCAATGTGAGGTCTTGACACAAGTTGGTGTCGAGTCACAGCTTAGTATCGTAGCTTAGGATATGATCCTGGCTAAGATGTGAGAATAGTACTAGAGGGGAGAGACGGGAATACCTTCGCTAGTAGTATGACCTACCTAAGTTTATTTGGTATTTAATTGGTCGGTCGTAGTATAGGGATAATATGTGATATGTTAATTAACCCTTGTTTTGTGGCGGTGTTTGAGAATGGCATCTCGAAAATGTTGAGATAAGCAATGAAGCACATGAGAGTGTTGATTCACCAAACAAAAGGTAACGACCAACAACACGATAATAATCATCTTGGTGGCAACGGCTATCGAATAATGATAACCATCGTGGGGAAATTATCATGCTAAGAATGGTAACCACTTGATTGGTAATCATGGCAAAGATAATAGAAGTGGAAATTGCAAGAAGAGAAGGTCATTTAGCTCAATTTTGTTGTGCACCAAAGTCAAGTCTAGTTTGGAGCGGTGGCACCAAAGGTGGATATGGACAAAACAAAGTCGTTGGTTTTAGGAAGTGCATTTTTCATGACTTCTCAAAAGCGAGTAAACCGAACGAAGTTAGCACGCAGGTTAGTTAATTATAAATTCATGAAGTCTATACCTTATAAGATACCGGTTCTACCCATTATTTTACCTATCTTGCTTGCGTTCAACGTTTAAATTTGACTCGGAAAAGTTAGACTTTGACTTATTGGTTGAAACTTCGTTAGGTAGGAGCCTTCGTTATTCGCTTACTATTTTTTAAATCTTGTTGATTCAAATAAACATTTTCACGTTACTTCGCGATCTTATCTTTTGAAAATACTTACCTTTGATGTGATTTTTAGGAATCAATTGGTTAGCTAATCATCATGCTTTTCGTAAGGTTGTTAGCTTTTATATTCATAACCAACTCAAGTATATCTAATTCAAAGTAACCAAACCCTAAAGTTAATCATTTGTTATATCAAACCATAAGTAAAGAGCTCTAACCTTTCGTTGTTGACTTCCTTGTGTGGAATGCACAGAAATAGGACTTTCTGTAGGTGACATCGTGAATGAAGATGGCAAGTTTATAGGTATCATTGTGAGGTGCTTATCTAGGTTAAGGGATAGAAGTCACAGTTGGTATCAATGTGACGTCTTATCCAAGTCTTGAATAAAATAATGATTTTGAATGATATTTTTATCATTAATAAATTTCTTGACGTATTCTTGAAGATTTCCTAGCCTACTCTAGAGCGTGAAATCGAATTTTGTATTGACCCCAAAGATAAAAACCCATTTCTTAAACCCTCAAATATTTCTTCAACTAAAATGAATAGTTTTACGTGGTTTATGATGAAAGTCATAATAAAAGCATTGGAATAATGAAAATCATGGGTATTCGTGGTATTAGTAAGTTTTATAATGTGTTATGTTGGTTAGTATGTAAAAACATGAAAGTTTCTTAGAAATCACAAAGAGTTGAAAATCAGATTTTGGTGAAAAACGTAACATGAAATTCAATTGACCATATCTCTTATTATATTTTGAATTTTTGAATGTGGTCAAGTCCTAGAGTTAGATCTATGAGTTACCTAACTAATCCAAGTGGAATTACTGGAAAAGGTGTTGTAGATTTTTGTGTGGACTGATTTTAGCAAAGGAGGCCAAAGCTGTAAATTTCAAAATGCTACTGCCCAGAAACTTTAAGGGCTGTTTCGGCCACTTAAATTATGAGAAAAATTCTGGCCTTTTGGGACATGAAGGTATATGGTATAAAGTATCTCCTGTCCAAAAATGAGCTCATTCTACTTAAAATGAGCAAGTTATGACTATTTCAATATTTAGGTTTTTCCGATGAAAAACGCTATAACCGGAGTTCTATAACTCCGATGACCATGAAATTTAAACTAGAAGCTCACGTTAACATGTGTAAGGTCCTGCCAAGATTTGGGAATTTTGGAGTTAAACTTGAGGTAGCTAATTTCTTAAGGAATTAATTAGAAATTGATTTTGAAAAATAGTAAATGAATTTTAAAATTCCGAGAAAATATATTTTCATTATGGGACTATATTATGCTAAATCCCAGAAAAGAAATATTTTTGGGACTGATTTGGTATTTTTCATGAAAATAGTTTAGTTACGAACATATGAGTTAAATATGTTATGTGAAGTAACAAAGTTGAAAATAGGATATTATGGCTAGAGAATCTTATATAGAGTATATGCATATTTTTTGAGAGATTTGATAATTGGTGATGATATCTTATGAGTATGGCATTTTGAATGATTAAATGCATTATATGGTAAAAAAGTAAACAATTGAGATAAATTGTTTATAAATTTAAGAAGTGATTAAAATATTGTTATAATATTAATGTTATTAGATTATGAGATTATTAAGTGATTGATAACATGGGGATATTCTTGAATCTGGATAAATTATATTATAAATGTTTAATATTTATCCTTTATCTCATTTGATTGATTCTTTATATCATTATCCTCATGTTTATATTGTGTTGAAAGTCATCTCGTGGCTTTTGTAGTGCATAGATGGACTTGGTATGATTATGACCACGGATTATTCGGGTATAATCATAACTCAGTAATTGAAAACACAATTATCTTTGGTAAGTAGTGCATGGATAATTTGTGGTCGTGATACTTAATGAATACACAATTATCTTTGGTAGTAGTGCATGGATAATTTATTGGTCGTGATACTTAATGAATACACAATTATCTTTGGTAGTAGTGCATGGATAATTTGTGGTCGTGATATAATAATGAATACACAATTATCTTTGCCAGTAGTAGTGCATGGATAATTTGTGGTCGTGATACTTAATGAATATACAATTATCTTTGGTAGTAGTGCATGGATAATTTGTGGTCGGTGATACTTAATGAATACACAATTATCTTTAAGTAGTAGTGCATGGATAATTTGTGGTCGTGATACTAATGAATACACAATTATCTTTGGCCGTAGTAGTGCATGGATAATTTGTGGTCGTGATACTAATGAATACACGATTATCTTTGGTAGTAGTGCATGGATAATTTGTGGTCGTGATACTAATGAATACACGATTATCTTTGTAGTAGTAGTGTATGGATAATTAAGTGGTCGTGATACTTAATGAATATCCTTGGCACGTAGTGCGGGGATGATTCGATGATATGGATTAATTATTGAAATGAGTCTCAAAGATGAAATATTAATTCATGGATGTGGTAAAAAGTCATCTTTGGTAGTAGTACATTGATAGACTTGGTATGATTATGACCACGGATTATTCGGTATAATCATGATAGTAATTGAAAACACGAATATCCTTAGCCAAAGAAGGTGCATGGATAATTCATGGTTGTGATACTATTAAAATTTGAGTCTCGGCATTATTGGTTTTATGATTTGTATATCTTTAGCTTTGTAGTGCAAAAGATGAATAGTTAATGAATAGCTTTGGCGATTTCAAGATGAATTTAATATTTTCAAGGTATCCTCATCTCTTTATCATATCGTATCGCATTACCCTAATTTCGAGGGCTAAATTCCATAAGGAGGGAGATTGTGAGACCCAGATTTTATCAATAAAGATTTAAATTTTGTCAAAATAATTTTTTTATTATGGTGTGAATTTGAGATAATATTATAGTTGTGGGTAATATTTATAAATTTTGCAAAGTATCAAGTGGTTATATTATATTCGATTGGTGGAGAATATTCGATTTAGCGAGGGAATATTCGTATAACTACTCAATCATTGGTGGACCCCACAATGAAATTATTGTCGGATTGAGAAAACGACAAAAATATTTTATTGAAATAACGGCGGAAGTTTTACTGAGTAGTTCTTGTTGAACTACTTTCGGTAGTAAAAGTACAATGTCACGTGTGGTTGCATAAGTAGCAGCGCCAGTATTGATTATTGATGCTTATGTGAGAAGTCACTAAATTTGATTCCATTATTGTCGATTAATAATATGAATTATTATAACGATAATGACGCTTTGTTTTATTCAGATTATTAACGTAATAAAATGTAAACATCTTTTATATAAAATAGAATACTTTATTAAAGTTATTCTATAAATAGAATATATTATATTTTATTATGCATAGTGTTGTATAGTATTTTGCATAGTGTTTTTCGCATAGTATTGCATAGTGTTTGCATAGTAAAATATTTTTATATAAATAGAATATATTATATTTTATTTAAAAGATTTTTCTTTAAATATGGACCGTCGATTAAAGTAAATCAATACTGACCGCTTCATGGATTAGTTACTATGCATTTCATTTTCCTATAAATAGAAGCTCATTCCTTCATTATTTTCTTACGAATTCATTGAAACTACAGAGAGAAAAATTATAGAGAAAGCTATAGAGAAAGTTATAGAAAGAAGAAGAGTATTCGCTACTTCACTACTTCTATATTCAGGTTCTTTTACTTGTAGTGGTGTTATTCTTTCTTCTTGAAGAGAACTTCATTATTCCATTCATTATTATTACATTTGGAATAACTCGTAAAAGTGGTATACCCTATACATAACTTTGTATATGCTGGCGTACCCTATACTTGGTGAAATCCTTATGTTAATCCATTCATATCATTACATTGGAATAACTCAGATACGCGGTTTACCCTATACTTGGTGACATTCTTCTATTATTACATTGGAACATCCTCGTCATGTGTGTTTTATCTGGGACTGGTTAAAAGTCTTTATTATTATTCATTGGAACATCCTCATGCATGTGTTTTACACCGGACCGGTTCCGCTCTTTATTATTCTCATTGGAACATCCTCGCATGCATGTGTTTTACACCGACCGGGTTCCGCCTTTATCATTCGTTGGAATATCCTATCATGTGTTTTTTACCCGGATCCGGTTCCATCTTTATTATTCGTTGAACATCCCGCTTGCGTGTGAATTTCACCGACCGGTTCCGTTATTATTATTACATTGGAATAACTCGCATCATGCAAGTACCGCATGCATGGTGATTTCTTTTGTTATTCCATTCTTTATTATACCCAAATAGTTAAAACTTTGACTTTTATACTCCATGAAATTAGTAGAATATCCTTGATATTTGCGTTTCATCCAATATCTTTTCATGGAAATATTCTTCCGATCATTCTTGAATTTTACTCTACTGAAAGCAAAGATGTCATGTTGACAATTTGGACGTTAATAATTCATGGATTAAATAATTCTTGAACTTGTTTTATTGAATTACTATGTCATTGTCATCATCCTCATGTTATATTATGTTATCTTTTTGGCTTACGTGCATAGATGAACTTAGTATGATTATGATCGTGGATCATTCTAGTATAATCATGACTTGATATAAATGATGTGACAAAAGTCCTCGATGGCTTTGTAATGCGTTGATGGATAGTTTTTGGTATGATTATGACCAGGGGTGATTCGGTATAGTCATGACCATTGATAATTTGATGAAAATCCTTGACCGTGGTATGCAGAATGATTAGATGTGGTGGTTTATTTATTAAGTCGAGTCTCAAATGATAAAAATTGATGAAAACCATTTAAAACCTAAAAGATAGTAGACTTTATTCTCTACTTGACTCTTTTAATGGATTGCTTATTCCACCGCAGCTTAAACCGGTTTGTTCTATTGTATTTTATCGGTTTAACATCTGTTGAAGGCTAATGATAATTTATTCTCGCATTATCTTAGTCATAATATTTCTTCTTGGGCTAGTTGAGCTCACCCTTTCTTTCACTTTATTCTCTTGAAATGTGAACATAGCCGGGACGAAGTCTGGGAACGAAGTAATGGTCCGGAGAGGATAGCATTAGTAGTCCTCACTATTCGTGAAATAGTGTGATAATAGTTGTAATGAGGACTCCTTTTGAGTTTGTATAATATCTAGTAGACAATATTTGTATTCAAACTCACGCTTTATGTCAGATTATTATACCACGGCAGCTTATATTAGTAAGTCGTATTTGAATTTATGTACCATGTAAGTGGCGACCCAAGATGGGTGACGTATACCTAATTTTGGGGCGCACACTTTCTCTCTTCTCTCTATATTATTGAGCGTATTTTGTGAGTATTTAGATATTTTGAGAGTTCATTGTTCAAAGACAAGTTTCATTCAAAGATCACTTCCGACCTTTCATTCAAGTCTTGATTCTTTGAGGTAAGGGATGTTATTTTCTTCTCAAATGATATTATTTCTTCAATATCATTATCTTTGAAAATATTGGTTGGAACTTTTTATCAAATTTGAAACTTTTTCATGTTTGGGGTTACTATTCATGAGTTACTATTCACAAGTTACTATTCATGAGTTACTATTCACGAGTTACTATTCACGAGTACTATTAATGAAGCGTGAAGATGTTTTTGTGGAATTTCTATCTTTTGGTGCTCGGATTTACTATTCATGATATCTTAAGACTATTCACGATATCTGACTTTATTCACGATATCTGGCCTTATTCACCTAAAGAATAAAATTTCTTCTTTTTGTCCAAAATATCTATTCTGGATACTAGCTTTGATTGTATCCATGTTTTGATCATTCTTGAATTTTACACCACTAAGATTATTTTTAGGGTATTTTTGAACATGGATAAAACAAAGTAGGAATCCTTAATCCTTAATCCTTGTCATTTTGTTTCACTGGATTCGTTTCTTTAAAAATATTTTTCGTCATCCTCTGTAAGACCCCGAAATTTTTAAATAAAAAGGAATTTCCTTTATTTATTATTTTGAAATAGTAAGGGTTGATTTGATTAATGTGGATAGTTAAGGGTTAAATACGCAAATATTTCAAAATAAGCAAGTGGTTATAAAATATTCATTATCGTCGGGGAATATTCGTTTGGTCGTGGAATATTTGTCTTGTCGGGAATATTAAATGTATTTACGGCCAGCCCATGTGTGGGCCCCATAACTGAAAGCGATTGGATGAAGAAAACGACAAATATAAGTTGTTTTTAAATAACTACAGTAGTTGTTCTGAGTTATCTTCGTTGAAATACCCGTGGTTAAAACACACTAATACGCGTTGTTGAACAAAGAAGACACCAGTATTGCACCAATTATTGATTCTTACGTAAGAAGGCACTACTCAATAATGGTTACGATAATTACTGCTCGAAGATTTTATTGAGTTAATAATTGCTTTGCGTTGATATTTTATATTCTTTGTTGTTTCAATAATTGTCATTACACGTATTTTCATTATCGAAGAAATAATTCATATTATCTGAATAATATTATTAGATAACATTATTGGCAATGTCTAGAAAGTTCTGTCTAAGGAGAGGTTTGGTCACCTAATTGCGGCAGCAGTAAGAAGAAATTCTTATTGAAAGCCCCTTTCTTTCTGAACCGCCTTGGTTTTGTCAATATTGTGATTCTGTAATATTATTTGTGAATAATTAATTATTGATTTATATGATGAGGAAAATATTGATTTTATGTGGATATAGATGGAGAAAATTTTAAAATGACAATTGTTGAAAATTAATATTTTATCTTTTTCGATAAAATAATTCATTTAAATATATTATTTTAATAATATATTAATTGTGATATTTTTACAACGAATGTGGGATATATGAGTATCTGAGAGAGGAAGAGTATTTTTGTTGCAATAAATGTTTAAAACATGTTAAACATGTCGGTGGACCCCATTTATTGAATCGAATTTGATTATAAATTGTAAAATCGTCCGTTTGTGGATTTCGGTCAATTTCTATTTGGAATTTGGAAAAACTTTCTTCTGCAAAGTTGTAGAGAATTGAATTTCCTATAAAAACTCATGAGATTCGAATTTTCTGATGAAAGAGCTATTAATTATGAATTTTGAAGCTCTAAAGTTCTGAAATAATTAATTTTTGGAAGTTTTAATTATTTTATTTAAGAAAAATGTTTTTGCAATCCCACATGTGATATAAATGTGCTGAATTCAGTTGGTCTAAGGTGGGCTTGAATTTGTTTAATTATATTATTATTTTATTAAATTTTCTGCTTTGGTGTTCTAAGCATTTTCCTATAAATAGGGTGCTTAGGTTAGAATTAAAAATCACACTAGAAACTGAAGTTTTTTCTCTCTATATTATCGAGCGTATTCTTGTGAGTATTTTGAGTATACTTTGAGTATTGCTATACGGTGCAAATTCCCTTCAGCACTATATCCGGTGTTTCAGCTTAGAGTACTGATCTTTCGAGGTAAGGGATATTATTTTTTTCGTAATGATATTATTTCTTCAATATCATTATCTTTGAAATGTTGATCCAAGTTTTATCAAATTTGGAACTTTTTCATGTCGGGGTTACTATTCATGAGTTACTATTCACGAAGTTACTATTCATGAGTTACTATTCACGAGTTACTTATTCACGAGTCTTATTCATGAAGCGTGAAGATGTTTTTTGTGGAATTTCTATCTTTTGGTGTCGGAGTTACTATTCACGTATACGGCACTATTCACGTATACGGCACTATTCACCGAAAAATAAAATTTCTTCTTTTCGTCCAAAACATCTATTCTGGATACTAACTCTGATTGTATCCATGTTTTGATCATTCTTGAATTTTACACCACTATGATTATTTTTGAGGTATTGTTGGACATGGATAAAACAAAGTACGAATCCTTAATCCTTAATCCTTGTCATTTTGTTTCACTGGATTCGTTCTTTAAAAATATTTTTCATCATCCTCAGTCTTAAATGATGATATTATTGAATATCTTTGGCCTGTAGTGCAAAGATGAATGATTTCTGAAGAATATCTTTGGCCTGTAGTGCAAAGATGAACAGGTGTTTAAATGAACATGACCGACTGATGAATATCTTTGGCCTTTAGTGAAAAGATGAACAGGTGTTTAAATGAACATGACCAACTGATGAATATCTTTGGCCTGTAGTGCAAAGATGAATATTTGATTCCAGATGTATATTGATTGATGTTACAGGGATAAAATATCGACGATGAACTTTTAAATTCATATATAGAAGATAGTAGTTTGCATTATCTACTTAACTCTTCTAATGAATTGTGACGCCCCCAAAATTAGGTATACGTCACCCATCTTGGGTCGCCACTTACATGGTACATAAATTCAAATACAACTTACTAACCTAATCGTCAGGTACAATATACACATAAACCGTGAGTTTGAATACAAATATTGTCTACTAGATATTATACAAACTCAAAAGGAGTCTTCATTACAACTATTATCACACTATTTCACGTAATAGTGAGGACTACTAATGCTATCCTCCTGACCATTACTTGCTCCTCGACTCGTCTCAAATATGTTTCTCATTTCAAGAGAATAATAAAAAAAAGAAAGGGTGAGCTCAACTAGCCCAAGAAGAAATATTATGACTAAGATAATGCGTAATAAATTATCATTAGCCTTCAACAAAGGTTAAACCGATAAAATACAATAGACAAACAAGGTTTAATCATAATGAATAAGCAATCCATTAAAAGAGTCAAGTAGAGAATAAAGTCTACTATCTTTTAGGTTTTAAAAGGTTTTCATCAATTTTTATCACGAGACTCAAATTTTAATAATAAACCACCACATCTAATCATCCCTCGCATTACTGGCCAAGGATTTTCATCAAATTATCAATGGTCATGACTATACCGAATCACCCCCGGTCATAATCATACCAAAAACTATCCATCACCGCATTACAGTGCCACCGAGGACTTTTGTCACATCATTTATATCAAGTCATGATTATACCGAATGATCCTCGTCATAATCATACTAAGTTCATCTATGCACGTAAGCCAAAGATAACATAATATAACATGAGGATGATGACAATGACATAGTAATTCAATAAAACAAGTTCAAGAATTATTTAATCCATGAATTATTAACGCCCAAATTGTCAACACGATATCGTTTCGTAGAGTAAAATTCAATAATGATCGTAAGAATATTTTCATGAAAAGATATCGGATGAAACGCAAATATCAAGGATATTCTACTAATTTCATAGAGTATAGAAGTCAAAGTTTTAACCAACCGGGTATAATAAAGAATGGAATAACAAAAGAAATCACCATGCATGCGGTGATTGCGATGTATGTGTTATTCCAACAGTAATAATAATAATCTAACCAGTGTCAGTGAAATTCACAATCGGCAGGATGTTCCAATGTAATAATAAAGATGGAACTGCATCCTGTAAAACACACGATAGATATTCCAATGTAATGATAAAGATTTTAACCAGTCCTGTAAAACACATGCATGTGATGTTCCAATGTAATAATAAAATTTAACCAGTCCTGTAAAAACACATGCATGTGATGCTCCAACCTAATAATAGAAGAAATGTCACCAAGTATAGGTAAAACACAGATACAAAGTTATTCCAATGTAATAATAAGTAATTGAATAACATAAGGATTTCACCAAGTATAGGTATGCCACAGAGATACAAAGTTATGTATAGGGTATGCCACTTTTACAAAAGTTATTCCAATGTAATAATAAATGAATGGAATAATGTAAGTTCTCTTCAAGAAGAAAGAATAACACCCCTTACCGTAAAAAGAACCTAATATAGAAGTAGTGAAGTAGCGTAATACTCTTCTTCTTCTATAATTTTCTCTCTATAGCTTCTCTCTCTATAATTTCTCTCTCTGTAGTTTCAATGAATTCGTAAGAAAATAATGAAGGAATGAGCTTCATTTATAGGAAAATGGAATGCATAAGAATTAATCCATGAACTATCTGATTGATTTACTTTAATCTGACGGTCCATATTTAAAGAAAAATCTTTTAAATAAAATATAATATATTCTATTTATATAAAAACATTTTACTATGCAAACACTATGCAATACTACGCAAAACACTACGCAAAACACTATGCAACACTATGCATAATAAAATATAATATATTCTATTTATGTAATAACTTTAATAAAGTATTCTATTTTATATAAAAGATGTTTCGCTTTTATTACGTTAATAATACGAATAAAACAAAACGCCATTATCGCTATAATAATTCATATTATTAATCGGTTAATAATGGAATCAAACCGAGTAACTTCTCACATAAGATCAATAATTAATACCGCAGCTGCTACTATGCAACCACACTTATTATCGTATTTTTACTACCGAGTAGTTCAACAAGAACTACTTGTAGAAACTTCCGCCGTTATTTCAATAAAATATTTTGTCGCTTTCAATCCGACAATAATTTCGCTAGGGGTCCACCAATGATTGAGCCATTGCATTTAATATTCCCCGCTAAACCGAATATTCTCTGACCAATCGAATATAATATAACCACTGCATACTTTGTAAAATTTATAAATACTACCCACAACTATAATATTATCTCAAATTCACACCATAATATTAAAAAATTATTTTGACAAAATTTAAATCTTTATTGATAAAATCTGGGTCTCACAATCTCCCTCCTTATGGAATTTCACCTCAAATTAGGGTACGACTGTATGATAAAGAGATGAGAATACCTTGAATACCTTTATCATTGAAAACATTAAATTCATTTTTGCAATCCTACCAAAGATATTCATTAACAATTCATCTTTGCACTACAAAGCCAAAGATATACAATCAGAAACCAATAATGCCGAGACTCAAATTTAATAAGATCACAACCATGAATTATCCATGCACCATCACGCTAAGGATATTCGTGTTTTCAATTACTACCATGATTATACCGAATAATCCGTGGTCATAATCATACCAAGTCTATCAATGCACTACTACCAAAGATGACTTTTTACCACATCAATGAATTAATATTTCATTGTTTGAGACTCACTTCAATAATTAATCCATATCATCGAATCATCCCCGCACTACGTGCCAAGGATATTCATTAGATCATCATTCACAAATTATCCATGCACTACTACCAAAGATAATCGTGTATTCATTAGTATCACGACCACAAATTATCCATGCACTACGGCTAAAAAGATAATTGTGTTTTCAATTACTTAGTATGATTATACCCGAATGATCCTCGGTCATAATCATACCAAGTCCATCTATGCACGTAAGCCACGTATGACTTTGAACACATCCATGAATTAATATTTCATTCATGAGACTCATCTCAATAATTAATCCACATCATCGAATCATCCCCGCACTACATAAGCCAAGGATATTCATTAAGATCACGACCACAAATTATCCATGCACTACTACTAAAGATAATTGTGTTTTCAATTACTATGATTATTATACCAATGATCCTCTGGTCATAATCATACCAAGTCCATCTATGCACGTAAGCCACGATGACTTTGAACACATCCATGAATTAATATTTCATTGCCGAGACTCACCAATAATTAATCCACATCGTCAATCATCCCCTCGCACTACAAAGCTAAGGATATTCATTAAGATCACGACCACAAATTATCCATGCACTACTACGCTAAAGATAATTGTGTTTTTCAATTACTTGCTATGATTATACCGAATGATCCTCGGTCATAATCATACCAAGTCCATCTATGCACGTAGTTTCACGTATGACTTTGAACACATCCATGAATTAATATTTCATTCACGAGACTCAAATTTCAAATAATTAATCCACATCGTCAATCATCCCCGCACTACAAAGCAAGGATATTCATTAGATCATCACGACCACAAATTATCCATGACACTACCAAAAAGATAATTGTGTTTTCATTACTATATGATTATACCTAACAATCCTCGGTCATAATCATACCAAGTCCATCTATGCTCTACAAAGCCACGTATGACTTTAAAAAATATAAACATGAGGATAATGATATAAAGAATCAATCAAATAAGATAAAGGATAAATATTAAACATTTATAATATAATTTATCCAGATTCAAGAATATCCCCATGTTATCAATCACTTAATAATCTCATAATCTAATATCATTAATATTATACCAATATTTTAATCACTTTAAATTTATAAACAATTTATCTCAATTGTTTACGCTTTACCATATAATGCATTTCATCATTCAAAATGCCATACTCATAAAATATCATCACCAATTATCAAATCCTCATCAAAAAAATATGATATATACTATATAGGATTTTCTAGCCATAAAATCCTATTTTCAACTTTGTTACTTCACATAACATATTTAACTCATATGTTCATAACTAAACTATTTTCATGAAAATACCAAATCAGTCCCAAAAATATTTCTTTTCTGGGATTTAGCATAATATAGTCCTATAATGAAAATATATTTTTCTCGAATTTTTAAAATTCATTTACTATTTTTAAAAATCAATTTCTAATTAATTCCTTAAGAAATTAGCTACCTCAAGTTTAACTCCAAAATTCCCAAATCTTGGCAGGACCTTACACATGTTAACGTGAGCTTCTAGTTTAAATTTCATGGTCATCGGAGTTATAGAACTCCGGTTATAGCGTTTTTTAAAAAACCTAAATATTGAAATAGTCATAACTTGCTCATTTTAAGTCGAAATGAGCTCATTTTTGGACAGGAGATACTTTATACCATATACCTTCATGTCCCAAAAGGCCAGAATTTTTCTCATAATTTAAGTGGCCGAAACAGCCCCTTAAAGTTTCTGGGCAGTAGCATTTTCGAAATTTACAGCTTTGGCCTCCTTTGCTAAAATCAGTCCACACAAAAATCTACAACACCTTTTCCAGTAATTCCACTTGGATTAGTTAGGTAACTCATAGATCTAACTCTAGGATTTGACCACATTCAAAAATTCAAAATATAATAGGAGATATGGTCAATTAAATTTCATGTTACGTTTTTCACTAAAATCTGATTTTCAACTCTTTGTGATTTCTAAGAAACTTTCATGTTTTCTCATAATAACCAACATAACTCATTATAACACTTACTAATACCACGATACCCATGATTTTCATTAGTCCAATGCTTTTATTATGACTTTCATCATAATACACATAAACAGATCCTTTTAGTTGAAGAAATATTTGAGGGTTTAAGAAATGGGTTTTGTATCTTTGGGTCAATACAAAATTCGATTTCACGCTCTAGGGTAGGCTAGAAGTCTTCAAGAATACGCCAAGAAATTTATTAATGATAGAAATATCATTCAAAATCATATTCTCAAGCCCAAGACTTGGACATTGATACGTCACATCGATACCTATTAACTTGTCATCTTCACCTATGACGTCGCCATACTCATTCACGAAAGTCCCACGTAAAGTCTCTGCATTCCACACAAGAAAGTCAACAACGAAAGGATCAGTGCTCTTTACTTATGGCTTGATATAACAAAGATTAACTTTAGGGTTTGGTTACTTTGAATTCAGATAACAAAGTTGGTTAGAATATGAAAGCTAACAACCTTACAAAAAGAATAATGAGTAGTTAATCAATCGTTTTCAAAATTACCTCAAAGGCAAGTATTTTCAAAGAGATAAGATCGACAGTAACGCGAAAGTGTTTATTTGAAACAACAAGATTAATAAACAATGGAGGTAACGAAGGTTTCTCCCAACGAAGTTTCAATAGATAAATCAAAGTCTAATTTCTTCGAGTCAAATTTAAACGCTGAACGCAAGCAAGAGAGATAAAAGAATGGGTAGAACCCAGATTCTAATAAGGTATAGACTTCGCAAGAGCTTACGATTAACTTACCCGTGATAATTTTATTTAGGTTCCTCGTCACGAGAAAAAAACGCTCTCTTAAACTACTGGCCTTCGGTTTGTCTGGGACAAATTTTTGGTGCCTCCATCCTAGTTGAATTCGCCTTTCAGAAACGACAAAATCGAGCTAAGTGGCCTTCTTCCACAATTATAACATGCTTTGATGGCATGGCGCAGCTTCGGATCGATGTGTCCCTCTACTCCGCATTTGAAGCATATGATAGGTGGTCCTTCTCCTTCCTTAACAACAAAAATGTCTTTGGTCTTTGCGTCTTTCCATCATCATTGAATCTCCTTTTCTTGAAATGTCCATTCTTATTATTTTGGCCCCGATTACCACCGGCGGGTTACCATATCCGCCCGTTGATTTCCTCCACGCTTGTTGTCACCGCTCACGATGACTACTCACCGGTATTATAATTTTGCCTACCGCTTCTTTTAGTTAAGTTGACTCGTTATCGCTACTCCACTAATCGAGCCCTATTTACAACATCTCAATAAAAACACGCTTTATGAAATAAGATGTCGACGATCTCCGCTTCAAACCTCTTAAAACATTCGCGCCCATTCTCTTTCATTATCTACCAAGTGGGACGAAACCGTGATAACTCCGCAAACTTTGCCTCAGATCATGACGACCTACGGTCATATTGTTTTGTTCCAACTTGATAAACTCCACCTCCTTCATGTGGCGAATACTTTCGTGAAAGTATTTGTCGTTGAATGCCTCCCGGAACTTCTCCCAAGATATCTTCAAAGACAAAGAAGTTGAGTACGCTTTTACCGATTCCCACCAAAGAATCCGCTTCTCCGCGCAACATAAAGGCGTGCAGTGGAACCTTTTGCTCTCGAGCATCCCAAGACATCAAATATCTTGGTAATCTGCTTTATCCATGCTTCCGCCAAAGTGGTTTTGGCTCTCCTTTAAACTCCGGTGGTCCCAACTCCTTGAATTGTTTAGCGGTGACCGCCGAGAGTTTTCCGTGTTTCCACCCCACGCTTTTGAATGTGAGTCGCTTTACCGATGTTGCATGAATTCTAAAACCTTTTTAAACGTATCATCATTCAATCAATCGACGTGTTGTTGTTGTTACAGGAGGATTATCGCCATCCTGCTGCACATTGTCCCGATTATTGATATGTGGAGAATCAACAGCCTCTTGTGCTCCATTGCTATTCTCAACATTCTCGGATGCCATTTTCAAACACCGCCATAAAATAAGGGTTAATTAACATATCACATATTATCCCTATACTCGACCGACCAATTAAATACCAAATAAATTTAGGTAGGTCATACTAACGAGGAATCTCCCGCCTCCCTCCTAGTACTATTCTCACATCTTAGCCAGGATCATATCCCTAAGCTCGATACCAACCGTGACGCCCCCAAAATTAGGTATATACGCCACCCATCTTGGGTCGCCACTTACATGGTACATAAATTCAAATACAACTTATTAACCTAACTGTCGTAGGTACAATACGACATAAACCGTGAGTTTGAATACAAATATTGTCTACTAGATATTATACAAACTCAAAAGGAGTCCTCATTACAACTATTATCACACTATTTCACGTAATAGTGAGGACTACTAATGCTATCCTCCGGACCATTACTTACGCTCCCCGACTCGTCCCCACCTATGTTCTCATTTCCTCAAGAGAATAAAGGAAAGAAAGGGTGAGCTCAACTAGCCCAAGAAGAAATATTATGACTAAGATAATGCGAATAAATTATCATTAGCCTTCAAATGTTAAACCGATAAAATACAATAGACAAACAGCTTTAATCATAGCTGAATAAGCAATCCATTAAAAGAGTCAAGTAGAGAATAAAGTCTACTATCTTTTAGGTTTTAAAAGGTTTTCATCAATTTTTATCACCGAGACTCAAATTTTAATAATAAACCACCACATCTAATCATCCCCGCACTACTACCCAAGGATTTTCATCAAATTATCAATGGTCATGACTATACCGAATCACCCCGGTCATAATCATACCAAAACTATCCATCATCGCATTACAGCCAATCGAGGACTTTTGTCACATCATTTATATCAAGTCATGATTATACCGAATGATCCTCGGTCATAATCATACTAAGTTCATCTATGCACGTAAGCCAAAGATAACATAATATAACATGAGGATGATGACAATGACATAGTAATTCAATAAAACAAGTTCAAGAATTATTTAATCCATGAATTATTAACGCCCAAATTGTCAACATGATATCGCTTTCAGTAGAGTAAAATTCAATAATGATCGTAAGAATATTTTCATGAAAAGATATCGGATGAAACGCAAATATCAAGGATATTCTACTAATTTCATGGAGTATAGAAGTCAAAGTTTTAACCAACCGGGTATAATAAAGAATGGAATAACAAAAGAAATCACCATGCATGCGGATTGTGATGTATAAAAGTTATTCCAATGTAATAATAATAATCGGAACCAAGTCGTGAAATTCACAATCGGCTGTGATGTTCCAATGTAATAATAAAGATGGAACCAGATCCTGTAAAACACATGAGATAGGATATTCCAATGAATGATAAAGATAAAACGAACCAGTCCTGTAAAACACATGCATGTGATGTTCCAACGAGAATAATAAAAAGCGGAACCAGTCCTGTAAAACACACGACATGGATGTTCCAACCGAATAATAGAAGAATGTCACCAAGTATAGGTAAATCATGATACAAAGTTATTCCAATGTAATAATAAGTAATGGAATAACATAAGGATTTCACCAAGTATAGGTATGCCACATGATACAAAGTTATGTATAGGGTATGCCACTTTTACAAAAAGTTATTCCAATGTAATAATAAAGAAATGGAATAATGTAAGTTCTCTTCAAGAAGAAAGAATAACACCCCACCGTAAAAAGAACCGAATATAGAAGTAGTGAAGTAAGCAGAATACTCTTCTTCTTTCTATAATTTTCTCTATAGCTTCTCTCTAATTTTCTCTCTGAGTTTCAATGAATTCGTAAGAAAATAATGAAGGAATGAGCTTCTATTTATAGAAAATGGAATGCATAAGAATTAATCCATGAACTATCTGTATTGATTTACTTTAATCTGACTATCCATATTTAAAGAAAAATCTTTTAAATAAAATATAATATATTCTATTTATATAAAAACATTTTACTATGCAAACACTATGCAATACTATGCAAAACACTACGCAAAACACTATGCAACACTATGCATAATAAAATATAATATATTCTATTTATAGAATAACTTTAATAAAGTATTCTATTTTATATAAAAGATGTTTCGCTTTTATTACGTTAATAATACGAATAAAACAAAACGTCATTATCGCTATAATAATTCATATTATTAATCGACAATAATGGAATCAAACCGAGTAACTTCTCACATAAGCATCAATAATTAATACCGCAGCTACTATGCAACCACACTTATTTATCGTATTTTTACTACCGAAGTAGTTCAACAAGAACTACTTCGTAGAAACTTCCGCCGTTATTTCAATAAAATATTTTTGTCGCTTTCTCAATCCGACAATAATTTCATTATTAGGGTCCACCAATGATTGAGTAGTTATTTAATATTCCCGCTAAAACCGAATATTCCCTCACCAATCGAATATAATATAACCACTTGCATACTTTGTAAAATTTATAAATACTACCCACAACTATAATATTATCTCAAATTCACACCATAATATTAAAAATTATTTTGACAAAATTTAAATCTTTATTGATAAAATCTGGGGTCTCACATGAATTATTATTTCATTGCGAATATTGATTTAAAATTTGTTGTCTATCAGATTCTATTAGATTTTTCCTCGTGAAGACTAACGATAATTTGTTGTATATTATCTTAGTCATAATATTCTTTATCGAGCTAATTGAGCTCACCCTTTTCCTTTTGTTCCATTTTTCTCGTGGAGGCGAGAATATAAGCGAGTACGAGCCTGGGTATGGAATGAAGGTTTTAGAAAGGATTGTTTAGTAGTCCTCACCATTTTGTAAAATAATGTATCAATAAATGTGATGAGGATTTATTTGAGTATAGATATTATGCCTGAAGATAATATTTGTATTCAAACTCACGCTTTTCTTGTTGTAATAATAAAGTTGTAGTTGTTTTTGTACCATGTATTGACAACTCGTAATAGGTGATGTATACCTATTTTGGGGGCGCCATGATTTTCAATTCTAACCTAAAGACCCTATTTATAGAAAATTTTGTAACACCAAAGCGTAAAATTTAATAAAATAATAATATAATTAAACAAATTCAAGCCCACCTTAGACCAACTGAATTCAGCACATTTATATCACATGTGGGATTGCAAAAAACGTTTTTCTTAAATAAAACAATTAAAACTTCCAAAATTAATTATTTCAAAACTTTAGAGCTTCAAAATTCATAATTAATAGCCCTTTCATCAGAAAAATTTGAATCTCATGAGTTTTTATAGGAAATTCAATTCTCTACAACTTTGCAGAAGAAAGTTTTTCCAAATTCCAAATAGAAATTGACCGAAATCCACAAACCAAGCGATTTTACAAAATTATAATCAAATTTCAATCGATAAATGGGGTCCACCGACATGTTTAACATGTTTTAAACATTTATTGCAACAAAAAATACTCTTCCTCCTCGTATACTCATATATCCCACATTCGTTGTAAAAATATCACCGTTAATATATTATTAAAATAATATATTTAAATGAATTATTTTATCGTAAAAAGATAAAATATTAATTTTCAACAATTGTCATTTTAAAATTTTCTCCATCTATATCCACATAAAATCAATATTTTCCTCATCATATAAATCAATAATTAATTATTCACAAATAATATTACAGAATCACAATATTGACAACCGTGCGCCTCCTCGTGAAAGAGGGGCTTTCCAATAAGAATTTTCTTCTTCTTGGCGGCGCAATTAGGTGACCAAACCTCTCCTTAGACGTAACTTTCTAGACATTGCCAATAATGTTATCTAATAATATTATTCAGATAATATGAATTATTGCTTCGATAATGAAAAATACCGTAATGACAATTATCAAACAACAAAGAATATAAAATATCAACGCAAAGAATTATTAACTCAATAAAATATCGAATAAAGAATTATCGTAACCATTATTGAGTAGTGCCTTCTTACGTAAGAATCAATAATTGGTGCAATACCGCGTGCTACTTTGTCAACAACGCCGTATTAGTGTGTTTTAACCACCGGGTATTCCAACAAAGATTAATTCAGAATAACTACGCCGTTATTTAAAAACAACTTATATTTGTCGCTTTCTTCATCCAATCGCTTTTCCGTTATGGGGCCCACACATGGTCATTTTTGGTCAGCATTTAATATTCTTCACAAAGATTTAATATTCCACGACACAAAACGAATATTCCCTAGCGATAATGAATATTTTATAACCACTTGCTTATTTTAAAATATTTGCGTATTTAACCCTTAACTATCCACATTAATCAAATCAACCCTTACTATTTCAAAATAATAAATAAAGGAAATTCTTTTTTATTTAAAAATTTGAGGTCTTACAACCTCCCTCCTTATGAAATTTCGTCCTCGAAATTGACGTGCGTACACTGTGTTTCAAAAGGTGAGGATACCTCGCTTTCATTTCCGCTTTCCAATTACCGTGTCATTTCCTCTATAAAGATGATTCCTCCACAAAACTTTAACTTGTGGTATGACCTTTCATGCGTAGGACATGCTCCTTCCTATCCAAGATCTTGACAGTACCTCCTCATACGTTAAGTCTTGGCTATCTCGTCCGGTTCTAACTCAATAACGTGGTTCGGTCTTTCACATATTTACGAAGTACGATATGTGAAACACATTATGAACACGAGACATACTTTGAGGTAACGCAAGTCTATAGGCTACATTTCCTACTCGGTCAAGAATTTGAAATGGACCAATAAATCGTGGATTGAGCTTTCCTCTCTTCCCAAATCTTGTAACTCCCTTCCATGGAGCAACTCGTAATAATACATGATCCCTACATTAAATTCTACGTCCTTTCGATGAAGATCCGCATAACTCTTTTGTCGATCTTGTGCCGCTTTGTATACGTTGTCCGAATCATTTGGATCTTTTCGGTAGTCATACGTACTAACTCGGGTCCCAACAATGTTGCTTCACCCACCTCATCCCAACATATTGGAGAACGACATTTTCGTCCCATATAATGCTTGAATGGAGCCACACCTATATTGCTTGCGATAATCTGTTGTTGTAGGAGAATTCCACCAATTGTAAATACTTATCCCAACTACCCTTGAAGTCTAGGACACAGAGTCTTAATAGATCTTCAAGAGTTTGAATAGTCCTCTCGATTGTCCGTCCGGTTTGGGGATGGTATGCGAACTAAATCGCAAATCCGCGCCTATAGCTTTTTGCAAGCTAACCCAAAATCTTGAAGTGAATCTTGGGTCACGATCCGAAACTATGGATACGGGCATGCCATGCAACCTCACAATCTCATTCACGTCATATATACTAAGCAAGACGTTCAAGGAATAAGTCTCCGTGTCGGCAAGAAAATGAGTAGACTTGGTTAATCTATCAACAATAACCCAAATAGCATTGATGCCTTGAGAAACCGTAGGAAGACCGTGAACGAAAATCCATAGTAATGTGTTCCCACTTCCATTCCTAATCTCAAGTGGTTGCAACGGACCCTTAGGTACAAGATGCTCGGCCTTTACACGCGTTGGCAAGTTAAACACATCGAGATAAACTTTGCAATCTCTCTCTTCATATTGTTCCACCAAAATGTATGTCGAAGATCACGATACATTTTAGTACTTCCAGATGGATTGCAAATGGCGTGTAGTGTGCCTCCATCATAATCTTGTACTTCAAATCGAGTCGTTAGGAACACAAAGTCTAGAGTGGACTCAAGTATTCCTTCTTCATCAATTCTCGCTCGGAATAGCTCCTTCTTGTACTTTCTTCTTCATAATGCATCATTCCGGATTGGTGGCTTGAGCAACCTTAACTTTTTCTATTAAAGTTGGCTCTACGCAGTATACTTGACATCATCGCACTTGTTCCGCAAGATATGATCTTCTACTCAATGCGTCGCCTACCACGCTCGCTTTTACCAGGGATGGTATTGAATAGTGTGGTCGTAGTCTTTTCAATAGCTCGAGCCAACGTCATTTGCCCAGCGTGTTGCGTTCTTTTTGAGTGAAGAAATATTTAAGGCTTTTATGGTCTCAATATATCTCCACTTTCTCCCATATATAGATAGTGCCTCCATATTTTAAGCGCAAAATTGATCTGGCCTTGAACTCTAGATCATGAGTAGGATAATTCCTCTCATACTCTTTAAGTTGTCGCGAGGCATAAAGCTATGACTTTCCCACGCTGCATGAGAACACATCCTAACCCTTTGCACAAGCATCGTCAGAGATAACAAATCCATCCAAACCAGATGGTATTGTTAGAAACAGTCAAAATAAGTCTCCTCTTAAGCTCTTGGAAACTTTTCTCGCATTCTTCGCTCCAAACGAATTTTGTATCCTTCCGAGTTAGGGAGTTAATGGAGTAGCGATTCGAGAAAACCTTCCACTTAATCTCCGATAATAACCAAATTTAAGCTTCAAAAAGCTACGTACTTGATCAACTTCGACTTCGGTTGTTCTTTTCCAACTTTGTATTGCTTCAATCTTCACGGATCAACAGATACTCCATGTTTCAATTGAAAGTATGCACACAAGCCAATCATGTTTGATGATAAAGCATATACTTTGTAACAATCTTATTCATTTATTAATAAAAAGTATTAATTTATTAAAGGCTTTTAATTATCTACATGATCTTTGTTTTATAATATGTGATAAACCCATAGTTTTAAGCAATGCTTTTAGAATAATGATGATGATCATTCTAATGAGATCTAAATTCTTAGAAAGCTTAAAACTAAAATAGTTCCCAATCATTGGATTACTAAATTGGGGATTAGTGAATCCGGATAGATTGATACATCATCGTTGCTTGCTTTCGTTGGATGAGGATGATTGATCTCACGATCATTTGTGTGGAGACACTAAAGCAAGTATGTAGGTGCTTATTAGAGAATAAGTTCATTTGAGCGTTGGCTCGCTAAGGAATACCTAATGGAGTTTTATTTGCTGTCGATAGGAATTCTGTAGTGATAGTAGTCTGAGTAATCCTTGGACTTGAGATCATCATAGTATCTTGTATGTATGATGAGTTATACTTTGACTTATTCCTTAAGACCCTTAGGGTATATCAAAGGGTATGCTTGGGTATAATAAGTTATACGTGGAGATAATGTATGATCGATAAAGAATCTACCACTTCTAATAAAAGAGAAATGTCCTATGTGATTCGATAAATGACAACCCAAAGTAGTCCTTGGCAAGCGCGAATGAAATTAGAAAGGAGTTTCTAATTTGCATTATTTGAGTTGTGCATTTAAGGATCGAAATACATATAATTAAATAAAATAAGACTTGACATAATTCCATGCCTTATATTTAATTGGGACATTGTATGGTGGAAGGATTGAATTATGCGAAGAACTATTTACTCAAAGGTTCTTTTATGATTAATGTTGAAATCTATATTATCCGGAAAGTCGTTGATCGCTAGGAGGCTTATCCCTATTGTAGAATAAATATTATTTATTTAAATAAATTAATTGTTTAATTTATTTATTTAAATAAGATTAGAATTATTCTAATTGATTTATTCACAACCGGTTTAATATGGAGAAGAACCCAAAAGGGGTCACACCATAAAAGGAAGAATAATTATTTAAGAAGTTAATGGCATAATCGTAATAATATGTTAAGTATATTTAATTTAATTTATGGTGATAGAATAAATTAAATAGTTTAATATTTATTATTTAATATTTTAGAAATATTAAATATAAATTAATAAGAGGAGTCTTATTAATATTATTACAATTATTATTATTTTAATTTCTAAAAGAGTTTAGAAATTAATTTAATATAAGTACTCTCATTTATTCCTAATAAGATTAGGAGGTTAAATTAATTAAAAGAGTTTAATTAATTATCCCTAATAAGATTAGGGAGCTTAATTAATTAAAAGAATTTAATTAATTAAATAAAACCTAATTCCTTAATTGTTAAGGTGGGTTGCCCACATCTATAAATAAGAGAGTCTTTATTATGGGTGATATGGGTTGTTGACTTTTTTCAACATACAACATAATTCCAATTGTTGGGAGAGACACCTTTTCTATAGAGATAGAAAAACTAGGGTTTGGTTAATACCCTTCTTCTTTTTTTTTCTTCTTCCTTGGTGGATCACCTCTGAGGCCCAACATTTGGGTGGCTAACGTTGATCGAAGGAAGGAACCAAACCCGGTGGATTCAAGATTGAGCGAAAAAGGATTTGGAGGTGAACTTGTACGAGGAAACTTGATCTTGAGGTATGATTTTATTCTTTATCTTTTCGTTTAATTAATAATTATGCATAAAGGGTGATCCTGGTATATGGTTTGTAAATTTTTAAACTCGATTTTTACACGCTTAGCATTTTATGCAATTTGATTGCGTTATGAATATTACAAACTAAGCGATTGGCATCGAGCCCAAACCTTTATGCGAATTATTAATTGTTCAGATTTAATATGTATGTTGATATGTGTTTAGAACAATTTAATTGGGCATAATTTTATTGTATAAAATTTATTAAATAAAAAAAAAAAAAAAAAAAAACGGGTCATTTTTTTTGGAAAAACCGGACTGGCATCATGTGCACCGAAGCTGGCACACTGCTGTCAATAAATGAATTAAAAAAAAAAAAAAAGGAAACGGAAATACAGCTGTTCCGTGTTTTCTGGTGATCCGTGAGTCACAAGTTATTTTTTTTTTAAGGAATTCACGGTTAATACTCCCTAAATCACGTGACCCAGTTTTTTTTTTCGTAAACAAAGGAAGCATGTGCACGGCATCAAGTAAGATTGCAGGAAAGCATGTTTGGCTGATGTATAGCAGGTCACGGAAATAACAAATGGCCATGGTCTGCACGGAATTCAAGATGCTTTGTAATTATATATATACCGTAATTATTTATATATATATATATATAGTTATATATATATATATTCTACGTAATTATATATATATATATAATTATATATATATTTTTAATTATTTTATTATTAAAATAAAAATTTATTTTAATTTTAAAATAAAAAGTTTATTTTAATCTTAAAATAAAAATGTTTATTTTAATTTTAAAATTAGAATTTCATGCTAACTAATTAGAGTTGGAATTGGATTCCATAATAACTAATTAGAGTTGAAATTGGATTCCATAATAACTAATTGGAGTTGAAATTGGATTTTATTTTTCCTAAAATAAAGGAGTTTATTTGTAAATAGGAAAGTAAATCCATCTTTCCTTAAATAAAGGAGTTTATTTAGATATGAAATAGGATTTCATATTATTCAAAATAAAAGAGTTTATTTGTGAATAGGAAAGAGAATCCATGTTTCCTTAAATAAAGGAGTTTATTTAAATATGGAATAAGATTTCATATTATTCAAAATAAAGGAGTTTATTTGTGAATAGGAAAGAATATCCGTGTTTCCTTTAATATTTTTTTTTTACATGGAATTGGATTCCATAATTAATTAAAATAAAAGAGTTTATTTTAATTAAAGATTTTTTTTATTACATGGAATTGGATTCCATAATTAATTAAAATAAAGGAGTTTATTTTGATTAAAATTTTTGATTAAAATAAAATAGTTTATTTTATTCAAAATTGGATAAATTAAAATAAAATAGTTTTATTTTGATTTAAATTTGGATTAAAATAAAGGAGTTTATTTTGATTCAAAAATAAATTTTATACTAACTAAATTTGCCCATTAAATGATATCAATATATATATTAAATATTTATTATTCATGAGATGAATGTTATTTATTGATGCGTATGGTGATGTGTATGATAATAAATGGGATTGATTATGGACTATTGACCAATGCGATTGGATTTATTTTAGTTGGATGCATGAATGTATGGGTTTTATTAAATGGGGTGATTACTGCGTGCATAAATGCCTTCTCTAATTTTTCTTAATGTAAATTCTATCTCCTCCTATGTACTTCCCCTTGATTGGCGATCAAGGTTTCTATTTATTTTAAATAGTTTTGTAATAGGAATAGTTAGAATTATTTTTTTGAAATTGGAGATCGAGGAACAAGAAGCTTGAAGACCCGTTTGTAATGGAGCAAAGGGTTTAAATGTAATAGTTATATTTAAATATTATTTCTTGCACCCCTAGGGTTTGACCTTTTGGTTCACTTGGTGGCTCTAGTGAACCAAACTAGAATAAAAGTCCATAATCAATCCGGGTAGAATATAGTATTCTATATGTGCATGCTTATACTTTATATATATTATATATATATGCAAACATGCTTCGCATGTTCATTAATATAATAGCGTATTTTATATATATATATTAAATGCAGCATATAAACAAGATGAGACAAATTAATATCAAACCCCTCAATTTTTTATATTAAGTCCCAAGCGTTCAAAGATATTTGGAATATCGAACGTCGCCTTCTAGCATGATAAAATTAATAGAGTATTAAATATTTAATATGAGTTTGTTGTGTCACCACAAGGCAAGTATTAAGTATTTAAGATGTTAATTTATCACATTTGATGCTTATAAAGAAAATTGAACAATATTGTTTTGTTGTGTCACCACAAGGATGATATTTTTCTTTTTTGAATATATGGAGTGCTAGGTCGGACTTAACTTGGATAATTTTGATTCGGATGTGCCACCACTTGATCAAAATAATCTAAGAGGCAAAATAAAAGGAGTTGCATAGTTGATGTAATTGACAAAAGTTGTCTACCTATTTATTTATATATAGTTTGTTGTGTCACCACAAGGCTATATATATTTGAAATGGGATCCTTATTCTCACTAGCAAATCTTTAATTAGATTTTGCCGAACTATATAAGTGAGGGTAATATAGTTTGAAGAAAATAGTGGGAGATACCAATTTAAAACAAGACCTAATTTATTTTGGTAATTAATAAAAGAATGTATGTTAAAATGTTGTTAATTACAAATTCATTTACTGAATTTTACAATGTCTAAAATTACTATCACTGCGAAACATATTTGATGTTAATTAACCAGACCGAATTAAACGGATTGGTTAAGGAATTTGAGAGTAGTTCTCATAGCTGAAAAGCTATCTTATGTCCTAATAATCGCCTATCCTGCGCAATGGTTTGCGAACAATGCCTCTGAGGAAAACATTGCTACTTTTAGAAAGTGGCAAGATGATGCACAGTTGGCTCAATGCATCATGCTCGCATCTATGAGTAACGAGCTTTAGCGTCAGCATAAAACTATAGATGCTTCTACTATATTCCTGCACATCAAGTAGTTGATGGTGAGGAAAGTAAGACTAATAGATATCAGATATCTAAGGAGCTCTTCCGATCTAGAATGACCAATGGCACTATAGTACAGACAAAAAGTTCTTAACATAATCAATTTGATTGATCAATTAGGACAACAGGTTTTGTCATGGATGGAGAGTTGAGCCAAGATTTAATCTTGCCCTCACTCCCGGACTCCTTTCACAATTGTTGTGAATTTTTCATATGAACAAGCTAGATATCTGCCTCGCTGATTTGCTTAACATATTGAAAAATGTTGAGAGTCACTTTCCAACCAAGAAAGATCAAGTCTTACTGGTAGGGGCCAAAGGATCTTCTAAAAAGAAGAACGATTCAAAGAAGGTAAATAGAAAGGCAAAACAAAGGATAATAAGAACAAAACTGATATGGATAGCAAAGGAGCTTGCTTCCACTACAATAAGCCTGGACACTGGAAAGAAACTCCGAGAAGTATCTTGCAGAGGCTAACCAAAGAAGCTTAGTGAAGTTTCGGTTATAATACAGTTTTTTGTTCATGATTGAAATAAATTTTTCTTTAAGTCAAGGTTCTACTTGGGTATTGGATACCGACTTTGGTTATCATAAATATAGATTTATGAAGGGACCAAGCAGAAGTAGAAAGCTAAACAAATATAAGTAATCCTATGTGTGGAAAATGAAGCAAAGGTTGCCGCATTAGCCATAGAAACTTATAGTTTAGCAATGCATACGAGCAAATCTATTAAGTCGATAAGTTGTTATTGTATTCCGATTCTTGTTAAAAAAATATTATTTCCATTTTATTGTTGGACAATGAAATCTTTGGTATTATAATTAAGAACAATTGTTGTTCTATTTATAATAATAATATTTTGTATAGAACTGGAATATTACTTAATAAATTTTGTATACTTGATTTACGTGAAAAATATATTTTGCAAATTGAACAAATTAGTATAAGAAAAGGAGATAATCATTCAAAGAGTTGAATGTGTGTATTTGCTGAAATACAAGTATGAATTATTTGAAAGGTTCAAAGAATTCAGAAATGAAACAAATTGGCAAAGTATTAAGATTCTTTGATTAGATCAAGGAATAAATACTTGTGCAATAAGTTTCTAGATCATCTCAAATGGTTTTCTCATAATGGACACATCCTGATACACAATAATTGATTGATGTATCTGAATGAAAAATCGTACCTATTTGAACATGGTGCGATCCATAATGATTTTACCGACATTCCAGTATCCTTCTAGGGTCATGTCCTAGAAATGGCTGCATATCTACGAAAAAGGTAACCTCAAAATCCATTGAAAGACTCCATAAAAGTTATGGATGGGAGGATTCCTAATCTTAAGTATATTAAGATAAGGGGTTATCCAACTTATGTGAAAAGGTTTCAAAGGATAAGCTTGGGACAAGATTTGACAAGTGTCGATTTGTGGGACATCCTAAAGTAAATTTAGGGTATATGTTCTATAATTCTACTTAGCAAAAGGTGTTTGTTACGAAACACGCTGCCTTCTAATATAAAGGTGTTTATCATTAAAAGGGGCTAGTAGGAGGATAATAGATCTTGAAAAGTTCAAGAACCCCAAAACACTATAAATCAAATAAGAGGAACCTATAGATATACCTATTGTACCACAACCGAATCGTAAATCTAGAATAGTACCGAAGATACCTGGGAGGTATGGATTCATCATGGATGATGATGATGATGAGGCACGATCATAGAAGATGATGATCCGATTCACATACGATGAGGTAAGTGTTGTAGTCACTCGAGAAATGGATTGAAGCAAGTTTCTCAAATATGGAACATTCGTTTTGATGAGGCAATCAAAAGAGTTTGATTTTATCAAAATAAGAATGAACCTAGTGTGTACAAAAAAGGGTCGATTAGGAGCGTCGTGACATTCCTAGTACTACATGTTGATATACTACGGATAAGTAATGACATACCAATGCTACAATCAGTAATGATAAAGTTGTCTAAACATTCCTCCATGAATAGTTTGGGAAGAGTATCTTAATTGGGGATAAAATCTATATAGATAGATTCAAGAGGATGCTCGACTTAACCCAAGGAACGTATATTCATTTGATGCTAAAGTTGTTTAGCATGGCAAACTCCAAGAGATGTCTCATGTTGATGAGCTATGGAGTGTATCTCTCTTAATAGTCCCCATAGACTCCAAAAAGAGAGGTCGCATGAGTGACAATCATGTATGCAATGAAATATACAAGACCTGATGTTGATCGGTCATATTCTGGAGAAGTTCACTATGAGTCAGTGAAAAACATCTTAAAGTTCTTAACTGGCACTAAGGATGTGAGCATACATGGTGGGTCTAAATTAAAACTAGAGGGCTTAATGAGACTCAAGTTTTTCGAGACGGACTAAGACGACGAAAAAATCCACTTTAAGGTAAAGGGTTACCTTGAGCAATGGTGCAGATGAATTGAAAGGTTCCAAACAAACAAAAAGTTCTTTGGTTTAGTGATAAAGACAAAGTATATAGCTATAAATGAAGGCTATGAGTTGATTGTTTGGATTAAAAGTTCATTACAGAACTAGGAATAGTTCCCAAGTCTCATCTTGGATCTAAACATGTGTTGTGGCACTTTCATTTGATTATTAGAATAATTGAAAGATGAGAAATCACTATAGAGATAGTGGACTCTCAAGAACAACATTACATATCCATTAACTAAAAGCTTATCCAACAATGGGATAATCGTCACTTAGAGAAGAAGAGTATAAGATACCATGGCGATTGGCTTTAGTGCAAGTGGGAGATTGAAAGTAGTATGCACACAAGCCAATCATGTTTGATGATAAAGCATATACTTTGTAACAATCTTATTCATTTATTAATAAAAGTATTAATTTATTAAAGGCTTTTAATTATCTACATGATCTTTGTTTTATAATATGTGATAAACCCATAGTTTTAAGCAATGCTTTTAGAATAATGATGATGATCATTCTAATGAGATCTAAATTCTTAGAAAGCTTAAAACTAAAATAGTTCCCAATCATTGGATTACTAAATTGGGGATTAGTGAATCCGGATAGATTGGTACATACGTTAACTTGCTCATTGGATGAGGATGATTGATCTCATGATCATTTGTGTGGAGACACTAAAGCAAGTATGTAGGTGCTTATTAGAGAATAAGTTCATTTGAGCGTTGGCTCGCTAAGGAATACCTAATGGAGTTTTATTTGCTGTCAATAGGAATTCTCTGTAGTGATAGTAGTCTGAGTAATCCTTGGACTTGAGATCATCATAGTATCTTGTGTATGATGAGTTATACTTTGACTTATTCCTTAAGACCCTTAGGGTATATCAAAGGGTATGCTTGGGTATAATAAGTTGTACATGGAGATAATGTATGATCAATAAAGAATCTACCACTTCTAATAAAAGAAGAGAAATGTCTATGTGATTCGATAAATGACAACCCAATGAGTCCTTGGCAAAGGCGAATGAAATTAGAAAGGAGTTTCTAATTTGCATTATTTGGAGTTGTGCATTTAAGGATCGAAATACATATAATTAAATAAAATAAGACTTGACATAATTCCATGTCTTATATTTAATTGGGACATTGTATGGTGGAAGGATTGAATTATCGGTAACTATTTACTCAAAGGTTCTTTTATGATTAATGTTGAAATCTATATTATCCGGAAAGTGGTTGATCGCTAGGGAGGCTTATCCCATTGTAGAATAAATATTATTTATTTAAATAAATTAATTGTTTAATTTATTTATTTAAATAAGATTAGAATTGTTCTAATTGATTTATTCACAACCTATTAATATGGAGAACCTAAAGGGTCACACCATAAAAAAGGAAGAATAATTATTTAAGAAGTTAATGGAATAATCGTAATAATATATTAAGTATATTTAATTTAATTTATGGTGATAGAATAAATTAAATAGTTTAATATTATTATTTAATATTTTAGAAATATTAAATATAAATTAATAAGAGGAGTCTTATTAATATTATTACAATTATTATTATTTTAATTTCTAAAAGAGTTTAGAAATTAATTTAATATAAGTACTCTCATTTATTCTAATAAGATTAGGAGGTTAAATTAATTAAAAGAGTTTAATTAATTATCCCTAATAAGATTAGGGAGCTTAATTAATTAAAAGAATTTAACTTAATTAAATAAAACCCAATTCCTTAATTGTTAAGGTGGGTTGCCCCACATCTATAAATAAGAGGAGTCTTATTATGGGTGATATGGGTTGTTGACTTTTTCAACATACAACATAATTCCAATTGTTGGGAGAGTACCCTTTCTATAGAGATAGAAAAACTAGGGTTTGAGCCAATACCCTTCTTCTTGAATTTTCTTCTTCCTTGGTGGATCACCTCTAGAGGCCAAACATTTGGGTGGCTAACGTTGATCAAAGGAAGGAACCAAACCCGGTGGATTCAAGATTGAACGCGAAAGGATTTGGAGGTGAACTTGTACCTGAGGAAGCTTGATCTTCAAGGGTATGATTTTATTCTTTATCTTTTCGTTTAATTAATAATTATGCATAAAGGGTGATCCGGGTATATGGTTTGTAAATTTTTTAAACTCTGATTTTTACACGCTTCCGCACATTTTATGCAATTTGATTGCGTTATGAATATTACAAACCTAACATCGACACCACGTGCCCAAGGAATGCTACTTCCTCAAGCCAGAACTCGCATTTCTTCAATTTGGCATATAGTTGGTTTTCACGAAGCCTTTGGAGTACCAAACTTTCAAATGGTGCTCATGATCTTCACGACTTGAATATATAAGGATGTCATCAATAAAGACAACAACAAACCGATCCAAATATTCCTTGAATACTCGGTTCATCATATCCGTGAAAGCCGCAGGAGCATTAGTTAGTCCGAAAGACATGACTAAGAATTCATAATGCCCATACCGAAGTTCGAAGGCGGTCTTTGGAATATCCTCGCCTAATCTTCACCGATGATATCCGTAACGAAGATCGATTTTTGAAAAGAATTGTGCCCTCTAAGAATCGGTCAAACAAGTCATCAATACGAGGTGAGGATACCTATTCTTGATGGTGACATGGTTCAATTCCCCGATAGTCAATACAAAGTCACATACTCCCGTCTTTCTTCTTTACAAATAAAATAGGAGCACCCCAAGGAGATGTACTAGACGAATGAAACCGATGTCCAACAATTCACGTAGTTGGACCTTTAACTCCCCGTTCAATAGGAGCCATTCGATATGGGGTTTTAGAAATGGGCTTTGTACCGGGTTCAAGATCAATAAAGAATTCAACTTCACGTTACGGGGTAGGCCGGAAGTTCTTCTTGAAATACGTCGGAAAGTCAATAACAACAGAATATTATTCAAATTTGACGTGTCTTTATTCAAATCCATAACATGGGCTAAGAAAGCTTGACATCCGCTTTTTAATAAACGAATAGCTTTATGATTAGATATGACGAAGGATCGATTTTAATGGTTTAGTTGCTTGAATTAAATAACAGTTGGTTAGGAATATGAAAACTAACAACCTTACGAAAAAACAATCAATTTTGGCATGATGAGTAGTTAACCAATCAATCCCTAAAATCACATCAAAAGCAAGTATCTTTAAAGAGATAAGGTCAACAGTAAGGTAATGGTGCCAACTTGAATCAAACAAGATTTATAAAAAGTGGATGTGATGAAAGTTTCTCTAACGGAGTTTCCACAGATAGGTCAAAGTCTAATTTCTCCTGAGTCAAGTTTAAACGTTGAGCACATGCGGAGAGATAAATGAATGGGTAACACCCCAGATCAAGTAAGGTATAAACTTAGCAAGAATTTATAAATAAACTTACCGTGATCACCTCGTTTGGGTTCCTCGCATTATGACCGATCACAACAAACGCTCTTCCGGAATCGTTGACTTTGACTTTTCGGGACAGATCTTTTAGAGTCACCGTCCCTCATTGAACTAGGTTTCGCTCTTGTCTGATCTCGAGCGATATGTCCTTCTTTTCCACAATTATAGCATACCTTGAACTGTTGTTGTGGGGCGGTTTGGGTGATATGTCCCTCTTTTCCGCATTTGTAGCATATAATGGGTGGTCGTTCTCCTCCCTCGTAACCCGATTCTTTGCCAAGACCGTCATCTTCATAATTAGTTGTTAAATCTCCTCTTTTTAAAATCTCCTCTGACTCGCTTCTTCTATTTTCATGGCCATGATTACCACCGAGTGGTTACCATTTCTGTCCGCTTCTGTTTCTTTCTCCGCAGAGTTATCATTATTCATTGATTGCTATCTACGATCACGATCCTGATTGTGGTCCTCGGTTGACCGTACTTTCGTTATCTCGCTCTAATAATTGAGCCTCATTTACAACATCTCCGAATAAAGAGAAATTTATGAGAAATGAGATATTGACGTACGCCGGGTTTCAAACCTCTAAGAAACATCCGCGTCATCGTTCCTCATTCTCCACCAAATGAGGTGCTGAAACTGGATAACTCTACAAACTTTGCCTCGTCTTCGAGACACCGTCATGTTGTTTTGTTCCAATCGATGAACTCCACTTCCTTCTTATAGACGAACACTTTCGGAAAAGTATTTGTCATTAAATAGCTTTTGAAACGTCTCCCAAGACATCTTTGAGTCTTGGTTTGGATGGAGTGCAACTTCACAGAGACTCCACCAATGATCTGCCTTTCCGCCACGGAACATAAAGGTGGCGAATGGAACCTTCTGCTCCTCCGTGCATCCCAAGACATCGAATATCTTGGTAATTTGTTTTGACCCATGTTTCCGCCATGATCGGATCGGCTTTCCCTTAAATTCTGGTGGTCCCAACTCTTTGAATCGCTTGCATTTGACAACTTTGTGAATTGCTATCATTTCTCCTGTATTTTGAACATGAGTCTCCTCGTCTCGATTTTGCATGAATACGCAAAAACTTCTAAACATCTCCTCGTTCATCATCTCGCTTCAATGGTGTTGTTCACGGAGGAACATTGCCACACTGTTGCATCGCGTTCTCCTCGTTGGTGAGTACAGAGCATCTCCACGGTCTCATTTCCATTGTTAATATTCTCAATGACATTCTCAAATCTTGTCATAAAACAAGGGTTAATTAAGGAAATCAATATATCACATAATATCCTTATATATCTTGACCAACTAACAAATAAGCTTAGGTAGGACACACACTAGCGAAGGATTTACTCGTCTCTCCCTCCTAGTTCTATTCCCGATCTCCGCCAGAGATCATATCCCTAAGCTCGATACCAACTATGGCGCCCCCAAAATAGGTATACATCACCTATTCGAGTTGTCAATACATGATGCGAAACAACTACAACTTTATTATTACAATAGTAAAACTGTGAGTTTGAATACAAATATTATCTTCAGACAATATCTATACTCAAATAAATCCTCATCATATTTATTGATACATTATTTTACAAAAATGGTGAGGACTACTAAACAATCCTTTCTAAAACCTTCATTCCATACCCCAGGCTACATTCTCGCATATATTCTCGCCTCCACGAGAAAAAATGGAATAAAAAGGAAAGGGTGAGCTCAACTAGCTCGATTAAAGAATATTATGACTAAGATAATATACAACAAATTATCATTAGTCTTCAACGAGGAAAAATCTAATAGAATACAATAGACAACAAATTTTAAATCAATATTCGCATGAAATAATAATTCATTAGAAGAGTTAAGTAGAGAATGCAAACTACTATCTTCTATATATGAATTTAAAAAGTTCATCGTCGATATTTTATCCTGTAACATCAATCAATATACATCCGGAATCAAATATTCATCTTTTTTACTACAGGCCAAAGATATTCATCAGTTAATCATGTTCATTTAAACACTGTTCATCTTTGCACTAAAGGCCAAAGATATTCATCGATCGGTCATATTCATTAAAACACTGTTCATCTTTTGCACTGACAGCCAAAGATATTCTTCAAAATCATTCATCTTTGCCTACTGCCAAAGATATTCAATAATATCATCATTTAAGACCGAGGATGATGAAAAATATTTTTAAAGAAACGAATCCAAAGAAACAAAATGACAAGGATTAAGGATTAAGGATTAGTACTTTGTTTTATCCATGTCCAACAATACCTCAAAAATAATCATAGTGGTGTAAAATTCAAGAATGATCAAAACATGGATACAATCGAGTTAGTATCCGAAATAGATGTTTTGACGAAAAAGAAGAAATTTTATTTTTCGTGAATAGTCTTGCCGTATCGTGAATAGTCTTGAGTATCGTGAATAAGTAACTCAAACACCAAAAGATAGAAATTCCACAAAAAAACATCTTCACGCTTTATGAATAGTACTTTCGTGAATAGTAACTTCGTGAATAGTAACTCATGAATAGTAACTTTCGTGAATAAGTAACTCATGAATAGTAACCCCAGACATGAAAAAGTTCCAAATTTGATAAAAACTTCGATCAACATTTCAAAGATAATGATATTGAAGAAATAATATCATTCTGAAAAAAAATAATATCCCTTACCTCGAAAGATCGATTACTTTCTTTGAAACACCTGGATATAGTCTTTGAAGGAATTTGCACCAGTATAGCAATACTCAAAGTATACTCAAAATACTCACAAGAATACGCTTTCGATAATATAGAGAGAAAAAACTTGAGCTTACTAGTGTGATTTTAATTCTAACCTAAGCACCTATTTATAGGAAAATCTTTAGAACACCAAAGCGAAAATTTAATAAAATAATAATATAATTAAACAAATTCAAGCCCACCTTAGACCAACTGAATTCAGCACATTTATATCACATGTGGGATTGCAAAAAAAGGTTTTCTTAAATAAAACAATTAAAACTTCCAAAAATTAATTATTTCAGAACTTTAGAGCTTCAAAAATTCATAATTAATAGCCCTTTCATCAGAAAATTCGAATCTCGCGAGTTTTTATAGGAAATTCAATTCTCTACAACTTTGCAGAAGAAAGTTTTTCCAAATTCCAAATAGAAATTGACCGAAATCCACAAGCAGGCGATTTTACAAGTTATAATCAAATTTCAGTCAATAAATGGGGTCCACCGACATGTTTAACATGTTTTAAACATTTATTGCAACAAAAATACTCTTCCTCCTCGTATACTCATATATCCCACATTCGTTGTAAAAATATCACCGTTAATATATTATTAAAATAATATATTTAAATGAATTATTTTATCGAGAAAAAGATAAAATATTAATTTTCAACAATTGTCATTTTAAAATTTTCTCCATCTATATCCACATAAAATCAATATTTTCCTCATCATATAAATCAATAATTAATTATTCACAAATAATATTACGAGAATCACAATATTGATGACGAGCAGCGGTTCAGAGGAGAGGGGCTTTCCATAAGAATTTCTTCTTCTTGGCAAGAATTAGGTGACCAAACCTCTCCTTAGACGAGAACTTTCTAGACATTGCCAATAATGTTATCTAATAATATTATTCGATAATATGAATTATTGCTTCGATAATGAAAAATACTTGTGTAATGACAATTATTGAAACAACAAATAATATAAAATATCAACGCAAACAATTATTAACTCAATAAAATCTTTGAGCAGAATTCTGTAACCATTATTGAGTAGTGCCTTCTTACGTAAGAATCAATAATTGGTGCAATACCGGTAATCTTCTTGTTCAACAACGGCGTATTAGTGTGTTTTAACCAACCGGGTATTCCAACAAGATAATTAGCAGTAATAACACTACGCCGTTATTTAAAAACAACTTATATTTGTCGTTTTCTTCATCCAATCGCTTTCCGTTATGGGGCCCACACATGGCTACGCCGTCGTACGAATATTCCCCGACAGTACGAATATTCCACGACCAAACGAATATTCCCCGACGATAATGAATATTTTATAACCACTTGCTTATTTTGAAATATTTGCGTATTTAACCCTTAACTATCCACATTAATCAAATCAACCCTTACTATTTCAAAATAATAAATAAAGGAAATTCCTTTTTATTTAAAAATTTCGGGGTCTTACATAATTATTGATTTATATTATAAGAAAAATATTCATTTTATGTGGATATAGATGGAGAAATTTTTTAATGTGACTATTGTTGAAAATTGTTATTTTATCTTTTTCTGATAAAATAATTCATTTAAATATATTATTATATTATAATAATATAATAATGGTGATATTTTTAAATAATACATGTTTTGTGTGTTGGTGGTCCCCATTTTGTGACTGAAATTTGATTATAGCCTGTAAAATCGTCCGTTTGTGGATTTCAGTAAACTTCTGCTTGGAATTTGGAAAAACTTAAACTTACAAAGTTGTAGAGAATTGAATTTCCTATGGAATGGACATAAGATTCGAATTTTTCTGATAAAAGGGCTATTTATTATGAGGTATTGAAGTTCCGGAATAATTGATTTTTAAAGTTTAAATAATTATTTTAAGAAAAATGTTTTTTGCAATTGAGTGGGCCCCACATGTGATATAAATGTGCTGAATTCAGTTGGTATAAGGTGGGATTGAATTTTTTTTAATTATATTATTATTTTATTAAATTTTCTGCTTTGGTGTTCTAAGAATTTTCCTATAAATATGGTGCTTAGGTTAGAATTGAAAATCACACCAGAAACTGAAATCTTTTCTCTCTCTATATTATCGAGCGTATTCTTGTTAGTATTTTTGTGAGACCCTAAATTTTATGAATAAAGATTTAAATTTCTCAAAATATTTTTTTAATATTATGGTGTGGATTTGATATAATGTTATAGTTGTGGGTAATATTTATAATTTTGTAAAGTATGCAAGTTGTATTATATTCGATTAGTCGGGGAATATTTTTTTTTCGGGGAATATCCGTACGACGGTACAATCATTGGTGGACACCACAACGGAATTATTGTCAGATTGAGAAAATGACAAAAATATTTTTATAAAAATAACGGCTTAAAGTTTTACTGAATTATCTTGTTGAACTACCCGTAGTAAAAAATACGATGTCGGCGTGATTGCATAGTAGCACACGGTATTGATTATTGATGCTTATGTAAGAAGTCACTCAGTTATACTCAATTATTGCTACAGTAATTGCTGCATCATATCTCTCATATTATTGATTCGATTATTGTCACAGTATCATCTGCATAATATGATATATTATTAAACCAATAATTTAGTCGACAAAGTTGTTCATATTATTAAATTGCAATGTTTACAATGTCTAGAAGTTCTGTCAAGGAGAGGTTTGGTCACCTAATTGCGCGCCAATAGGGAGAAATCGTTATCGGAAAGCCCCCTCTTTCCTGGGAACGACCTGGTTGTTAAATATTGTGAGTTATAATATTAATGATGAATAAGTTCGTGTTGATCATAGATGAATTTGATAGTTCCATTGTGTTGAAATTATTTTTGTTAGTGGAAGTCGACATTTATTTCGATAATAATTGATGTCTGGAGGTTATATTGTTCAATCGGGTATTCGGGGCACTTTTTGTGTCGGAGTTACTATTCACGAGTTACTATTCACGAGTTACTATTCACCCAATTACTATTCACTCTAGTATTGTTCACTTTTAGTATTTGGGACACTTTTTTCGGTATTTGGGTACTATTCACGGGTACTATTCACCCAAAAATATATTTTTTTCGGTCAAATTATTTTCGTACAATATTATTCCATGAGGAGATGTGCTTAATTTTTCGAATAGTTGGTTGAAATTATAATAGTAAATCAATATGGATCGCTGGTTTAAAGTTTTAATAGTAAATCAATATGGATCACTTGTTTAAAGTTTTAATACTGAATCAGTATGGACCATTGCTATAAGTTTTAATAGTAAATCAATATGGACTATCCATTTAAAAGTAAATCAATCTGGACCGTTCATGAATTAGTTACTATTGTGAGACCCCATATTTTATGAATAAAGATTTAAATTTCTCAAAATATTTTTTTCAAAATTATGGTGTGGATTTGAGATAATGTTATAGTTGTGGGTAATATTCATAAATTTTGAAAAGTATGCAAGTTGTTGTATAATATTCGTTTGGTCGGGAAATATTCTTTTTGTCGAGGAATATCCGTAAGACGGCACAGTCATTGGTGGACCCCACAATGGAATTGTTGTCGAATTGAGAAAACGATAAAAATATTTTTATGAAAATAACGGCGGAAGTTTTACCGTTAAAACTGTTGAACTAGGTAATAAAAGTACAGTAATACGCGTGGTTGCATAGTAGCATACGATATTGATTATTGATGCTTATGTGAGAAGTCACTCAGTTTTGTTCAAATATTGCTACAGTAATTGTTGCATAGTATCTCACGTTATTTGATTCAATTATTGTCGATATTTTATATATTATTAAATCAATAATTGAGATAACAAAGTTATTAATATTATTATTTGTAATATTAACGATGTCTAGAAGTTACATCGAGGAGAGGTTTGGTCACCTAATTGCTGCGCATGATAGGGAGAAATCCTTATTGAAAGCCCTCTTTCACAGGAATGACTGAATCGATTAATATTGTGAATTATAATAATGATGATAAATATTATTATATATATATAAATTTTGTTTTATTAGTATTATTAATGTAATAAAATAGTAAAATCTTTTATATAAAACATAATACTTTTATAAAGTTATTTGTTTTATTAGACTATAAATAGAATATATTATATTCTATTATGATAGTGTTTTGCATAGTAAAATCTTTTTATATAAAATAGAATACTTTTTAAAGTTATTTGTTTTATTAGACAATAATTAGAATATATTATATTTTATTATGCATAGTGTTTGCATAGTGCTTTGCGTAGTGTTTTCGTAGTAAAATCTTTTTATATAAAGCGAGAATATTTTTATAAAGTTATTTGTTTTATTAGACAATAATTAGAATATATTATATTTTATTATGCATAGTGCTGCATAGTGTTTGCATAGTAAATTTTTTTATATAAAATGTAATACTTTTATAAAGTTATTTATTTTATTAGACTATAAATAGAATATATTATATTTTATTTAAAAGATTTTGTTTTATTAGAATATTTTATTAATACTGCATAGTAAATCAATATGGACCGTCTGTTTAAAAGTAAATCAATCTGGACCGTTCATGAATTAGTTAATATTCAGTCCATTCTTATATAAATAGAAGCTCATTCCTTCATTATTTCTTACAAATTCACTGAAACTCTAGAGAGAGAAACTATAGAGAGAAAGAAGAAAAGTATTCCGCTACTTCACTACTCCTATATCCAGTTTCTTTTACGGTAAGGGGTATTATTTCTTTCTTTTGTCTTCATGAATAGAACTTCTGTTACTCCATTCTTTATTATTATATTGGAATAACATGTCTATGCGAAGTACCACATACATGGTCAAATTCTTCTGTTATTCCATTCTTTATTATTATGTTGAAATAACCTGTATATGCAAAGTACCACATACATGGTGAAATTCTTCTGTTATTCCATTCTTTATTATTCTCACTGGAACATCACATGCGTGCGTTTCTTACGCACGACTGAATTCCGTTATTTATTATTCTCATTGGAATATCCCGCTTGGTGCGTATTACGCTTTGACTTGGTTCCATTAATTATTATTACGTTAGAATAACCTTTATGCATGCGATTATTGCATGTATGGTGATTTCTATTGTTATTTCATTCTTTATTATTCTGTTGGAATATCCTGTCGGTGCAAATTTCGCCTAACCTGGTTCCGTTATTTATTATTCTGTTGGAATAACCTGTCTTTGCGGTTTATCGCATGCCTGGTGATTTCTTTTGTTATTCCATTCTTTATTATACTCAGTTGGTTAAAGTTTTAACTTCTATACTCCATGAAATTAGTGGAATATCCTTGATATTTATGCTTCATCCAGTATCTTTTCATGAAAATATTTTTCTGAGCATTCTTGAATTTTTCATGGAAAGAAGTATCATGTTGACAATTTGGACGTTATTAGTTCCTGGATAAATTAATTCTTGAACTTGTTCTTATTGAATTCTTATATCATTGTCATCATCCTCATGTTTATTTTATGTTGAAAGTCTTCTGTGGCCTGTAGTGCATAGATGGACTTGGTATGATTATGACCAGGGATTAATCGGTATAATCATGAGCATAATGTTACAAATGATGTGATAAAAGTCCTTATTGGCTCGTAGTGCATTGATGGACAGTTGTTGGCATGATCATGACCATTGATGAATACACGAATATCCTTGGCTTGTAGTGTATGGATAATTTGTGGTTGTGATACTAATGAATATCCTTGGCCGTAGTGTAGGGATGATGTGGATTATTTATTAAGCTGAGGTCTCATCGATAAAAGTGATGAAAACCTTTTAAATCATAAAAGATAGTAGATTTTATTCTCTACTTGACTCTTTTAATGGATTGCTTGTTCTGCTGTAGTTAAACTTGATGTTTGTTATATTGTATCAATTTAACACTGTTGAAAGCTAACGATAATTTATTCTGCATTATCTTAGTCATAATATTTCTTACTGGGCTAGTTGAGCTCACCCTTTCTTTCACTGTTCTCTTTAGGAAATGAGAACGTAGCCGGAACTAGTCGGGGAACGGAGTAATGGTCCAGATGATAGCATTAGTAGTCCTCACTATTCTGTTAAATAGTGTGACAATAAATGTAATGAGGAATCCATTGAGTGTGGATATTGTCTAGATGATAATATTCTTATTAAAACTCTCAGTTTATTTTATGTCGTATTTTACACGGCTGTTATATAATTAAGTTGTATTTGTATTCTGTACCATGTATTTGACGACTCAGAATAGGTGATGTATACCTATTTTGGGGGCGTCACAACTATTCAGTCCATTCTTCTATAAATAGAAGCTCATTCCTTCATTATTTCTTATGAATTCACTGAAACTCTAGAGAGAGAAATGATAGAGAGAAAGAAGAAGAGAAGTCTGTTACCTCACTTTTTCAATATCCAGTTTCTTCTAAGGTAAGAGATATTATTTTTTGTACTCGTAAGGGGTATTATTTCTTTCGTATTCATGAAGAGAACTTCTGTTATTCCATTCTTTATTATTGTGTTGGAATAACTTTTACATGTCTGAAGTACCGCATACATGGTGAAATTCTTCCATTATTCCATTCTTTATCATTCATTTGAATATCCTATCGGTGCGTATTACGCTTTGACCGGTTCCATTAATTGATATTACGTTGGAATAACCTCGTCTGCGATCTTCATCGCATGCACGGTGATTTCTGTTGTTATTCCATTCTTTATTATTCATTGGAATATCCCGCTTGTGGTCTTAATTTCTCCCGACACAGTTCCGTTTCTTTATTATTCGTCGAATATCTTGTCTCGTTCTTCGCATGACTGGTTCCATTCTTTATTATTGTGTTGGGAATAACTCGTATGCATGCGATTATCGCATTTGTGGTGAATCCTTCATTATTCCATTCTTTATTATTCTGTTGGAATAACCTGTCTATGTGGACTACCACATGCATGGTGAATGATCCTTTATATTCATTCCTTGTTAAATTATGGAAATGATCTGTCTACATGGATTACCATATGGCGGGTGAAAATCCATTTGCAGTTTCGTAATTTTTCTAACCCTCAAAAATTCTGGAATGTCATAATATAAGCATTGGACTGTTGATTATGATGAAAGCTATAATAAAAGCTTTGGACTGATGGAAATCATAGGTATATGTAGTATTAGTAAGTGTTATGATGAGTTAGGTTGGTTATTACGTGAAAACATGAAAGTTTCTTAGAAATCACAAAGAGTTAAAAATTAGATTTTTGGTGAAAATAGAACATGAAATTCAATTGACCATATCTCCAATTATATTTCGAATTTTTGAGTGAGGTCAAGTTCTAGAGTTAGATCTATAAGTTTTCTAACTTATCCAAGTGGAATCACTGGAAAAGGTGCTGTAAATTTTCGTGTGGACTGATTTTAGCAAAGGAGTTAAAAACTGCAAAGTACCAAAAAGCTACTGTCCAGAAATTTAAAAGGGAATTTTCGGCCACTTAGTTTGTGAAATAAATTCTGGCCTTTTGGGACATGAAAATATATGGTATAAAGTACCTCCTGTCCAAAAATGAACTCATTCCGACTTAAAATGAGCAAGTTATGACCATTTCAATATTTAGGTTTTTCCGACGAAAAACGCTATAACGGGAGTTCTATAACTCCTATGTCCATGAAATTTAAACTGGAAGCTCACGTTAACATGTGTAAGATCCTTCCAAGATTTGGGAATTTCTGGAGTTAAACTTGAGGTAGCTAATTTCTTAAGGAATTAATTAGAAATTGATTTTTTAAAAAATACTTAAGGGAGTTGAAAAATTATAAAAAAATACTTGTTGTGTATGAAATATATGTATATATATTTGGACAAAGGATAGAAAAATAATAAGTTGATTTGGTAATTTTTCATAGAAATGGTTTAGTTACAAATATATGAGTTAAATATGTTATGTGAAGTTGAAGAATTGGTAAATAGGATTTTAGGGCTTGAAAATCCTATATAAGGTATATATCTTGATTTTTGATGAGTGATTTGATCATTGGTGATAAAATCTTATGAGTATGGAATTTTAAATGATTAAATGGATTATTTGGTAAAGTGTAAACAATTGAAATAAATTATTTATAAGTTTAAGAAGTGATTAAAATATTATTATATTATTAATAATATTAGATTATGATTTATTTAAGTGATGGATATTATTTGGATAAATTTAAAGTCTTTAATATTTATCCTTGTTTTCGTTTGATTAATGCTTATATTATTGTCATCATCCTCATGCTTATATTGTGATTAAAGTTATCTTTGGCTTACGTGCAGAGATGGACTTGGTATGATTATGACCAGGGATTATTCGGTATAATCATGACCGTAATGTAACGAATGATGTGGTAAAAGTCCTCATTAGCCTGTAGTTCATTGGTGGACAGTTCTTGGTATGATTATGACCAGGGTTTATTCGGTATAATCATGACCATTGATGATTACATGAATATCCTTAGCCCATAGTGCAGGGATGATTCGATGATGTGGTTTATTTATTAAGCTAAGTCTCAGCGATAAAGTTGATGAAAAACTTTTTAAATCATAGAAGATAGTAGATTTTATGCTCTACTTGACACTTCTAATGGATTGCTTATTCCGCTGCAGTTAAACTTGATGTCTGTTGTATTTTATCAGTTTAACATTGTTAAAGACTAATGATAATTTATTCTGCATTATCTTAGTCATAATATTTCTTACTGGGCTAGTTGAGCTCACCCTTTCTTTCACGGTTCTCTTCATGAAATGAGAATATAGCTGGAACGAGTCGGGGAATGAAGTGACGGTCCAGATGATAGCATTAGTAGTCCTCACTATTATGTTAAATAGTGTGACAATAAATGTAATGAGGACTCCATTAAGTGTGGATATTATCTAGATGACAATATTCTTATTAAAACTCTCAGTTTATGTTTTGTCGTATTTTACACGACAGTTATATTATTAAGTTGTATTTGTATTTTTGTACCATGTATTTGGCGACTCAAGATGGGTGATGTATACCTATTTTGGTGGCGTCACAGTTGGTATCAAAGCTTAGGGATATGATCCCTGGCTGAGATGTGAGATAAGAACTAGAAGGGGAGAGACGAGGAATTCCTTCGCTAGTATGACCTACCTAAGTTTATTTGGTATTTAATTGGTCGGTCAGAGTATAGGGATAATATGTGATATGTCAATTAACCCTTGTTTTGTGTCAGTGTTAAATTTGCGGAGTTATCCCGGTTTGCATCCCATTTGGTCGATAATGAGGAGCGAATGACGCTTATGTTTCTAAGAGGTTTGAAACCCGATATACGTCAATACGTCATTTCTCATAAACTTTGTTTATATTCAGATATTGTGAATAGGGCTTAGTTATTGGATAGCAATAATGAGTTAGCACAACCAAAAGGTAACGACCAACAACACGATAATAATCGTACCGGTGGCAACGACCATCGGAACAATGATGACCATCGTGGGGGAAATTATCATGCCAAGAACGGTAACCACTTCGGTGGTAATCATGGCCAAGATAATGGAAGTGGAAATTTCAAGATGAGAATGTCATTTAGCTCGATTTTGTCGTATAGTGAAGTCAAGTCCAGCTGGGACGGTGGCACCAAAGGCAGATACGGACAAAACAAAGTCGATGGTTTCAGGAAGAGCGTTTTTCATGACTTCTCAAAAAGCGAGTAACACGAAAGAAGTTAGCATGGGTTAGTTAATTATAAATTTTTGCGAAGTCTATACCTTATTAGATACCGGTTCTACCCATTCTTTTATCTCTCTTGCTTGCGCTCAATGTTTAAATTTGACTCCGAATAAATTAGACTTTGACTTATCTGTTGAAGCTCCGTTAGGAGAAACCTTCATTACATGTGCTATCCAAGTCTTGGATGAGAGTCACTGTGACGCCCCCAAAACAGGTATACATCACCCATCTTGAGTCGCCAGACACATGGTACATAAATTCAAATATAACTTAATTATACAACAGTCGTGTAAAATACGACAAAATATAGCTGAGAGTTGAAACAAGAATATTGTCATCTAGACAATATCCACACTCAATGGAGTCCTCATTAAAATTATTATTACATTATTCCGTAGAATAGTGAGGACTACTAAAGTCATTTATCCTGGACCATCACTCCATTCCCCGACTCGTCCCAGCTATTATTAGCCTTAAACAGTGTTAAACTGAGACTTAGCTTAATAAATAAACCACATCATCGAATCATCCCTGCACTATGGGCCAAGGATATTCATGTAATCATCAATGGTCATGATTATACTGAATAATCTCTGGTCATAATCATACCAACAACTGTCCATCAATGAACTACATGCCAATGAGGACTTTTACCACATCATTCATTACATTACAGTTATGATTATATCGAATAATCCCTGGTCATAATCATACCAAGTCCATCTATGCACGTCAGCCAAAGATGGCTTTAATTACAATATAAGCATGAGGATGATGACAATGACATAATAATTTGATAAAACAAGTTCAAGGATAAATTTTAAAGATTTATAAATTAATTTATCCAGAAATCAATAACGTCCAAATTGTCAATATGATACTTTTTGTGGAGTAAAATTCAAGAATGCTCGAGAAGAATATTTCCATGAAAAGATCTTCGGATGAAGCTTGAAATATCAATGATATTCCACTAATTTCATGGAGTATAGAAGCCAAAACTTTAACTAACCGAGTATAATAGAATATATGAATCAAGAAATGAATTTTCGCCATACGCAGAATCCACGTAGACGATCATTTCCACAATTTAACAAGGAATGAATACGGAAGGATCATTCACCATGTATGTGGTAAATCAAGATAGACATGTTATTCCAATGTAATAATAAAAAGGGAATAATGTAAGAATTTCACCATGTATGCGGTACTTTGCATGATAAAAGTTATTCAAACATAATAATAAAGAATGGAATATGAAGAATTTCACCACGTATGTGGTACTTGGCAAGATGTACAAAAGTTATTCCAACATAATAATAAAGAATGGAACCAGTCATGCGTAATTACATGCAGCATGTGATATTCCAAATGTAATAATAAAGAATGGAACCAGTCATGCATAATCCGCATGCATGTGATATTCTAAATGAATAATAAAGAATGGAATAACAATGAAATTTCACCAGTACGCGATAGATCAAGCACAGCAAGGTTTATTCCAATGTAATAATAAATAATGGAACCAAAGTTATGCGTAATATGTACGTATATTGTGATATTCTAATGTAATAATAAAGAATAGAATAACAAAAGAATTTCACCACGATACTGTGATTGCATAGATAGGTCATTCCAACATAATAATAAAGAATTGAATAACGTAAGAATTTCACCATGTATACGGTACTTGACAGACAAAAGTTATTTCAACATAATAATAAAGAATGGAATAATGTAAGCTCTCTTCATGAATACGAAAGAAATAATACCCTTACCTCGAAAAGAAGATCGGATACCGGAATAGTGAGGTTGTGCAGACTTCTCTTCTTCTTTCTCTCTATAATTTCTCTCTATAATAATTGCTCTATAGCTTTAGTGAATTGGTGAGAAATGAAGGAAGAATGAGCTTCTATTTATAAAAAAATATAGTTTCAATAATTGCACATTTTGGGGCTCGAAATATTACAGTATAATACCTCCCTTTTTTTTCCTTTTTAATTTAGTCCTGCAAGTATTATCAAACTTGCACCACCTCCCCTAATAGTAAATCATGTGAATCAATAGTAAATCATGTAACTCAATACTTCTAGACATGTGAAAATACGAATTACCGTATAGTACCTCCATCAATACCTCTATTTTTAACTTAGTCATGCAAGTATTATCAATCTTGCACCAACTCCCCTAATAGTAAATGAATGCGAGTTAATAGTACACACATATGAACAAATAGTTATAATCATGTGAATCAATAGCAATTAATTGCTCATTTATTTGGTTAATTACCCGATTGGTCAATATAACCTCCAGACATCAATTATTATCGAAATAAATATCGACTTTCACAAACACTAATAAATTCAACACAATGGAACTATCAATTTCATCTTTAATCAACACAAACTTATTCATCAATAATATTATAATTTACAATATTTAACAACCGTGTCGCTCCTGTGAAAGAGGGCTTTTCGATAAGGATTTCTCCTTATCGGCGCCGCAATTAGGTGACCAAACCTCTCCTCGACAGTAACTTACTGACATTGTCAATATTGCGAATAATAATATGAATAACTTCAACGTCTCAATTATTGATTTAATAAAATAACATATTGATCATCGTGACAATAATTGAATCAATAATATGAGAGATATGATGCAAAAATTATCAGTAGCAATAATTGAGTATAATTGAGTGACTTCTTACATAAGCATCAATAATCAATACCGGTGCTACTACGCAACCAACCACGTGTATTATTATACTTTTACTACCGAAGTAGTTCAACGGCTTTTAACGGTAAATAATTTCGCCGTTATTTTTATAAAAGATAATTATGTCGTATTCTAACTACGCATAATACTTCCGCTAGGGGTCCACTAATAATTGTCTGCCGTCGTCATTTAATATTCCCTATTAAAACGAATATTCTCCTACCAATCAATATTATATAACCACTTGCCTACTTTGCAAACTTTATAAATATTACCCACAACTATAACATTATATCAAATCCACACCATAATATTCAAAAAAATATTTCGAGAAAAATTAAAATTTTTATTCATAAAATTTGGCCTCACAGTCACAGTTTTGAATGATATTTCTATTGTTAATAAATTTCCTGACGTATTCCCTGAAGACTTCTTGATTTACCCTAGAGCGTGAAATCGAATTTTGTATTGACCCCAGTATAAAACCCTTATGTGACACCCCCAAAATAGGTATACATCACCTATTCTGAGTCGCCAAATACATGGTACAGAATACAAATACAATCTTTAATATACAACAAGAGAGCTGTGAGTTTTAATACAAATATTGTCTTCTAGACAATATTCACTCTCAGAATAAGTCCTCATTACATTTATTGTCACACTATTTAATGTACTAGTGAGGACTACTAATACTATCATCTGGACCGTCTTTCCGCCCCCCGACTAGTCCCCGACTACGCTCTCATTTCTCAAGAGAACAAAGTGAAAGAAAGGGTGAACTCAACTAGCCCAAGAAGAAATATTATGACTAAGATAATGCGTAATAAATTATCATTAGTCTTCAACAATGTTAAACCGATTAAATACAATAGACATCAAGTTTAACTGCATGAACATCTGATCCATTAAAAGAGTCAAGTAGAGAATAAAATCTACTATCTTTTATGATTTAAAAGGTTTTCATCACTTTTATCATTGGGACTCAACAATAAATAATCCACATCATCCCTACACTACTACCCAATGATATTCATTAGTATCACAACCACAATTTATCCATGCACTACGGGCCAATGATATTTGTGTATTCATTAATTGTCATGATCATGCCAACAACTATCCATCAATGCACTACGGGCCAATGAGGACTTTTACCACACATTTGTAACATTACGGTCATGATTACATCGAATAATTCCTGGTCATAATCATACCAAGTCCATCTATGCACTACAGGCCACAGATGACTTTCAACAAAATATAAACATGAGGATGATGACAATGATATAAGAATTCAATAAAACAAGTTAAAGAATTAATTTATCCAGGAACTAACAACGTCCAAATTGTCAACATGATACTTCTTTGTAGAGTAAAATTCAAGAATGCTCAGAAGAATATTTTCATGAAAAGATACTGGATGAAGCGCAAATATCAAGGATATTCCACTAATTTCATGGAGTATAGAAGTCAAAACTTTAACCAACTGAGTATAATAAAGGATGGAATAACAAAAGAAATCACCATGCATGCGGTACTTCGCATAGACAGGTTATTCCAACAAAATAATAAATAACGGAACCAAGTCAGGCGTAACACGCACTGACAGGATATTCCAACAGAATAATAAAGAATAGAATAACAACAGAAATCACCATGCAATGCAGTACTTGCATGTAGACAAAGTTATTCCAATGTAATAATAAATAATGTAATCGGTATATGCGTAAACGCATAGATAGGATATTCCAATGTAATAATAAAGATTTTAACCATGTCCCATATAAAACGCATGCATGTGGATATTCCAAAATGTAATAATAAAGAATGGAATAATAATGAAATTTCACCATGTATGTGGTACTTAGATGACAAAGTTATTCCAAAGTAGAATAATAAATAATGGAATAATAGAAGAATTTCACCAAGTATAGGGTAGACCGCGTATACAGGTTATCCCAACAAAATAATAAAGAATGAAATAACAGAAGTTCTCTTCATGAATATGAAAAAAATAATACCCCTTACCTTATAAAGAAGAGTACTCCGACGGTAGGGCGAGGATAAACTTGAAGAAATTTGCACTACACTCAAAGCTTTCTTAAACGCTAAAAGAAATACGCCAAGATAGAAGAATAATTCTCTCTACAATTTCTCTCTAGAGTTTCAAAGAATTGTAAGAAATAATGAAGGAATGAGCTTCATTTATAGAAGAATGGATCGAATAGTAACCAATCCATGAACGTCCAGATCGATTTACTTTAAAATCTGACGGTCAGTTGGTTTATAATAAAATATAATATATTCTATTTATATTCTAATAAAACGAATAACTTTTAAAAAGATTTTACTATGCAAACACTATACAAATACTATGCATAATAAAATATAATATATTCTAATTATTGTCTAATAAAACGAATAACTTTATAAAAGTATTCTGCTTTTATATAAAAGATTTTACTATTAGCCTAATAAAACGAATAACTTTATAAAAGTATTCTGCTTTTATATAAAAAGCTTTTCTATTTTATTACATTAATAATACTAATAAAACAAAACATCATCATCATTATTATTATTCACACTATTAATCGACTGAATCGCTCCTGTGAAAGAGGGGCTTTCCAATTAAGATTTCTCCTATGGCAGCATTAATTAGGTGACCAAACTTCTCCTTGGCGTAACTTACAGACATCGTTAATATTGCAAATAATAATATTAATAACTTTGTCATCTCAATATAAAATATCAACAATAATTGAATCAATTAACGTGAGATACTATGCAACAATTCATCAAGCAATAATTGAACAAAAGCGAGTGACTTCTCACGTAAGCATCAATAATCAATACCGCAGTGTTACTATGCAACCACGTGCGTATTCCTATTTTTTTAACACCTTGTTTCAACAGCTTAATGGTAAAACTTCGCCAATATTTTATAAAATATTTTTGTCATTTTCTCAATCCGACAATAATTTTGATTAAGGGTCCATCAATGATTGTGTCGTCGTCATTTAATATTCCCCGACCAATCGAATATTATAAACAACTTACGTATTGCAAAATTTCTAAATATTACCCACAACTATAACATTATATCAAATTCATTCCATAATATTTAAAAATGATAATTATAAAAAATTCATCTTTATTCATAAAAGTTGGGGTCTTACATGGTCGTTCTCCTTCCTTAACAACAGGTGCAGGTGCTGACGTCTTTCCATCATTGTTGAATCTCCTTTTCTTGAAATGTCCATTCTTATTGCTTTGGCCATGATTACCAATCGTGGTTACCATTTCTCGCATGTTGATTCCCCTACGCTTATTATCACCGCTCGATGATCAAGTATCATTGGTATTATCATTTTGTTTCGCCACTTTCTTTTTGGTTGGGTTGACTCATTATCGCGCCTCCAATAATCGAGCCCTATTAATAACATCCAATACAAACACACGCTTTATGAGAGATAAGATATTGACGATCTTGGGTTTCAAACCTCTTAGAAACATTCACGTCATTCTCTTCTCATTATCAACCAAATGGGATGCAAACCGGGACAACTCGGCAAACTTGGCTTTCTACTGCGACACGGTCATGTTGTTTTGTTCCAGTTTAATTAACTCTACCGCTTTCATGTGAGGAATACTTTCGAAAGTACTTGTCGTTGAACAGCTTGGAACTTCTCCCAAGACATCTTCAAAGTCAAAGAAAGTTGAGTACGCTTTACGATTCCCACACCAATCTACCTCCGCCACAACATGAAGGTGGCAAAGGAACCTTTTGCTCCTGAGCATCCCAAGACATCAAATATATTGTTGATCCGCTTTATCCACGTCTCTCCGCCTTTAAGTGGTTTTGGCTCTCCAAAAAACTCCGTGGTCCCAGCTCTTGAATCGCTTTGGCGGTGACCGTCCGAAATTGCCAAGTGTTTCTACCTCTAAATTTGGATGAGAGCCGCTCTCTACTTTGATGTTGCATGAATTGCATAAAGCCTCTGAACATTCCATCGTTCATCATCTGGTCAGTGTTGTTATTTGCCTGAGGATTGTCGCCTTCCTGATGCACATTATCCTGATTATTGATTTGTGGAGTCTCAATGGTCTCCTGTGATCCATTGATGTTCTCAACATTCTCGGATGCCATTTTCAAACACTGCCACAAAATAAGGGTTAATTAATATATCACATATTATCCCTATACTCTGACCGACCAATTAAATATCAAATAAACTTAGGTAGGTCATACTAGCGAAGGAATTTCCTGTCACTCCCTTCCTAGTTCTTGTCTCACATCTCAGCCAGAGATCATATCCCTAAGCTTTGATACCAACTGTGACGCCCCCAAAATAGGTATACATCACCTATTCTGAGTCGCCAAATATATGGTACAGAATACAAATACAATCTTTAATATACAACAAGAGCTGTGAGTTTTAATACAAATATTATCTTCTAGACAATATCCACTCTTAGAATAAGTCCTCATTACATTTATTGTCATACTATTTAACAGAATAGTGAGGACTACTAATACTATCATCTGGACCGTCACTCCGTTCCCCGACTAGTCCCGACTACGTTCTCATTTACTGAAGAGAATAGTGAAAGAAAGGGTGAGCTCAAGTAGCCCAGTAAGAAATATTATGACTAAGATAATGCAGAATAAATTATCATTAGTCTTCAACAATGTTAAACTGATAAAATACAATAGACATCAAGTTTAATCTAACTGAACATACAATCCCTTAAAAGAGTCAAGTAGAGAATAAAATCTACTATCTTTTATGATTTAAAAGGTTTTCATCACTTTTATCACCGACTCAACAATAATAAATAATCCACATCATCCCCGCACTACTGACCAAGGATATTCATTAGTATCACAACCACAATGTATCCATGCACTCTGGGCCAAGGATATTTGTGTATTCATTAATGGTCATGATCATGCCAACAATCGTCCATCAATGCACTACGGGCCAATGAGGACTTTTACCACATCATTTGTAACATTACGGCCATGATTACACCGAATAATCCTCGTCATAATCATACCAAGTCCATCTATGCACTACAGGGCCACATATGACTTTCAACAAAATATAAACGTGAGGATGATGACAATGATATAAGAATTCAATAAAACAAGTTCAAGAATTAATTTATCCAGGAACTAACAACGTCCAAATTGTCAACATGATACTTCTTTGTAGAGTAAAATTCAAGAATGCTCGTAAGAATATTTCCATGAAAAGATATCGGATAAAGCGCAAATATCAAGGATATTCTACTAATTTCATGGAGTATAAAGTCAAAACTTTAACCAACCGAGTATAATAAAGAATGGAATAACAAAAGAAATCACCATGCATGCGATTGCCCATGCGTGACGTTATTCCAACCGAATAATAAATAACGGAACCCGTGTCAGCGTAATACACGCACCGGCGTGATATATTTCAATGTAATAATAAAGAATGGAATAACAACAGAAATCACCATGTATGCGGTACTTCAGATGACGAGTTATTCCAATGAATAATAAATAACGGAACCAGTCCCAGAAAACGCACGTACGTGATATTCCAATGAATAATAAAGACGAAACCAGTCCGTAAAAGCGCACAAACGGGATATTCCAAATGTAATAATAAAGAATGGAATAATAATGCAATTTCACCGTATGCGGTACTTAGCATAAACAAAGTTATTCCAAATAGAATAATAAATAATGGAATAATGTAAGAATTTCACCAAGTATATGGTAGATCACAGATACAAAGTTATTCTAACAGAATAATAAAGAATTGAATAACGTAAGTTCTCTTCATGAATATGAAAAAATAATACCCCTTACCTTATAAAGAAGAGTATTCTGCGGTAGAGGCGGGGATATACTTGAAGAAACTTGCACTACGCTCAAAGCTTTTTAAACGCTAAAAAATACGCCAAGATAGAAAGAATAATTCTCTACGCTTTCTTTCTAGAGTTTCAAAGAATTCGTAAGAAATAATGAAGGAATGAGCTTCTATTTATAGAAGAATGGACTAAATAGTAACCAATCCATGAACGGTCCAGATCGATTTACTTCTATGCAATAATTACTGAAGTAATAATTGAACAAAACTGAGTGACTTTTCACGTAAGCATCAATAATCAATACCGTGTGCTACTATGCAACCACGCGTATTCTTGTACTTTTAACACCGGGTGTTTCAACAGTTAACGGTTAAACTTTCGCCGTTATTTTAATAAAAATATTTTTGTCATTTTCTCAATCCGACAATAATTTCGTTGTGGGGTCCACCAATAATTGTGTCGTCGTACGAATATTCCCCCACCAATCGAATATTATAAACAACTTGCGTACTTTGTAAAATTTCTAAATATTACCCACAACTATAACATTATATCAAATTCATTCCATAATATTTAAAAATGATAATTATAGAAAATTCATCTTTATTCATAAAAGTTGGGGTCTTACACCTTAAATATTTCTTCAACCAAAACGAACGTATAATGCACCAAAGACGTTGGCTCGAGTTGTTGAATATTACGATCATAACATTCAATATCATTGTGGAAGAGCGAACGTGGTAGCTGACGCGTTGAGTAAAAGATCATATGCGTTTACAAGTGCGAATTTACAAACCTACGTGAAGATAACGAATATATGATTAGAACTGACTTTAGTCGATAATGTTAAAGCAGCTATAGCTACAGACCCGAAGCTGATGAATACGAAGAAGAAAGTTCAAGAAGGCGTTATTTTAAAAGCAAGAGTTGCTGAAGAGAGTAAATCTCAACCCTCGATTTAATTGGCCCATTTGAAATCCTCGATCGAGTAGGAACTGCGGCCTATAGACTCGTTTTATCGCCAAGTATATCGCGTGTTTATGTGGATGACCCGAACCACGTTATTAAATTAGAACTAGATGAGATAACAGAAGATTTAACGTATGAGGAGATACGTGTTAAAATCTTGGATAAAAAGGATCGTATTCAACACTCAAAGGTTATACCTCAAGAGTTAGAATCTGAAATAAAGTTAAGGTATCCTCATCTCTTCGGTATACCAGGTACGTACGTAAATTTCGAGGGCTAATTTCCATAAGGAGAGGAGATTGTGAGACCCCAAATTTTATGAATAAAGATTTAAATTTCTCGAAATATTTTTTTTTAATATTATGGTGTGGATTTGATATAATGTTATAGTTGTGGGTAATATTTATAAATTTTACAAAGTATACAAGTTGTTGTATTATATTCGATTGGTCGGGGAATATTCTTTTTATCGGGGAATATCTGTACGACGGTACAATCATTTGTGGACACCACAACGGAATTATTGTCGGATTGAGAAAATGACAAAAATATTTTTATGAAAATAACGGCGGAAGTTTTACCGTTAATACTTGTTGAACTACCCTAGTAAAAAAATGTCTGAATACGCCGCGTGGTTGCATAAGAAGACACCTGTATTGATTATTGATGCTTACGTAAGAAGTCACTCAGCTTATACTCGCTATTGCTACAATGAATTGCGGATCATATCTCTCGTATTATCGATTCGATTATTGTCACAAGATTATCATCGCATAATATGATATATTATTAAATCAATAATTGAGACGATAAAATTGTTCATATTATTAAATTGCAATGTTTACAATGTCTAGAAGTTACATCAAGAAGAGGTTTGGTCACCTAAGCATGCGCCGCCAATAGGAAGAAAAAGCCCCTCTTCCGGGAACGACACGGTTGTTAAATATTGTGAGTTATAATATTAATGATGAATAAGTTCGTGTTGATTATAGATGAATTTGATAGTTCCATTGTGTTGAAATTATTTATGTTAGTGGAAGTCGCATTTATTTCGATAATAATTGATGTCTGGAGGTTATATTGTTCAATCGGGTATTCGGGGCACTTTTTGTGTCGGAGTTACTATTCACGAGTTACTATTCACAAGTTACTATTCACCCGATTACTATTCACTCTAGTATTGTTCACTCGGATATTTGGGACACTTTTTGTGTCGGGGTACTATTCATGAGGTACTATTCCCGAAGTACTATTCACGGGGTACTATTCACCCAAAAAATATATTTCTTTTCAGTCCAAATCATTTTTGGGTACAATATTATTCTAAGAGGAGATGTAAATAATTTTTTGAATAGTTGGTTGAAATTATAATAGTAAATCAATATGGATCGTTGGTTTAAATTTTTTAATAGTAAATCAATATGGATCATTTTTTTAAAGTTTTAATAAGAAATCAATATGGATCGTTGGTTTAAAGTTTTAATAGTGAATCGCATTGATCGTCTTTAAATTTTAATAGTAAATCAATATGGACCGTCCGTTTAAAAGTAAATCAATCTGGACCGTTCATGAATTAGTTACTATTCACCCATTCTCCTATAAATAGAAGCTCATTCCTTCATTATTTCTTACTTAATTCACTAAAACTCTGTAGAGAGAAAATGATAGAGAGAGAAGAAGAAAGTAAGTCACACTCACTTTTCCAATATCCAGCTTTTCTAAGGTAAGGGATATTATTTGTTGTACTGTAAGGGGTATTATTTTTTCAGTATTCATGAAGAGAACTTCATTATTCCATTCTTTATTATTATGTTGAATAACTTTGTCTGTCAAGACCGCATACATGGTGAAATTCTTCTGTTATTCCATTCTTTATCATTCTATTAGAATATCCTGTTGGTGCGTATTACGCCTGACCTGGTTCCATTAATTATTATTCAGTTAGAATAACCTGTCCATACGGTCTATCGCATACATGGTGATTTATGTTGTTATTTCATTCTTTATTATTCTGTTGGAATATCCCGCTTAGGTGCAATTTCAGCGGACACTGGTTTCGCTTCTTTATTATTCTCAGCCGAAATATCCTCATCTGCGTGCATTTACGCATGACCTAGTTCCATTCTTTATTATTCTTTTGGGAATAACCTGTCTGTGCAGTCTATCGCACGTATGGTGAATCCTTCTGTTATTCTATTCTTAATTATTCTGTTGGAATAAGCTGTCTATGTGGACTACCACATGCATGGTGAATGATCCTTTATATTCATTCCTTGTTAAATTATGGAAATGATCTGTCTACGTGGATTACCGCATGGCGGGTGAAAATCCATTTGTAGTTTCGTAATTTTTCTGACCCTCAAAAATTCTGGAATGTCATAATATAAGTATTGAACTGTTGAATATGATGAAAGTCATAATAAAAGCTTTGGACTGATGAAAATCATGGGTATATGTAGTATTAATAAGTGTTATGATGAGTTAGGTTGGTTATTATGTGAAAACATGAAAGTTTCTTAGAAATCACAAAGGGTTGAAAATCAGATTTTTGGTGAAAATGGAACATGAAATTCAATTGACCATATCTTCTATTATATTTCGAATTTTTGAGTGTGGTCAAGTTCTAGAGTTAGATCTATGAGTTTTCTAACTTATCCAAGTAAAATCACTAGAAAAGGTGTTGTAAATTTTTGTGTGGACTGATTTTAGCAAAGGATTTAAAAACTGCAAAGTACCAAAAAAACTACTGTCCAGTAATTTAAAAGGGCATTTTAGGCCACTTAGTTTGTGAAATAAATTCTGGCCTTTTGGGACATGAAAATATATGGTATAAAGTACCTCCTGTCCAAAAATGAGCTCATTCTGACTTAAAATGAGCAAGTTATGATCATTTCAATATTTAGGTTTTTTCGATTTAAAAAACGCTATAACCTGAGTTCTATAACTCACGACCATGAAATCTAAAATGGAAGCTCACGTTAACATGTGTAAGATCCTGCCAAGATTTGGGAATTTCTGGAGTTAAACTTGAGGTAGCTAATTTCTTAAGGAATTAATTAGAAATTGATTTTAGAAAATACTTAAGGGAGTTGAAAAATTATAAAAATACTTGTTGTTGTGTATGAAATATATGTATATATGTTTGGACAAAGGATAGAAAAATAATAAGTTGATTTGGTAATTTTCATGGAAATGGTTTAGTTCTACAAACATATGAGTTAAATATGTTATGTGAAGTTGAAGAATTGGTAAATAGGATTTTAGGGCTTAAAAATCCTATATAAGGTATATCTTGATTTTTGATGAGTGATTTGATCATTGGTGATGAAATCTTATGAGTATGACATTTTGAATGATTAAATGCATTATTTGGTAAAGTGTAAACAATTGAAATAAATTATTTATAAGTTTAAGAAGTGATTAAAATATTATTATAATATTAATAATATTAGATTATGAGTTATTTAAGTGATGGATAATATTTGGATAAATTTAAAGTCTTTAATATTTATCCTTATTTTCTTTTGATTAATGCTTATATTATTGTAATCATCCTCATGCTTATATTGTGATAAAAGTCATCTTTGGCTTACGTGCAGAGATGGACTTGGTATGATTATGATCGTAATATAACGAATGATGTGGTAAAAGTCCTCATTGGCCTATAGTTCATTGGTGGACAGTTGTTGGTATGATTATGACCAGGGATTATTCGGTATAATCATGACCATTGATGATTACATGAATATCCTTGGCCGTGGTGCAGGGATGATGTGGTTTATTTATTAAGTTGGTTCTCAGCGATAAAGTTGATGAAAATCTTTTTAAATCATAGAAAATAGTAGATTTTATGCTCTACTTGACTCTTCTAATGGATTGCTTATTCCGTTGCAGTTAACTTGATGTCTATTGTATTTTATCAGTTTAACATTGTTACAGACTAATGATAAATTATTCTGAATTATCTTAGTCATAATATTTCTTACTAGGCTAGTTGAGCTCATCCTTTCTTTCACTGTTCTCTTCAGAAAATGAGAATATAGTTGGGACAAGTCGGGGAACGGAGTGACGGTCCAGATGATAGCATTAGTAGTCCTCAGTATTCTGATAAATAGTGTGACAATAAATGTAATGAGGACTCCATTGAGTGTGGATATTGTCTAGATGACAATATTCTTATTAAAACTCCCAGTTTATGTTTTGTCATATTTTACACGACAGTTGTATTATTAAGTTGTATTTGTATTTTTGTACCATGTATTTGGAGACTCAAGATGGGTGATGTATACCTATATTGGGGGCATCACAATTTTGATACTGAGTGTTGTTATACGGTGCAAGTTCCCTTCAACACTATATCCAGTATTCCAGTCAGAAGTACTGTCTTTTCGAGGTAAGGGATGTTATTTTTTTTTAAATGATATTATTTCTTTCAATATTATTATGTCAGAATATTGAAAAGATTTTTCTTGTAAAATTCTTGTCTTTTAGTGTCGGGGTTACTATTCATGTATACGACACTATTCACGTATACGGTACTATTCACGAATACGGCATTATTCACAGAAAAATTAAATTTTCGTTTTTTGTCCAAGATATCTATTATGGATACTAGCTTTGATTGTATCCATGTTTTGGTTTTCATTATTGAATTTTACTCCACTATGGTTATTTATGAAGTATTTTTGAACTTGAACTGTTTAAAGTACGAATCCCTAATCTTTGTCCTTTTGTTTCACTGGATTCGTTTCTTTAAAATATTTTTCATCATCATCAGTCTTAAATGATGATATTACTGAATATCTTTGGCCTATAGTGCAAAGATGAATGATTTTCTTATGAATATCTTTGGTCCGTAGTGCAAAGATGTACAGGTGTTGAGATGAACATGAACAACTGATGAATATCTTTGGCCTGTAGTGCAAAGATGAATATTTGATTCAAGATGTATATTGATGGATGTTACAGGGATAAAATATTAATGACGGACTTTTAAATCATAGAAGATAGTAGATTTCATTCTCTAAGTAACTCTTCTAATGAATTGTTATTTCCGCTGAGAATATTGATCTGAAACTTGTTGTCTATTATATTCTATCAGATTTTTCCCTGTTGAGGACTAACGATAATTTATTCTATATTATCTTAGTCACAAAATTCTTTACTGGGCTAGTTGAGCTCACCCTTTTCCTTTTTGTTCTATTTTTCTTCTCAGGAGGCGAGAATGTAGCGAGTACTAGTCGGGGTATGGAATGAAGGTTCTAGAAAGTTGTTTTTATAGTCCTCATTATTTTGTAAAATAGTGTATCAATAATTATAATAAGGACTTATTTGAGTGTGGATATTGTCTAGAAGACAATATTTGTTTTTAAACTCACAGTTTATGTGTTGTCGTATTTTGCACGATAATTATATTAATAAAGTTGTAGTTATTTTTGTTCCATGTGTTTGCGACTCAGAATGGGTGTTGTATAACTATTTTGGGGGTGTAACATAAAGCCGAATGAAACTTGTACTGAATAGCAACTCTCAAAGTATTTAAATACTCACAAAAATACGCTGGACAATATAGAGAGAGAAAACTTATGTTTCTGGTGTGATTTTCAATTCTAACTTAAGCACCTATTTATAGAAAAATGCTAGAACGCCAAAAAAGACTAAATTAATAAAATAATATTTTATTTTATTTTTCTCCTACGCAAGCTACCATCCAAGACCAGCCATCACATTTGAACAAATTTTTGCAGCCCACATGTTTTCAAAAACAAAAGTGGGTCCCACCCAATTTTAATAAAAAAATATTTAATTTTTGAAACATCAACAATTCCTAATAAATAGCCCTTTTATCCAAAAAATACGAATTTTATGTCCATTCCATACGAAATCGAATTCTCTACAACTTTGTAGCTTTAAGTTTTTCTAAATTCCAAATAAAAAATTTCCGAAATTCACATACGGACGATTTTTAATACCTCCATTTTGACAAAATACTGATAAAATACCTCAGTTTAATTCCTTCATTTATAACCACATAAAATAAATATATCCATCAATTATATTTACAAAAATAAATATTTTCTTATCATATAAATTAATAATTAATTATTCATAAATAATATTACAGAATCACAATAATGACAACCAGGCTGTTCCCAGGAAAGTGAGGGTTTTCCGATAAAGATTCTCCTTACTGACGCGCAATTAGGTGACCAAACCTCTCCTTGACAGAACTTTCTAGACATTTCCAATAATGCTATCTAATAATATTATTCAAATAATATGAATTATTGATCTGATAATAGGAAATATCAGTGCGGTGATAATTATTGAAACAACAATAATATAAAATATCAACACAACAATTATTGAATCAATAAAATAAAATATTGAATAAGAATTATCGTAACAATTATTGAGTAAAGGCCTTCTTACGTAAGAATCAATAATTCAAAATATTGTGTATCTGCGTGCTACTCTTATGCAAATATACGATATTATCGTATTTTAACTACACGGGTATTCCAACAAATGTTAATTCAGAATAACTACGTTACCAAGTTATTTATAAAAACTCAAACTTGTCGCTTTCTTCATACGACAATTATTTTGTTTTAGGGCCCCTGAAATGGTTTTACGCCATCGCATTTAATATTCTCCGACAACAAAAATATTTCACGACCAAACGAATATTCCCCGACAAAAATGAATATTTTATAACCACTTGCTTATTTTGCAAAATTTGCATATTTCACCCATAACCAAAGTATTATATCAAATTAATTCCTTATTATTTCAAGATAATGAATATAGGAAATTTAATTTAATTTATAATAAGTTGGGGTCTTACTGAAACTTCCTTGAACATATCATCGAATAATGCTATCTAATAATATTATTCAAATAATATGAATTATTGATCTGATAATGGGAAATATTGTGCAGTGACAATTATTGAATCAATACTAAAAAATATCAACGTAGCATTTATTGAATCAATAAAATAAAATATTAAACAGTAATTATTGTAACAATTATTGAGTAGTGACTTCTTACGTAAGAATTAATAATAAAATTATTGTGCAATACCGCGTACTTCTTGTCGCAACATCAGACATCTTGATTTTTAATCATCGGGTATTCCAACAATGTTAACATGTGAATAACTACGCCATTATTTATAAAAACTCATACTTGCTGCTTTTCTTCATCCGATGTGTTTGCGTTATGGACCCACAAAATGGTTGGTAGAAATCAATGCATTTAATATTTCCTGACAACAAGAATATTTCACGACCAAACGAATATTCCCCGACAACAATGAATATTTTATAATCACTTATTTAAAATATTTGCACATTTTACCCATAACTAACCACATTAATCAAATAAACCCCTTACTATTTCAAAATAATAAATAGAGGAAATTCTATTTTATTCATAAAAGTTGGGGTCTTACAACTTACATACTACAGAGTATGGAAGAAAATATTATTTCATACGAATATTGAACAAAAATAATATCCCTTACCTTAGTACTGCAATAGTGAAGTAGCAGACTATTCTTCTTCTTTCTCTCTATAATTTCTCTCTATAATTGCTCTTGTGAGTCTTAGTGAATTGTTGAGAATGAAAGAAGAAATGATATTCTATTTATAGAAAAATATAGTTTCGATAATTGCACGTTTATGGGCTTTAATTATTACAGTTTAGTACCTTCATCTTTGTCTCCATTTTTAATTTAGTCCTTCAAATATTATCAATCTTGCACAACCTCCCCTAATAGTACATGCATGTGAACCAATAATTTCATGTATGTGAACAAATAGTTTTTTACATGTGAACTAATAGCAATTAATTGCTTATTTATCCGATTAATTATCCGTTTGGTTAATAATAATAAAACCACCCAATCATAGAATTACCTCATTTGAGGATAATTGGGTCACGAAAGAATTTAAAAAAACTAAATGAACAAACACCAATTTAAAAGGATAATTGAACAAACATCTTTCACTCATCAATTATTATTCTTATCTTTAATCAACACGAACTTATTCATCATTACTATTATAACTCGTAATATTAACTACCAGATCATTCCCAAGAAAGAGGGGGCTTTCCGATAAGGACTTCTCCTTATTGGCAGGAAATTAGGTGACTAAAATCCTTTCCTCGACAGAACTTTCTAGACATCGTCAATAATGTAAACAATAATATGAATAACTTTGTCATCTCAATTATTGATTTAATAATATAAAATATTGTGCAGATGATACTATGACAATAATTGAATTAATAATACGAGATACTATGCATCAACTACTGTTGGAATAATTGAATAAATTGAGTGACTTCTCACGTAAGCATCAATAATCAAATATACTATACAATACCGTGTGTTACTATGCAACCACGTGTATTACTGTACTTTTATCACCACGTATTTCAACAGTTAACGGTAAAACTTTTAGATTATTTTTATAAAAAGTTATTTCTATCATTTTCTAACTCGCATAAAGAATTCCATTGTGGGTCTACTAACGATGATTGTCCGTTGCATGCGAATATTCCTAATAAAACGAATATTCTTCTAATTCAAACGAAATATTTTATAACAACTTGCTTTACAAAATTTATAAATATTACGCACAACTATAACATTATATCAAATCAACACCTTATTATTCAAAAATAATATTTAGAAAAAAATAAATCTTTATTCATTAAAGTTGGGGTCTTACAGCTTTACGCATTTTTATGCACTTCACAAAATATTTATTGCTCTATTTTAACTTTTTAAGGAAAAATTCATCCGTTACAAAAACAATATAATTAAAATAAACTTAGTTTAAATTTAAATAATTAATATAAAAATTGTAATAAAATTCTCAATAATTTCATTCATTTTAATTAACATAATAATTATTAATGTAATTTTTTTTTGAAAGTGCCTATATTCACAAAATTAATGTTTTTAATACTTAAATTAGTCACAACAAATTAATTTTTTTGTTTAAAACTTGGGTCTAAAAAGAATTAAAATAAGATTTTTTAGTATAACAGAAAATTAAGATTTTTATAAGTTCACAAGTCTATCAAATATGAACATGAAAATTCTTTTGTTCCATATAAAAGAGTCAATTTACAAAATGATTTTGTTGAATAACAATAGTCTCATTTCATTTTAATTAATATAAAAAGTTATTTAATGTAAATTATTTTGAAAATAATTCTAATAAAAAATTATTTTTTAATACTTAATTGAGTCGCGTCAATATTAGAATAGCGAAACATAAATTTTTACTAACTTATTCAGGAAATATCAAAACATAAAACATATAAAATCATGTATAGAAAATATCTAAAATCATGTATGGCCCAAGGGCGCTGTAACTTGTTCAAAAAATATCTAAAATCTTAGAAAACAAAAACTTCAAATCTAATTAGTCAATGATTTATCAAATTGTAAAAAATAGCGAAACATGAAATTTAATAGAAAATTCTATTAGTTTGTTGCAATTTGTCAATTTGTCAGTTTGTAATAAAATTGGGTTAATAAAATTTTTTTGCAATTTGTTGGTGTTGGATAAAAAATAGTGAGTATTTTGTTTTAACAGTTTGTTGGGTTAATAAAAAAGTACATGTAGTAGTTAAATTATAATTTAAAAAATAGGTCGATCTAAATTCGACCCATAACTATTTAAATTTAAACCACATAACTCATATTAAATATATATAATATGATTTTAGTTCCATTCATAATTAATTTATGTAACCCAAAACCAATTGAAACTTGTTTTTACCATCTCTATCGATAATCGTATACCAAATAATTGATATGAGTTTGGATAAGTATTGGTGACAAACACCCTTTAAAAGTAGAACAATAAAATTTGAGTTTTCGCATCAAATTAGTACAAGCATACAATAAAAAAAAGAAATTATTAAATTTACAATAAAAATTATTATTTTCACAATAAAAGTGTCGAGATCTTATAACGACGATTTTAACAAAAACATAAAATAAAAATATTATGAATTTAACGATTCTCTAAAAAAAAAAAAAAAAAAAAAAAGCTTTCCTAAGAATTTCCTCAACTAGATCTCCTCCTCGAAATTTTCCTGGCTCATGACTATACTCGAAATGTTATAGAATAAGTTTCTTAAAAAAAATGATTTTAGAAATCATGTGGTAAATAATCAATGATCGATGTTAAATAAAATTAACATATTAAAAAAGTACTAGTATTGGTATCTCATTAATCATTATTGTAACCAAAACACAACTTTCCATATTTTTTTAACCCCAAATTAAAATATATATTAAATGCAGCGTAATACTCCCTCATCTCCTGTCTCCATATATAAATATTACTCCCTCCCATGCATATTTTTGTCACAATCCATTATTTGCATTAACCATGGCGAAAACCCTGGGTTTCACCTTCTTCTCCATTTTCTTTTTCTCTCTCCTCCTCGCCGGAAAATCCCAAAGTTTCTCGAGAAACTTGTCGAAAAAATCAGTTGGCCTGAAAAGAGAAAAATTAAGCCACCTTCATTTTTACTTCCATGATATACAAAGTGGCCGAAATCCCACAGCCGTTCAAATCGCATCAGCTCCCACAACAAACACATCAGCCACTTTTTTCGGCCTTTTAAATATGATAGATGATCCATTAACCGTCGAGCCGGAACTGAGTTCCAAACAGGTTGGAAGAGCCCAGGGAATTTACGGGGCAGCTTCGTTAAATGAAGTTGGCTTATTGATGGTTTTGAACTATGTTTTTACGGAGGGGAAATATAATGGAAGCACTCTTAGCATATTAGGCCGGAACGCCCCGTTTACGGAGGTGAGAGAGATGCCGGTGGTCGGAGGGAGCGGAGTTTTCCGGTATGCTCGTGGGTATGCTCAGGCGAGGACTTATAGTATGAATCTCAAAACAGGGGATGCTGTTGTGGAATATAATGTCTTTGTTTTTCATTATTAATTATATTTAAAAAAGAAGTAATATTTTCAGATGGAATTGAAATTTTCGCATAATCTTTGTCTAGTAATGAATGGAGCTCAGTGTAAAAATGATATACGTGGAAATTTCAAGTTTCCTAATTTTAATAAGAAATTGATAAATACATAATAAAAAATGATATTCTTATAAATAAAACATATATTTTTTATCGTCGTTATACATCTATAACGACACTTCTACAGTAAAAATTATGAAAATATAAACTTCCTTATTTTAATATTATATACTTGGTAACCTTAAAAAAGCTGGTCTTGTGATCATTTTCATTTGTTTCATTTTAATTAATAATACCAGTACGTTAATACCGACATTTGACCAAATTGCAAGAATCTATATGCAAGAATTAAAAAGAACGAAAAAAATCCACTTACCCTAGTCCTACTTGGTAGAAAGTGAAAGAGAAAAGTAAGGTTAACGCCTTAGACAACGAGGAAGAAGTAAATGCAATTTATCTCCCAAGTCAGAAAGGCAATAACTTTAAAACAAATTAATGTTGGGTAACTACACAGAAATTAAGCTAATTGTATATATATAGTTGGTCTCTTCAACAAATTAATTTGTTGAAGAATCAGACTATTCGAATTTATAAAATTTTTATTACTATATGACGATTCAATCAAATCGTCGTATAAAACAAAAAATTATCGTGACGTTAGAGGCACCGTCACCATTGCGGTTCATTAATGAAATAATTTATGAGATTATATATATATATATATTGTCATACACCATGCACTGTCCATAATCAATTCATCACACTCACCTGTGTGGCTGTGTCATCACTACTATCTATCCATGATTAACAACACCCACCAACACACGAGAATAAAAGAAAATTTAGGAGGAAAAATAGCCACCGCGGCCAGCACCAAGAAAAATTGTCTACGGCGCCGCCACCCACCACTCATCACCAGTGATCAGATCATCGACAATTGTCACCACTAAAATATTTACCACCGACGCCACTACTATATCCACAAACCACTACCATAATCAACCATCATATTACCACTAGCTAGATTCATTACCGTCATGACCAACAGGCTAGTCAGTAGGTACCACCACCTCCACTCACCAACCAACCATCATCTCACCCACCCATCACCAACAAATCCACTCAAAAGAATAGATATAATATAGGGAAGAGAGGGAGAAAAAGAAAGTAGGAGGAAGAAGATTAGGGGGTGTGTGCTTTTGGAAGAAGGGTACCACATAATTAATTAGGTGCGGTCAACCGTACCGCCCGCACATCCCTTTTAGCCTATTTTTAATATTTCTATCATTACCATTTCCATTACCATTGTTTATATTTATATGATATGATATCATTGTCTATACGTTACAATTAATGAATAAATTAAAACTCATTTCCCACGTTAATTAGTTTCCTATCTAAGCACTAATCATGGCTATTTTCCCATCAAAATTGAATATATAGATTGAGACAAAATATATACAAGTATTTGCTAGCTCGTAATTCTCTATTTGCCTTGGTTGCATGGAAGGTAGAAAATTTTTAAGTTTAGAAAATTCTCTTTATATTAATTAATACTAATAAATATGGCCCGTCTTACATTCATGTGTACCTTACTACGCTTATGTGAATTAAAGAGGGGAAATACAAAAATTTCCATGTGAAAATAATCTCTTATTATATTTATTAACTAGTAATTGTCTGTGTCTGAAGGTACGGTCTAACGAAATTCTCCCTCTTTTTTTCGTTCCAACAATCCCATTTTCATTTTCTCTCCCTCCTCCTTCCTCTCCCACCACCCTTTTCCGTCCAAATCAATTATAATGAATCTGAATTGTTCTTGTGCTTTCCTGCCCAAATTAATAGAATGAATCTGAAGCGTCCTTATATTTTTTTACCTAAATTTAAAATGAATTTTATCTTATTAATATAGATTTGCAGCTCCTATTTTATTTTCTTTTTGTCTTTTGTTAGTCAAAAAGCATAAATCATATTTTTGATTTGAAGAAGATTGCAAATTAGAAATAGACTAGCTTAACTCTAATTAAAATTAAATAAATGTATAGCCAAAATTAAAATATATATAGTAAGATTTAGAATTCTCATTATTTTTCAATTCTTAATTTAGGTGAATGGTCAACCATAAAGTACTGTCAGTCAAGTCTTCTCTTTACGCCAAATTCAAAAGATGTCTAAAAGTGTCAGTTGGGCAAAGCAATGGAATGTGGTGTGATAAAATGATTTTTTTTTAAACTTTATTTTAAAGGTCAAATTTGTGAATTACTAATATACTTCTCTCGAATGTACTTCTGTTCAAAGTACAGTTTTCAAAATGTTTTTTAACCCAAATTTTGATTCATTATTAATATTTTTGGAGTGTTTTCAAACACTAATTAAATAAATTAATTAAGCTCTCCCCAACAGGTTCTAAATATACAATAAACACAAATTAAGGTTGCAAATTAGAGAAGGTATTTTATAATTTGTTTAAAATTATATTTTTATTTAAACTCTTACAAATATTATAATTATCTAGAGAATGAAGTATTTGTATAACAAAATATGCGCCTCAAGGTAAAATTTATATATATATATATATATATATATATATATATATATATAGTTTCCAAATGAATGAAAGAAAGCGAATGAAGAAACGAATCGAATTATAGTGACGATTTTTTTTTTTTTTTTTTTTAGGTTTACAAAATTTTCGCACTTTACGTGATATTAATATTAAAAATTCGCTTTAGTTAAACAAAACGACAACATTGTTGACTATGGTGGGGTCCTCATATTAAAATAAAAGCTAGAAGTTGAGTTGTTACTACCAGATATATTATGTTTCAATCTCAATTTCTTCCAATAAGTTTATCAATGATCCAAAAGGAAGTGTTACAGATATGATCCATAAAGAATTCTTTATGGAATGAAGGCTTCCTATATATATATATATATATATATCATATTTTATACGTTGTTTGTGTTCTTAAATTTATTTTTGGAGGATTAGAGGGAGTATCTTGCAAAGTATAAAAATAAAGTCGATACCCAATCCAATATCAATAGCAAAGAATATAAATACATCTAATCTTATATATTAACTTGAGTAAGAATAATTTTGAACAAATTAAAAATGTGAGTCTGGACATACTTTGGAAACAATAGAAACCACTTCTAGAATTCCGTACAACCCTTGACAAGAACATTAAGCTGAGAACAACAAACTAAAAGGGCCTTGTTTTTTTTTTTTTTTTAAACTATTAATGTGTCTTGGATTCCGCCTCTCTTTCTTTACCATCATAACGAATCAAAAAATGGTATTCCTTCAATAAGATTATTATTTTAAATTTTCGTGATCTATTTAATTCTTATAAACAATAAATTTTAGTAGTAATAATATTGTTTAGATAGTTTACAATTTTATGGTTTTCATGTTTAAAATTATATTAATTATAAAATTTGTTCGAGAGCATTTTACCGACCTTTAAGTGGGCCGAAAGCCTGACACTGGAAGGGGTTCGTGAGCCCATCGGGCCGAATCCCATGGATGAGTTGATGGTGTTCGGGTTCGGCATCCGAGTCCTTTGGGCCGGAACCTTACCTTGGTGTAAGGTGTTCGGGGTCGAGTTTTCGAGTCCTTTGGTAGGGACTCGAGACGATGGGGGAGTTCATTGGGTTGGGCACATGCGATGGGTTTCTGCGCATAGAGCCTGGAGTCCTAACCATAATTGAATAAGGTAACTCCAGAGGTAGTGATTGGATTGGATTCCACTTGCACCTTTTAAGGAGGTTATGTTGGACCCAAATATTGGTAGCTGCCATATTTAGGAGTCCTAAACCGACTCGAAAAGGGATTCTAAGGTACGAGAACATTATAAATATAAGGCTTGAGTTTCAATCAATAGGTAATATACCACTTTTGAGCACTAAACACTTAGCCTCCATTGTTAAACCTTGTGAACGACATGTATTTATTCTCACACCGAGTTATCCCCATGGCACGATGTCAAGCTTCGTGTGATCTGTTATCGCGAGTTCTTCTTAAGCGTGAATTACGTGATTGGACACGTGCAAAGCCGAACTTGGCGTTAACAAAATTATTTTTTTTTTCAAATTAATTTTAAAAAATCAATATTGATACTATATTTTAAAATGGACATAGTATTAGTATTTATCAATTTGAAATCCTTCCTACTAAGGAAAAATATAATACTATATAATAGTCCCTCTTGAAAATATACGTACTCTTAAGCATAAGATCAGTTGTAAATTCGGAGATCCTGAGTTCGATTCTTGCAGAAACTCTTGGTATCAAAAAACAAAAACAAAAAATAAACCTCATTTAAAGTCTTGGTATCAAAAAAACAAAAACAAAAAATAAACCTCATATAAAGGATAAATGGGCTAGTAGGTCGACAAGTTATTTTTGGCGTGGGCTGAGCCTACTAATTTGGCAGTCCTTCTGGTTTCTATTTTGTTTTTATCTTTTGGTTTTGTTAGTTGTAGTTTGGGCTGCAGCCCACAATTGAGGTTTTGGGTTTGATGCAACAAAGCTTTCTCACTACAACTTCATCGTCTCAAGCATTCTTCTGAATTAGAGACTAGAGAGCGAGAGGAAAGTGAATGAGATGGGGACGAGAGAAGTATACCAAGAGAAGCTGAGAACGGGAAATTTATACCACGATCCCACCATAAACCCTGGCCTCGGCACCCCTCGCTGCCCTCGTTGTTTATCTCTCTTAGATCCTAATTCGGTCTTTGCTATTCTCTATGTTTTTAGACTATGCACATTACGAGTTTGCTGAAATGCCTCTAAGAGCGACCTATTGATATTTTTTGTGTTTGATGTAATTGAACAGAAAAATGGGGAGTGGAGGATTAATTCAGTTTTACATGACGCCACTGCCGTGGTACGTTTTTTTTTTTGGCTGTGTAAACCCATAATTTATTGTCACTGTTGATTCGTTTCTTACTCTGAAGTATGTTACGTTCATGGCGTTAATAAATTTATTCTGCTATTTCTTTGATAATTGACTCTTCATCAAATGTTTTCAAATATGGAAGTATGCGTGGCAGAGAAAATTTAGTTCAAATGCTCATCAACTCTGTTCTGTACTTTTGGCGGGGGTGTATAGGAGGAGGAGAAAGGGATAAAAAAAATAAATCAAGAAACACATTGAAAGAGGAGTATAGCTCAACTAATTGGTAACCACCAATGGTAAAACTTTATCAAATTCAAATTCTCTTGATTACAACTCCTCTTCCTTGAGGTTTATAATAGGCACACTTAAGAAAGAAGATGTTAAATAATAACATACCAAGCTATTGAACAAAGTATGCCAAAAACAATTTATAGTTTCCTTTTCAAAGTGAATTCTGTACTAATCTATATAAGAAAATATGATAACATATTAGGAGAGATATAAGAGTCTTTGCGAAGCCTCAAACAGTGTTCATTTGGGTCTACCTAGAGAGAGTTATGTGTTTAGCCAAAAAAAAAAAGAGAGATAGTTATGAAATTTTCCCAGAATAAGGTTCCTGCTGTCTGCCATACTAGAAAAAACCTTTTACCTTCCTCTTGTACTACATCAACAGAATCTACTTGTAAAATTCAATGTATGCTTATTGGGGAAACAGGTAACTTTAACACCACGAGATATTTGTTTGGAATTTACATTTTGTGGAGGATTTCCTGAACATGTTTCTTTTGGGCTATGAAATGGTGGTATACAACACGTTAAGTTTAGCAAGTTGTGAAGATGAAATGTTTATTTGCTAGCCCAACCTACACATCTGGAGTTCATGAGTCTTATTTCCCATTTTAATTATTTGTTCTTTGTTTGTTTGTTTTTTGGTGGGGAAGGGGGAAGTGGAAAACACCAGCCTGTTCATCTCAAATGGTTAACCAATGATGTGAAACAGATGCCGCTTTTAAAACTTTATAACTTGTAGGTCTCATTCCTTCCAAAAATAAAATCAAATATTGTTTCCATCTACATATACACGTATACTATTTTCTTTTGTTGACCTCTCCAGACACCAATAGAACTGGTCACCTGACATTATACTGTGATGTTTCTTGGTTGGAGCTTTTTCTTGACTCTAGTATCTTAAGGTGTAGCCCAAAGACGGAACCTAGTCAATTTTCAACTTTTGCAAGGGTAGAACATTTACGCAGATATATAGATTAGAAATATACTGATGTGTTTGCAGGCACCTAGTTTCACTCACTAGTCTTTTCTTTTTTACTTTTTCTGTGTGCTTATCTCTTATACGTTCCATTGAACAGGCTGGCTCTGGAATTGGTGGAATGCTTAGTGCAATTCATGGTCTTAACACAGGTATGACCAAATACCTTTTTAGTGTATATTCCTGCATAAATGCTTGACATGGATTGGTTTCAGGGATCCCATACGTTCAGAAGCATATTAAGGGACCAAAGTGGCTTCCTTTTGTTATAGGGGTATGCATATTATACTTCTATTGTTTCCTCAAATTCTTTATGCTATCTCGAAGAATATTCTCCATCACAGTTCTTTACTTTTCACCAACTTTTTTTAAGTTACTTATCAAATATAATAAAAATTGTTAATTACTTTTCTGTCATTTTCCTTGCTCACTTTAATTCATTGTTATCTATATTTTATCCTGGCAGGTTCCTCCACTTCTTTTGTTTTCTGCTGCAAGTGCTGCCTTTGGAGGTATAGATGTTCCTTTTATCTGGATTTTAACCAGTGGTTCCAGTACCATTCTATGCTCTTTAGTGTGGGATTTATCACTGATTTTTTTAATTTAAATATAAAATATGAATGGATCCAATGAACACATGCTGCAACTAGCTCCTTCATATAGCTGTTTTTACTTTTAAAAGTTCATGCATGTATTGTATCTCTTACATTAGATGTAATAAATATGAAAAAGAGAGGAGCTACATCATATCTTTGGAAGCCAATGGCAGGCAGTCCAACAAGGAGATCATTCTAGAAATCAGTCTACTGTATTTTGATTTATTATTTTAGTTGTTATCCTAATTAGAATCCTAGTTGATTTTAGAATTTAGTAGGTTTATTATTTATATGGATGTATAATTCCTCGTTGCAGAAGAATGAATATAATATTTTGTACAAATATTGTCTGGTTTATCTTCTTCTAAAATCTCTTCAATTCTTCTCACTATTCTTCCTCCTTTCTAAACCGTAATTCTAACCTCAAATCAGGTCCTCATCCTTGAGCTTCACGTAAACCTACTTCAAGAGAGATATGGGGAGAGAAGGGGACCAAGGGGTTAGGTTGGGGTGAGATGGGGATGGGGATGGGGATGGAGAAGGAACAGAGATGGAGAAGGGACAGAGATGGATTGAGGATGCCATGATCTTTGAGATGCTTAGATTTCTTACTTCTTTGGAGTTTATCCAAGCTGTTATAATGAGTCCTATTACTGATTTTATGAGCACTTAAATATAATTAAAGACCCTTAGGGATTTTATGAGAATCCCTAATTTTTTTAATCTTATGGCCACATCAATAACTGGGATGCCACGTGTAGTGGTTTTTAATTAATTGCGGGACCACAATAATATGTTCACGGTTCACCTATTGTTATTGTTGATTCAACTGATATTGGGTAACTTTAAATTCTAGGTTCTGAGATTTTGTAAGTTCAAACTAAATACACCGATCTTAACTATCTGATTTTGTCATTTGGTATCCCGTGTCCCTGTTAAACCTGAAATTGGATGGTAAGTTGGAAGAATCAAATCTGGGTAATCTCTTGCACTGTACTTCACCCTTTCATAATGTCAAATTGGAATGTCATTATCTGTTCTGCACATGATTTGAGATGCATGGTTTATTTTGTGCACCAAAAAAACTGAAGTTTATTTCAAACATGCGAAAGACCTTTCTATGTTCTTTTACTTGTAGAAATACTGTGATAGCTAGTTTACACACACACACACACACACACACACACACACACATATATATATATTTCTTAGTTCCATAATAGGCCTCCTATTTTGGATATTGGAATTGGTTTTAACATCACATAAATTTGCAGGTTATGTCCTTCCAAAATTTGCTCAACTCACTGTGACATCATATTATGCTGCATCAAGTGCATCACATTATGGTGTTTCACTGCTTACTAGACACATTGAAGAGGCCAACACATCCCGTGCTCGGCAGGAAAGGCTAAGATAACAAGGTGTAATGACCCGATAAATCATGTAACCTTATAATTGGGTTTGTGAATAATTATCTTTGAAATAAAGTTTTATGGATATTATTCGGTGTTATATGTTTTAAAAGATCAAATTGTGACCTAGATTATGTGTATATAAGTGAATATATGTGTAGTTGTTTTGTACAAGGAAATAATTTTTTTCTTAGAAAAAGGCAAAAAATACTATTCACGTAGAAAATGTTTTTTTTTTTTTTTTAATTTTTTGAATTATGTCATAACGTTTATTCGGGGATTAGAGGCGTCTTCTCTAATAAAATTCACGAAAGGGCAAAATCAACTTTTGCCTAATCGGACGAGTTACGAAAATTAATTAGAAATTAATTAATTTTGGTCTAACCGAGTCAAGGATAAGCCTAGAATTGAGCGGTTTGAGTGATGTGACTAGGGTTGAGCCTAGGGTTTGAGTGACTTCAAACCTTGAAGTCATGACTTTTTGGATTTAAAGTTTGTAGTAGTAAGCCAAGAGAGGAAGAAACAAAAGAAAAGTTGGGAAAATGGGGAGGGGGACCCGGCTAGGCTAGGGGGGCGGGGGAGACAAGTGCGGTGAAAACTTTTCATAAATGGAAAGTTTAGCCACTTTCCATCAACTCTTAAATTTTTCTCATTCATCATTTGGTTACCCCATGTATTAATCTTGGTTAGTTAACCAAGTTGGTGATTAAGTTAACCTAGGGGGAGGGTTAGTGAAAATGACCAATCTACCCTAAGTCTTGCATTTGATATAAATAGAAGGCCGTTTCTTCATTATCTCTTACCAACTAAAACTAAGAGAAGAAACTCTAAAGAAATCAAGAGAGAAAACTTGAGAGTTAGTGAGAAAGAGAGCTTGGTGTAGCAAGGAAGGAAGAAGAAGTGACAAACTATCGTATCTAGCAAGCCATCATAAGTAAAGAAGAATAGCACCAAGAAGGTACTCATGAAATTCTAATTCTTAAACCGGGTGAATATGTGTTTAATCATATAAATTTATATGCATGAAAAAAGGAAGGTAATGAGAAAACTTGAACCCTAACATTTAAAATAAACTTTAGCTTTATATATATGATATATATTGCTTGTTGGTTGTGGTTGTTGTGTTGTTGTTGAAAATTAATCATGAAGGATCTGGATGGTATAAGGTGGTGTGTATGTTGGTGGTTTTTATGTTTAAACCATGTAATAATGAATAAAAATGAAGAACATAAAATATCTGACTTTGTAAAATTAAGACCAAAGGGTAAAAGAATGGACAAAGAACATATTTCATAATTTGACTCTCGGACTAGAATATCGTAAGAACGATAAATGGTTTTTAAGTTTCGGGAAGAAGGGTTGATATTCATAAGAGTTCTGCAAATGACCCATTTAGAACGATGAAAAAATAAGCTATATAATTATGGCGAAAGTTTTAGGAACATATGTTAAAAGTTGAAAATCGAAGTTGGGGTGACTTTCAGGCCAATTTTATGGCTAGTTAACGTTACCGGAAATTACATTTTTCTAGGGGTTTGATAGAGCGTAGAATAAGTGAGTCGTAAGCTCAAGAACGGACTCATTCCGACTTCAGATGAGCGAGTTATGAAGCGTTGAAGTAGGTATGTCTAAACTAGAAATTAAAAGAACAAAATTTCTGGGCAGAGAGATAATGTTGCATTCTACGGGGTGTGCGGCGTCTTTGGTTACTCTCTCTGACGATGGTACTGCATGTTCTTGACGTTGGGGGCACGTTGGGCTCATTGTGTCGCGACTTTTGGGAGACCTACCGAAAGCATTGTTGCATATGTCGAGGTTGTGCAACGGATGTGTTGAAGCGAAATTGCTTTTGAACGTCGTGACGCCGTGTCATGTATTGGTCATGTCAAGTGTTTCGATATCCAAAATATGAACATCAAGGTATTTTGAAGTGTAATTCTAAATTATAAATTAGACTAAGCAAGAAGTTAATTTAGGGCGTGCGGACTTCCGAACGCCAAGTCTCCATGCGACGATGTTGTGATACGTTGTTCCGACTTATAAAAGCCGAATATTATGGAAGTTAATTAAAATAAGATCTAAGATGTTTCGAGTTATAAAATGCGAACATCGAAAGAATTCGAGATAGGAGTCCAGATTAAGAATGAAACTAATATAAGTTAATGTAAACCAAAGTGTAGCGTCGTTTTTGTTACTATATGTTATGTCGACCTTAAATGTATTATGTAGGCCATTTGAAGAACAATTTAGCGTAAGCTGTAAAGAGCGTGTCAGATAAATTTCTAATATTGTAAAAATTTTACTTGTAACAAGTTTCTAACTCTTGTTTGATTTGTATCCAAACAATTGGTTGTCATATTTGTCACTTTTTATTTTGTGCAAGTAAATTCTATACTTATGCAAATGTTATATATTGTACAAGTTTTGAGCTATAAATTGGGGTATATGCCAACATCTACACTTATGTGCAAATTGAAAGAATTGTTATATGTTATTGAACTGTTTGTGTTTCTAAAGTTCATATTATTCATGAATTGGGTTAGAAAGTATGTCGATGCCAATTGTTTCAGCTAGACATGCATATAAGGTGTTTTATTGAATTATATTAATTCGTTGATGATAAGTAGAGTTATTCCAAACAAAATTGAATTGGTGCGAACTCTGGTGATAAGACTGAGATAAACAACCCTATTATTAGGGGAGTTTTTAAGTCAAAAAAATCTGACAATACATAGGGGAGTGTCAAAACCTAAAATAAACAGACATAAGGGAGTGTTGGGGAAAAATAAACGCATATAATCGTTTAATCTTGATATGTTATGCATAATATAGGGTATGATAGGTTGATCACCTAAAGTACTTGTGGAGAATATTTTTAACTTTTGTTGCTAGATATTCTATCGGTGTCCGTAAAACAGAATTGTTTGAAAAGAAAAGTTTAAGATCTTGATGATCGCTCAGAAAGGAGGTTAAAGGAAATTTTTTATTCCTATTTATTTGAATTGCTTTACAATTATTGTTCAATTGTTGAAGACTTCTGAATAGGGTGATTTTAATCATGATGTTAATTTTTATTCAACTGTTATACTTACTGAGCAATTGAATGCTCACTCTTGCTTTAAATATATATTTTTAGCAAAGATGAAGCGGACCGAAGAATCTGTTGAAGATTAATTAAGGAAAGGTTAAAGTAAATGAATAGTATTTTTATTTGATTATTGCATGTATCTTTTGTGGTGAATGAAAGTCACATGTGAATTAATGTATTATTTGAATAATGTAATATTCATTAGTATGTTTGAATATGTAAATGTATCTAGATCCTATGACTAGAAGGTGACATATTGTAATTGTAAGACCCCAACTTTTATGAATAAAGATGAATTTTCTATAATTATCATTTTTTGAATATTATGAAATGAATTTGATATAATGTTATAGTTGTGGGTAATAGTTATAAATTTTACAAAAAATACGCAGTTGTTATATAATATTCGATTGGTTTGGGGAATATTCATTTTAACGAGGGAATATTAAATGCGGCCAAGACAATCATTGGTGGACCCCACAACGGAATTATTGTCGGATTGAGAAAATAACAAAAATATTTTATGAAAATAACGGCGGAAGTTTTATCGTTAACTGTTGAAACACCCGGTGTTAAAAGTATATGAATCTGGCGTGTTTGCATAGTAGCACACAATATTGATTATTGATGCTTACGTGAGAAGTCACTCGGTTTTGTTCAATTATTGCTTGATGGTGTTGCATAGTATCTCGTGTTAATTGATTCAATTATTGTCGATATTTTATTTATTATTAAATCAATAATTGAGACGACAAAGTTATTAATATTATTATTTGCAATATTAACGATGTTCAGAAGTTACGCTTAATAAGAGGTTTGGTCACCTAATTGCGAGCGATAGGGAGAAATTCTTATTGAAAGCCCTCTTTCACAGGAGCGATCTGGTAGATTAATAGTGTGAATTATAATAATGATGATGAAATTTTGTTTTATTAGTATTATTAATGTAATAAAAAGAAAAAAAGCTTTTATATAAAATAGAATACTTTTATAAAGTTATTAGTTTTATTAGACTATAAATAGAATATATTATATTACATTATGCATAGTGTTTTCTTTATGGTAAAATCTTTTTATATAAAATGAATACTTTTATAAAGTTATTCGTTTTATTATCTTATAAATAGAATATATTATATTTTATTATGCATAGTGTTTACATAGTGTTTTGCATAGTAAAATCTTTTTATATAAAACATAATACTTTTATAAAGTTATTCGTTTTATTAGATTATAAATAGAATATATTATATTTTATTTAAAAGATTTTGTTTTATTAGAATATTTTATAGTAAATCAATACTGGATAGTCTGTTTAAAAAGTAAATCAATCTCGATGAGTTCGGAATTAGTTACTATTCAGGTCCATTCTCCTATAAATAAGCTCATTTCTTCATTATTTCTTACGAATTCACTTTGAAACTCTAGAGAGAAACTATAGAGAAAGAAGAAAAGTATATTCGCTATTTCACTACTCCTATATCCAGGTTTGTTACAAGGTAAGGGGTATTATTTCTTTCGTATTCTTGAAGAGAACTTCATTATTCCATTTTTTATTCATTTGGAATAACCTTTGTATACTTTCAATTACCCTATACTTGGTGAAATTTTTCATTATTCCATTCTTTATCATTATGTTGGAATAACTTTTCTACATCACAAATCTGCATACATGGTGAAATTCTTTTGTTATTCCATTCTTTATTATTACATTGGAACATCTTGTTTGTACATTTACGCATGACTTTGGTTCCGTTATTTATTATTACTGTTGGAATATCCTATCGGTGCTAATTTACTTTGACACGGTTCCGTTATTTATTATTCTATTGGAATATCACATACATGCGTTCTGGCATGACTGATTCCGTTATTTACTTATTACATTGGAATAACTTGTGCGTATGATCTATCGCATGCCTGGTGATTTCTTTTGTTATTCCATTCTTTATTATACTCAGTTGGTTAAAGTTTTGACTTCTATACTCCATGAAATTAGTGGAATATCTTTGATATTTGCGTTTCATCCAATATCTTTTAATGAAAATATTCTTCTGAGCATTTTTGAATTTTACTCTACAAAGAAGTATCATGTTGACAATTTGGACGTTATTAGTTCCTGGATAAATTAATTCTTGAACTTGTTTTATTGAATTCTTATATCATTGTCATCATCCTCATGTTTATATTATGTTGAAAGTCATCTGTGGCCTGTAGTGCATAGATGGACTTGGTATGATTATGACCAGAGATTAATCGGTATAATCATGACCGTAATGTTACAAATGATGTGGTAAAAGCCCTCATTGGCCCGTAGTGCATTGATGGATAATTGTTGGCATGATCATGGCCATTGATGAATACACGAATATCCTTGGCCCGTAGTGCATGAATAATTTGTGGTTGTGATACTAATGAATATCCTTGGTCGTAGTGCAGGGATGATGTGGATTATTTATTAAGCTGAGTCCCAAATGATAAAAGTGATGAAAACCTTTTAAATCATAAAAGATAGTAGATTTATTCTCTACTTGACTCTTTTAATGGATTGCTTGTTCATTGCAGTTAAACTTGATGTTTGTTATATTGTATCGCTTTAACACTTTGTTGAAGGCTAACGATAATTTATTCTGTATTATCTTAGTCATAATATTTTTTACTAGGCTAGTTGAGCTCACCCTTTTACTTTCATTGTTCTCTTCAGGAAATGAGAACGTAATAGAGACTAGTCGGGGAACGGAGTGACGGTCCAGATAATAGCATTAGTAGTTCTCACTATTTTGTTAAATAGTGTGATAATAAATGTAATGAGGACTCAATTGAGTGTGGATATTGTCTAGATGACAATATTTGTATTAAAACTCACAGCATATGTTTTGTCGTATTTTACACGACTGTTGTATAATTAAGTTGTATTTGAATTTTGTACCATGTATTTGGCGACTCAAGATAGGTGATGTATACCTATTTTGGGGGCATCACAGTTGGTATCAAAGCTTAGGGATATGATCCCTAGCTATGATGTGAGACAAGAATTAGGAGGGATAAAGCAGATTTGCAAGATATTTGATGTCTTGGGATGCTCCAAGGAGCAAAAGGTTCCCTTTTCCACCTTCATGTTGCGTGTAGAGGCAGATTACTGATGGGAATCTGTAAAACGTACTCAACTTGCCGCACTGAAGATGACTTGGGAGAAGTTCCAAGAACTGTTCAACGACAAGTACTTTCCCGAAAGTATTCGACACATAAAAGAGGTAGAGTTCATCAAGCTGGAGCAAAACAACATGACAGTGTCGCAATACGAAGCCAAGTTTGCCGAGTTGTCCCGGTTTGCGTCCCAATTGGTTGATAATGAGGAAAGAATGACGCGAATGTTTCTAAGAGGTTTGAAACCCGAGATACGTCAATATCTTATCTCTCATAAACTGTGTTTGTATTCAGATGTTGTTAATAGGGCTCAGATATTGGAGCGCGATAATGAGTCAACCCAACCAAAGGTGAGCAGTCGACAAAATGATAATACCAGTGATAACCGTCATCGAAGCGGTGACAATAAGCGTGGAGGGAATCAACATGCCAGAAATAGTAACCACTTCGGTGGTAATCATGGCCAAAATAATAAGAATGGACATTTCAAGAAGAGGAGATTCAACAATGATGGAAAGACGTCAGCACTAGTACCCGTTGTTAAGGAAAGAGAACGACCACCTATCATATGCTTCAAATGTGGAGGGGAGGGACACATCGATCAAACTGCAAGCGATCATCGTCCAAAGCGTGTTATAATTGTGGAAGAGAAGGTCACCTAGCTTTGATTTTTTTTCGTTCACCAAAGACAAGTTCAACTAGGATGGAGGCACCAAAGGGCGTCCCAAAAAAAGTCAAAGCCGATGAGTGTAGCGGAGGCGTTTGTCGCGACCTCTCCTGAAGAAAAGAAACCCGAACGAGGTCATCACGGGTAAGCTTATCATAAACTCTAGCGAAGTTTATACCTTATTTGATCTGGATTCTACCCATTCTTTTATTTCTCCTACTTGCGCCAACGTTTAAATTTGACTTGAGAAATTAGACTTTGACTTATCTCATTGAAACTCCATTGGGAGAAACCTTCATTACATCCAACTTTGTTTATAAGTCTTGTTTGGTTCAAATCAGTACCCTCACATTACATGTCGATCTTATTTCATTGAAAATACATGCATTTGACGTAATTCTAGGGATTGATTGGTTAACTATTCATCATGCAAAAATTGATTATTTTCGTAAGGTTGTTAGCTTTCATATTCCTAATCAATCTATTATGCGAATTCAAGCAACCAAACCATTAAAATCAATCACTATCATCTCAAGCCATAAAGCTATTTGTTTATTGAAAAACGGATGTCAAGCTTTCTTAGCTCATGTCACGGATCTAAACAAAAATACGTCAGTTTTGAATGGAATTTCTATTGTTAATGAATTTCCTGACGTATTCCCTGAAGAACTTCTTGGCCTACCCCGAGAGCATGAAATTGAATTTTGTATCGACCTTGAACCCGGTACAAAACCCATTTCCAAAGCCCCATATCGAATGGCTCCTATTGAACTTCAGGAGTTAAAGACCCAACTGCAGGAATTGTTAGACATCAGTTTCATTCATCCTAGTACGTCTCCTTGGGGTGCTCCTTTTCTATTCGTGAAAACGAAAGACACAAGTATGCGACTTTGTATTGATTATCGGGAGTTGAATCATGTCACCATCAAAAATAGGTACCCATTGCCATGTATTGATGACCTGTTTGACCAGTTGCAAGGCACCAAATTCTTTTCAAAGATTGATCTTCATTTCGGATATCACCAATTGAAGATTAGAACCGATGACATTCCAAAGACGGCTTTCAGAACTCGGTACGGGCATTATGAATTCCTAGTCATGTCTTTTGGATTGACTAATGCTCCTGCTGCCTTCATGGATATGATGAACCGAGTATTTAAGGAATATTTGGATCACTTTGTGGTCGTCTTTATTGATGACATCCTTATTGATTCCAAAAGCCGTGAAGATCATGAACAACACTTGAGGCTGATACTTCAAAAGCTTCGTGAATATAAGCTTTATGCCAAGTTGAAGAAATGCGAGTTCTGGCTTGAGGAAGTAGCATTCCTTGGGCACATGGTATCAAGTCATGGAATATCTGTTGACCCAGCAAAGATTGAAGCTATTCAAAGTTTGGGAGCAACCTAAATCGATGGACAAGAAGTCGTAGCTTTCTAAAACTTAAATTTGGTTATTATTAGAGATTCGTAGAAGGGTTATCTCGAATCGCTACTCCCTTAACTCACCTGACTCGGAAAGATACAAAATTCGGTTGGAACGAGGAATGTGAGAAGAGTTTTCAAGAACTCAAGAGAAGACTCATTTCAGCACTTGTTTTGACAATACCATCTGGCTCGGAAGGATTTATCATCTACAGTGATGCTTCAGGCAAAGGGTTATGATGTGTTCACATGCAACATGGGAAAGTCATAGCCTATGCCTCTCGACAACTTAAAGAATATGAGAAGAATTATCCTACTCATGATCTAGAGTTGGCAGCTGTTGTTTTTCCACTAAAGATTTGGAGGCATTACTTGTATGGGGAGAAAGTGGAGATCTTTACGGATCATAAAAGCCTCAAATATTTCTTCACTCAAAAGGAACTCAACATGCGACAGTGACGTTAGCTTGAACTGTTGAAAGATTATGATCATACCATTCAATACCATCTTGGAAAAGCAAACGTGGTAGCTGACGCATTGAATAGAAGATCATATGCTGGTACGAGTGCGATATTGTCAACGCAGAGGCCCATTTTGTATGACTTGCAAAGAATGGAGATAGAGATAAAGACTCTAGGGACCCACGTGATGATGGCAAATATACGAGTAGAACTAACTTTAATTGATAAAGTTAAAGCTGCTCAAGTTACAGATCTGGAGCTGATGCGTATGAGGAAGAAAGTGCAAGAAGGTGCTATGCCGGAAGCAAGAATCGATGAAGAAGGAATACTTCGAGTCAACTCCAGACTTTGTGTTCCTAACGATCCTGAGTTAAAGTATAAAATTATAATGGAGGCGCACAACACACCGTTTACAATCCATCTTGGGAGTACCCAAATGTATCATGATCTTCGACATACATTTTGGTTGGGCAATATGAAGAGAGAGATAGTGCTGTTTATCTCAAGGTGTTTAACTTGTCAACGAGTCAAGTGAGAGCATCAAGTACCAAAAGGTCCATTCAGAACCACTTGAAATTCCGAATGGAAGTGGAAGCACATTACCATGGATTTCAAGCATCTTTGGTCTTCCCAAGGTTTCTCAAGGCATAGATGCAATTTGGGTCATTGTTGATAGATTGACCAAGTCTGCTCATTTCTTACCAATAAGAGAAACTTATACACTTGAACGTCTTACGATTTAGTTCGGCATATCATCCTCAGACGGACGGACAATCAGAGAGGACTATTCAAACTCTTGAAGATTTATTAAGACTCTGTGTCCTTGACTTCAAGGGAAGTTGGGACAAGTTCTTACCATTGGTAGAGTTTTCTTACAATAACGGTTATCAAATAAGTATTGGCATGGCTCCATTCGAGGCTATGTATGGAAGAAAGTGTCGTTCTCCAGTATGCTGGGATGAGGTGGGTGAAGCAACGTTGTTGGGACTGTAGTTGGTACGTATGACTACGGAAATTATTCAAACGATCCGACAACGTATAAAAACCTCACAAGACCGACAAAAGAGTTTTGCTAATCTTCATCGAAAGGACGTGGAATTCGATATTGGAGATCATGTGTTGTTACGTGTTGCTCCATGGAAACGAGTTACGAGATTTGGAAAGAGAGGAAAGCTCAATCCTCGATTCATTGTCCCATTTTTAATCCTCGATCGAGTAGGGACTGTAGCCTATAGACTCGCTTTACCGCCAAGTATGTCTCGTGTTCATAACATTTTTCATATATCCATGTTACGTAAATATGTGAAAGACCCGAACCACATTATTGAGTTAGAATCGGACGAAATAGTGGAAGATTTAACATATGAAGAGGTTCCTGTTCAAATCTTGGATAAGAAGGAACATATTCTATGCTTCAAGGTTATACCTCAAGTCAAAGTTTTATGGAGGAACCACGATGTTGAGGAAATGACCTGGGAGTTAAAATCAAATGAAATCAAGGTATCCTTACCTCTTGACATACCGTATCGTACCCTAATTTCGAGGGCTAAATTTCATAAGAAGGGAGATTGTAAGACCCCAACTTTTATGAATAAAGATGAATTTTCTATAATTATCATTTTTGAATATTATGGAATGAATTTGATATAATGTTATAGTTGTGGGTAATAGTTTTTCAAAAATGCTAAGTTGTTATATAATATTCGATTGGTCTGGGAATATTAAATGCATTTACACAATCATTATTAGTGGACCCCACAACGGAATTATTGTTTGGATTGAGAAAATGACAAAAATATTTTATGAAAATAACGGAGGAAGTTTTATCGTTAATCATGAAACACCTGATGTTAAAAAATGCGAAATACGATAGTAGTTGCAAGAGTAGCACACCGGTATTGATTATTGATGCTTACGTGAGAAGTCACTCGGTTTTGTTCAATTATTGCTTGAGAAATTGTTGCATAGTATCTCACGTTAATTAATTCAATTATTATCGATATTTTATATATTATTAAATCAATAATTGAGACGACGAAGTTATTAATATTATTATTTGCAATATTAACGATGTTCAGAAGTTACGCCAACGCCGAAGTTTGGTAACCTAATTAACGGCGCTGATAGGGAGAAATCCTTATTGAAAGCCCTCTTTCCTAGAAACGACCTAGTCGATTAATAGTGTGAATTATAATAATGATGATGAAGTTTTGTTTTATTAGTATTATTAATGTAATAAAATGAAATTTTTTTATATAAAATGAATACTTTTATAAAGTTATTCATTTTATTAGACTATAAATAGAATATATTATATTCTATTATGCATAGTATTTTGCATAGTAAAATCTTTTTATATAAAATAGAATATATTTATAAAGTTATTCGCTTTTATTAGACTATAAATATAAGATATTATATTTTATTATGCATAGTGTCTGCGTAGTGTTTTACATAGTAAAATCTTTTTATATAAAAAATGTAATAATTTTATAAAGTTATTCATTTTATTAGATTATAAATAGAATATATTATATTTTATTTAAAAGATTTTGTTTTATTAGAATATTTTATAGTAAACCAATCTGACCGATCATTTAAAAGTAAATCAATACTGGACCGCTTCAGAATTAGTTACTATTCACCCATTCTCCTATAAATAGAAGCTCATTTCTTCATTATTTCTTACGAATTCATCAAAAGCGTGGCGACCCCAAAATAGGTCCATTCCATCCAACCCATTCTCGAGTCGCCAAATATACGGCATGTAAACAACTACAACTTTATTATCACAACAATAAAATCTGTGAGTTTAAATACAAATATTATCTTCTGTATAATATTTATACTCAAATAAATCCTCATCACATTTATTGATACATTATTTTACAATAATGGTGAGGACTACTAAGCAACTCTCTCTAGAACCTTCATTCCATACCCCGACTAGTACTTTCGCTACATTTTTTCGCCTCCCGAGAAGAAAAATGGAACAACAAGGAAAAAGGGTGAGCTCAACTAGCCCAATAAAGAATGTTATGACTAAGATAATATACAACAAATTATCGTTAGTCTCCAACGAGGAAAAATCGATAGAATACAATAGACAACAAGTTTCGAGATCAATATTCGCAATGAAAATAATAATTCATAGTAAGAGTTACGTAGAGAATGAAATCTACTATAATCTATGAATTTAACAGGTCCATCATCAATATTTTATCCTCAGAACATCAATCAATATTCATCTCAAATCAAATATTCATCTTTGCACTACAGGCCAAAGATATTCATCAATCCATTCATGTTCATCTCAACACTGCTCATCTTTGCACTAAAGGCCAAAGATATTCATCAATCGGTCATGTTCATCTCAACACTGCTTCATCTTTTGCACTAAAGGCCAAAGATATTCATCGATCGGTCATGTTCATTTAAACACACTTCATCTTTGCACCATCGGCCAAAGATATATCATCGATCATTCATATTCATTTAAACACCGCTTTCATCTTTTGCACTACTGAGCCAAAGATATTCTTCAGAAATCATTCATCTTTTGCACTACGGGCCAAAGATATTCAATAATATCATCATTTAAGATCGAGGATGATGAAAATATTTTAAAGAACGAATCCAAAGAAACAAAATGACAAGGATTAAGGATTAAGGATTAGTACTTTGTTTTATCCATGTCCAACAATACCTCAAAAATAATCATAGTGGTGTAAAATTCATGGATACAATCAAAGCTAGTATCCGAATAGATATTTTAGACGAAAAGAAAAATTTTCATTTTTCTATTGAATAGTCTTCAGTATTCGTGAATAGTCTTGGTCAGATATCGTGAATAGTCTTAGTATCGTGAATAGTAACTCAACACCCAAAGATAGAAATTCCACAAAAAAACATCTCACACGCTTCATATGAATAGTACTAAGTGAATAAGAACTCGTGAATAGTAACTCATGAATAGTAACTCGTGAATAGTAACTCATGAATAAGTAACCCCGAGCATGAAAAAGTTCCAAATTTGATAAAAAGTACCAACCAATATTTCAAAGATAATGATATTGAAGAATTAATATCATTTGAGAAGAAAATAACATCCTTACCTTAAAGAATCGATTACTTGGAAGGAAAGGTCGGAAGTGATCTTTGAATGAAACTTGTCTTGAACAAAAGAACTCTCAAAGTATCTAAATACTCACAAAATACGCCAATAATATAGAGAGAGAAAGAGAGAAAACTTTGTTTACGGTGTGATTTTCAATTCTAACTTAGCCCTCTATTTATAGGAAAATGTTAGCCTTGAGGCGGACTTAACACCTTAACTTTGATGGCTTTACTCTCGCTACTATTCCCACCCACCACATTTGAAATAAAATTCAGCACATTTCTTCACCAACCACAAGTGGGGCCCACTCAATTCTAGAATTTTCCACCAAAATCAATTATAAACCTAATTTGAAATCCGACACCTCTTAAAATTCACAACAAATCATTCGTGCATTTTTAACGGTTCAAAATTTGTGGACATATACTCAACTTATGTATGTATAACATACCCAAAAAATACCACAATCCAACGGTCGGATTAAAAATTATAACCCCCGCAATATATCTCAAAACCCCTGATTTGATTTTTAATACCTCCAATCCGATAAAATACTGATAAAACACCTCAACATTAATTCCTTCATTAATAACCACATAAATAAATCCATCATTTATATTCATATAAAATAAATATTTCCTTATCATATGAATCAATAATTAATTATTCACAAATAATATTACGAGAATCACATTTATGATAACCAGTCGCTCCCGGAAAGAGGGGGCTTTCCAATAAGGATCTCTCCTTCTTGGCGCCGCAATTAGGTGACCAAACCTCTCCTTAGATGTAACTTTCTAGACATTGCCAATAATGTTATCTAATAATATTATTCAAATAATATGAATTATTGATCCGATAATGGGAAATCTTGTGCGTTGACAATTATTGAAGCGAAGAATAATATAAAATACCAACGCAAAGAATTATTGAATCAATAAAATAAAATACCGAAGCGATAATTATCGTAACAATTATTGAGTAGTGCCTTCTTACGTAAGGATCAATAATTCAACAATCTTGTAATATCTGTGTAATCTTTGTGCAACCACATGCGTATTCATCGTATTTTAACCACCGGGTATTCCAACGGTCTTAATTGGTAATAATTACGCCAAGTTATTTATAACCACCCAAACTTTGTCGCTTTTCCTCATCCAATCGCTTTCCGTTATGGGCTCCACACATGGCATGGTCGCTACCGTACGTCATTTAATATTCCCAAGCAATATTTAATATTCCACAACCAAACGAATATTCTCGAAAAGATTTAATATTCCACGACCAAACGAATATTCCCCGACAAAAATGAATATTTTATAACCACTTGCTTATTTTGAAATATTTGCGTATTTAACCCTTAACTATCCACATTAATCAAATCAACCCTTACTATTTCAAAATAATAAATAAAGGAAATTCCTTTTTATTTAAAAAATTTTCTGGTCTTACAACCTCCCTCCTTATGAAATTTCGTCCTCGAATCGACGTGACGCATTGGTGTTTCAAAAGGTAAAGATACCTCACTTTCATTTTCGTTTCCAACTCCCAGGTCATTTCCTCAATAGCATGGTTTCTCCACAAAACTTTAACTTATGGTATAACCTCGGTATATAGGTCATGTTCTTTCCTCTACAAAATCTTGACAGGTACCTCCTCGTACGTTAAGTCTTCGGCTATCTCGTCCGGTTCTAACTCAATGACGTGTTTTGGGTCGTCCACATATTTACGTAACATCGATACGTGAAAAACGTTATGAACACGCGTCATACTTGGTGGTAAAAGCAGTCTATAGGCCACGATTCCTATTCGATCGAGAATTTCAAATGGATTAATAAATCGAAGGTTTGAGCTTTCCTCACCTCACCGATTCTCGCTTTTAAAATAACAACTTCTTGCACCTCCTTCTTCAAATTCATCAGCTCCGGTGTAGCTTGAATGACTTTAACTTTATCGATTAAAGTCGATTATACTCGTATATCATCACGCATCAGATATCATCACGTGGGTACCTAGAGTTTTCATCTCCATCTCTATTATTTGTATATTATACTGAAATTAGTCTTTGACAACATCGTACTTTCGTACTTGTATACGATCTTCTACTCAACACGCCGCCTACCACGTTCGCTTTTCCGAGGATGGCATGGTCGTAACATGTCTTTGAAATGAGTCTCCTCTTGAGTTCTTCAAGCTCTTCCCACATTCCTCGCTCCATTCGAATTTTGTATCTTTTCGAGTCAACTAAGTTAACGGAATAGCGATTCGAGAATATCCTTCAACGAATCTCCGATAATAACCAACTAAGCCTGAAAGCTACGATTTCGATTCTCGACTTAGGTTGCTCTCAACCGTGACTCATATCCCAATCTTGGATAAGACGTCACAATGACACCTATCGCTTTACTATCGCATCGAATATGACGTCCCTACGGAGAGTCTCGCTTAGTGAATTCCACAAAGGAAGTCACAAGATAAAGGCTCATGTACCAAATTCTATAGTTGAATTTTTAACTCTTGAAGTTCAATAGAGCCATTCGATATGAGATTTTAGAAATGAGTTTTGTCTTACCGGGTTCAAAGTCGATACAATATTTAATATCGTGTTTTGGGAGTAAACCAAGAAATTCTTCAGAAATACATCGGAAAAAATCAATAACAACAGAATATTATTCAAATCTGACGTGTCTTTATTCAAATCCATAACATGGACTAAGAAAACTTGACATCCGTAATAAACGAATGACTTCATGGCTTGATATGAAAATGTTTGACTACAATGGTTTGATTACTTGAATTTGAATAACAGGTTGCTTAGGAATATGAAAACTAACAACCTTACAAAAGCAATCAATTTTGGCATGATGAGTAGTTAACCAATCAATCCCCAAAAGCAAGTATCTTTAAAGAGATAAGGTCAACAGTAAGGTAATGGTGCCAACTTGAATCAAACAAGATTTTTAAACAACGGATGTAATGAAAGTTTCTCCTAACGAGTCTCCATAAATAGGTCAAAGTCTAATTTCTCCGTAGTCAAGTTCAAACGTTGAGCGCAAGCAAGAGAGATAAAAGAATGGGTAGAACCCAGATTCTAGTAAGGTATAAACTTCGCAAGAATTTATAATTAACTAACCCGTGCTAACTTCGTTCGGGTTCCTCGTATTTTGACCGGTCCACGACAAAACGCTCTTCCGAGAATCGTTGACTTTGACTTTTCTCGACATCCTTTTGAGTCACCGCCTCATTGCACTAGGTTTCGATATCGTATAATCTCGAGCGATATGTCCTTCTTTTCCACAATTATAGCATACCTTAAAGCTGTTGTGGGCGGTTTGGGCGATATGTCTCTCTTTCCGCATTTGTAACATACGACCGATGGTCTTTCTCCTCCTTGGAACCGGTTACCCTTTGGCCGCGTCTTCACATAGTCGTTGTTGAATCTCCTCTTTTTAAAATCTCCTCCCAACTCGCTTCTTCTATTTTCACGGCCACGATTACCACCGAGAGTGGTTACCGCCTTTGTCCGTATTCTTCTTCTTTCTCCGCCGGTTATCGTTATTCGATGATCGCTATCTTGATATGATCCTCGGTTATGGTCCCTCGGTTGAACGTACTCGTTATCTCGCTTCTAACAATGAGCCTCATTTACAACATCCGAATAGAGAGAAAATTTATGAGAAATGAGATATCGACGTATCTTGGGGTTTCAAACCTCTCGAAAACATCCGCGTCATCGTTCCTCATTCTCCACCAAATGAGGTGCAAACTCGATAACTCCGCAACTTCGCCTCGTCTTTGGGACACCGCCATGTTATTCTCGCTCCAATCTAATAAACTCCACTTCCTTCATATAGCCGAATACTTTCGTGGAAGTACTTGTCATTGAATCGCTTTCAAACGCTCTCCCATGACGTCTTTGAGTCACGGTGAATGGGTACGCTTCACGATTCCCCACCAAGATGTCTGCCTCGCCACGGAACATAAAAGTAGCGAATGGAACTTTCGTTCCTTCGCATCCCAAGACATCGAATATCTTGGTAATTTGCTTGACCCATGTTTCCGCCATGATCGGATCTGCTTTCCCACTCTCGTGGTCCCAACTCTTTGAGAACTGCTTGGCGTGACCACCCGTGAATTGCTATCATTTCCTCCTATATTTTGAACACGAGTCTCCTCGTCTGATTTTACGTGAACTGCAAAAAACTTCTAAACATCCCTCGCTCATCATCTCGCTTTCAATGGTGTTGTTCACGGGAGAACATTGCCACTGTTGCACGCTCTCCTCGTTGTTAAGTCTGGGCATCTCCACGGTCTCATTTACACCACTATTAATATTCTCGATTGACATTCTCAATTCATCATCATAAAACAAGGGTTAATTAAATAAATTAACAAATCACATAATACCCCTATATTATGACCAACCAACAAATAAGCTTAGGTAGGACACCTTTAGCGAAGGTTTTACTCGCCTCCCTCCTAGTTCTATTCCCCGATCTCCGCCAGAGATCATATCCTAAGCTCGATACCAACCGTGGCGACCCCAAAATAGGTCCATTCCATCCAACCCATTCTCGAGTCGCCAAATACATGGTACGTAAAACAACTACAACTTTATTATCACAACAATAAAATCGTGAGTTTAAATACAAATATTATCTTCTGACAATATTTATACTCAAATAAATCCTCATCACATTTATTGATACATTATTTTACAATAATGGTGAGGACTACTAAGCAACTCTCTAGAACCTTCATTCCATACCCGACTAAGTACTTCGCTTACATTTTCGCCTCCCCGAGAAGAAAAATGGAACAACAAGGAAAAAGGGTGAGCTCAACTAGCCCAAAAAAGAATGTTATGACTAAGATAATATACAACAAATTATCGTTAGTCTCCAACAGGAAAAATCGATAGAATACAATGACAACAAGTTTCGGATCAATATTCGCAGTGAAATAATAATTCATGTAAGAGTTACGTAGAGAATGAAATCTACTATAATCTATGAATTTAACGGTCCATCATCAATATTTTATCCCCAGTAACATCAATCAATATTCATCTCAAATCAAATATTCATCTTTGCACTACAGCCAAAGATATTCATCAATCGGTCATGTTCATCTCAACACTGCTCATCTTTGCACTAAAGGCCAAAGATATTCATCAATCGGTCATATTCATCTCAACACACTGCTCATCTTTGCACTAAAGGCCAAAGATATTCATCGATCGGTCATGTTCATTTAAACACTGCTCATCTTTTGACTTCTTGGCCAAAGATATTCATCGATCGGTCATGTTCATTTAAACACCGCCATCTTTGCACTACAGCCAAAGATATTCTTCAAAATCATTCATCTTTGCACTACTGAGCCAAAGATATTCAATAATATCATCATTTAAGGCCGAGGATGATGAAAATATTTTTAAAGAACGAATCCAAAGAAACAAAATGACAAGGATTAAGGATTAAGGATTCGTACTTTGTTTTATCCATGTCCAACAATACCTCAAAAATAATCATAGTGGTGTAAAATTCATGGATACAATCAAAGCTAGTATCCGAATAGATATTTTTTAGGCGAAAAGAAAAATTTTCATTTTTCTAGGTGAATAGTCTTAGATTCGTGAATAGTGGTCAGATATCGTGAATAATAGTCTTAGTATACGTGAATAAGTAACTCAAACACCCAAAGATAGAAATTCCACAAAAAAACATCTTCACGCTTACATGAATAGTACTCGTGAATAGTAACTCGTGAATAAGAACTCATGAATAGTAACTTCGTGAATAGTAACTCATGAATAGTAACCCCGACACATGAAAAAGTTCCAAATTTGATAAAAAGTACCAACCAATATTTCAAAGATAATGATATTGAAGAATTAATATCATTTGAGAAGAAAATAACATCCCTTACCTTAAAGAATCGAGATTTCCTAGGAAAGGTCAAGGAGTGATCTTTGAATGAAACTTGTCTTTGAATAAAGAACTCTCAAAGTATCTAAATACTCACAAAATACGCTCAATAATATAGAGAGAGAAAGAGAAAACTTTGTTTACGGTGTGATTTTCAATTCTAACTTAGCCCTCTATTTATAGGAAAATGTTAAGACTGTCAAGCGGACTTAACACTCGCAACTTTGATGGCTTTACCGCTACTATTCCCACCCACCACATTTGAAATAAAATTCAGCACATTTCTTCACCAACCACAAGTGGGGCCCACTCAATTCTAGAATTTTCCACCAAAATCAATTATAAACCTAATTTTCGAATCCCACACCTCTTAAAATTCACAACAAATCATTCGTGCATTTTTAACGGTTCAAAATTTGTGGACATATACTCAACTTATGTATGTATAACATACCCAAAAAATACCACAATCCAACGGTTTGATTAAAAATTATAACCCCATGATATATCTCAAAACCCCGATTTGATTTTTAATACCTCCAATCCGATAAAATCTTGATAAAACACCTCAACATTAATTCCTTCATTAATAACCACATAAATAAATCCATCATTTATATTCATATAAAATAAATATTTCCTTATCATATGAATCAATAATTAATTATTCACAAATAATATTACGTAATCACATTTATGACATGACCAGTGTTTCCCAGGAAGAGGGGGCTTTCGAATAAGGATCTCTCCTTCTTGGCGGCGCCATTAGGTGACCAAACCTCTCCTTAGACAGAACTTTCTAGACATTGCCAATAATGTTATCTAATAATATTATTCAAATAATATGAATTATTGATCCGATAATGGGAAATACCGTCAGTTGGACAATTATTGAAACAAAGAATAATATAAAATACCAACGCAAAGAATTATTGAATCAATAAAATAAAATCTTTGAATAATAATTCTTTGTAACAATTATTGAGTAGTGCCTTCTTACGTAAGGATCAATAATTCAAAGAATATTGCAAATACCGTGTCTTCTTTGTGCAACCACGCGTATTCAGTATTTTAACCAATTTGTATTCCAACGATCTTAATTCTGAATAATTACGCCGTTATTTATAACCACCCAAACTTTGTCGTTTTCCTCATCCAATCGCTTTCACATTATGGGGCACACACATGGTCACAATTGGCCGCATTTAATATTCCCCGACAGTACGAATATTCCACAACCAAACGAATATTCCCCGACAGTACGAATATTCCACGACCAAACGAATATTCCCCGACAAAAATGAATATTTTATAACCACTTACTTATTTTGAAATATTTGCGTATTTAACCCTTAACTATCCACATTAATCAAATCAACCCTTACTATTTCAAAATAATAAATAAAAGAAATTCCTTTTTATTTAAAAAATTTTCGGGGTCTTACAGAAACTCTAGAGAGAGAAACTATAGAGAGAAAGAAGAAAAGTATTCTGTTATTTCACTACTCCTATATCCAGTTTGTTCTAAGGTAAAGGATATTATTTCTTTCGTATTCATGAAGAGAACTTCTGTTATTCCATTTTTTTTATTCTATTGGAATAACCTGTATACTCGGTCTACCCTATACTTGGTGAAATTTTTCTGTTATTCCATTCTTTATCATTATGTTGAATAACTCATTGTACATCAAGCATCGCGTACATGGTGAAATTCTTCCATTATTCCATTCTTTATTATTCTGTTTGGAACATCTTGTCTGCAAGCGTTTACGCGTGACACCGTTCCGATTATTTATTATTCATTGGAATATCCCGCTTGCGTCTAATTTTGCCCTCGACCGGTTCCGTTATTTATTATTCTCATTGGAATATCCATGTACGTGCATTTACGCATGACCTGATTCCATTATTTACTATTCTGTTGGAATAACCTATCTGTGCGGTCTATCGCATGCCTGGTGATTTCTTTTGTTATTCCATTCTTTATTATACTCAGTTGGTTAAAGTTTTGACTTCTATACTCCATGAAATTAGTGGAATATCCTTGATATTTCAAGCTTCATCCAAAGATCTTTTAATGAAAATATTCTTCCGAGCATTTTTGAATTTTACTCTACAAAGAAGTATCATGTTAACAATTTGGACGTTATTAGTTCCTGGATAAATTAATTCTTGAACTTGTTTTATTGAATTCTTATATCATTATCATCATCCTCATGTTTATATTATGTTGAAAGTCATCTGTGGCCTGTAGTGCATAGATGGACTTGGTATGATTATGACCAGAGATTAATCGGTATAATCATGACCGTAATGTTACAAATGATGTGGTAAAAGTCCTCATTGGCCCGTAGTGCATTGATGGACAGTTGTTGGCATGATCATGGCCATTGATGAATACACGAATATCCTTGGCCCGTAGTGCATGGATAATTTGTGGTTGTGATACTAATGAATATCCTTGATCGTAGTGCAGGGATGATGTGGATTATTTATTAAGCTGGGTCCTAGTGATAAAAGTGATAAAAAACATTTTAAATCATAAAAGATAGTAGATTTATTCTCTACTTGACTCTTTTAATGGATTGCTTGTTCCGCTGCAGTTAAACTTGATGTTTGTTATATTGTATCAGTTTAACACTGTTGAAGGCTAACGATAATTTATTCTGTATTATCTTAGTCATAATATTTTTTACTAGGCTAGTTGAGCTCACCCTTTTACTTTCATTGTTCTCTTCAGGAAATGAAAACGTAATAGGGACTAATCGAGAACCAGAGTGACGGTCAGGATAATAAGATTAGTAGTTCTCACTATTTTGTTAAATAGTGTGATAATAAATGTAATGAGGACTCAATTGAGTGTGGATATTGTCTAGATGACGATATTTTTATTAAAACTCACAGCATATGTTTTGTCGTATTTTACACGACTGTTGTATAATTAAGTTGTATTTGAATTTTGTACCATGTATTTGGCGACTCAAGATAGGTGATGTATACCTATTTTGGGGGCGACACAGTAATAATATTGAAATTACATTGATGTCTTTAATATTATATGGATGTATGATGATTGAATCGTACCATGTAGCACCAGGTGCTAGGTTTTAAGGATACCCGAATTTTGGTGCGTCACAATTACAGGTGCAGAAATCAGAATTCTAATTACACTTATTATGACTTTGTAATCGGTCGCTTATATTTATGGATGTGAACAATTACACTTCTGTTATACGAAATACCATCAAATTCGTAATTCGACCCGACCCTAAAGAATTTGGGTTTACAATTTACTATATCAACTGTCTAATTTGATACAATTTAGCCCCAATTTCTGAATCCGACCAAAATTGATCGGAATACCCGACTTGCCCAAAAATTTGATCGGGTTTAACTTAATTTAAAAAAGGGCTATTTACAGTTCCGTTACATCAAGTACCACCATATTTATGATTCGGCCCCCAAAAATAAAAAAAATAAAATTATAAATATAATTTAAAATTATAAACGTAACGAATAAATTTTTCGAGTTGTGATTCTGGGGACAAAATCCTTTTAAGGAGGGAATGATGTAACGATCGAGAAATTTGTAATTTAATTTAAATATTTATTGATATTTTTAATAATCTATTTATTGATGAAAATAAGTAATTAATTTAGTAATTAAATTGATTAATGTTAATTAAATTGAGTAATGATAATTTTATTTGAAGGATTTAATTTAAGAAAATAATTAAATTAAATCAATTGCTTAATATTTTAGAAAATAATTAAGCTAAATAAATTGTTCAATTTAATGGAAATAAATTAAATAAAGTGATGTGTCTAATTTATGAATTAAATTAGATATATATATATAATTATTTATTAATTATAAGGTATAATGATAATAAGAATTTTATTATTATTTTAAGCTAAAATCAAAGTTATTTAATTAATTAAAGTAAGGTGTGACACATGAAAACTATATAATATAAATAATATAATAATAAACTAGTTTGGGAATTATGTGGTAGCCAAACAAGACCTTGTGACCTTTGGCTTATTCCAACTGACGTCTCTCTATTTTTCTAATTAAAAGAGAACGTGCTGTAAGACCCTAACTTGTTATTAATGAAATTTAATTTTCTCTATTTATTATTTTAAAATAGTAAGGGTTGATTTGATTAATGTGGATAGTTATGGGTAAAATACGCAAATATTTCAAAATAAGCAAATGGTTATAAAATATTGATTGTTGTCGGGGAGTATTCGTTTGGTCGTGGAATATTCTTGCTGTCGAGGAATATTCGTACGACGGCGCAGTATTTTGTGGGCCCCATAACGAAAAGCGATTGGATGAAGAAAACGACAAATATAAGTTGTTTAAAAATAATCTACAGTAGTTATTACCGAATTAATCTTTGTTAAAATATTCTATTGGTTAAAACACAAGAAGACACTTACAGTATTGCACCAATTATTGATTCTTACGTAAAGAAGGCACTACTCAATAATGGTTACGATAATTACCGCTCAAGATTTTATTGATTTAATAATTCTTTGCGTTGATATTTTATATTCATTGTTGTTTAAATAATAGTCATTACACGAGTATTTTTCATTATCGAAGCAATAATTCATATTATCTGAATAATATTATTAGATAACATTATTGGCAATGTCTAGAAAGTTACGCTCTAAGGAGAGGTTTGGTCACCTAATTGCGCTACCAAGAAGTGAGAAATTCTTATTGAAAGCCCTCTTCCCTGAAGCTGCTCGGTTGTCAATATTGTGATTCTCGTAATATTATTTATGAATAATTAATTATTGATTCATATGATGAGAAAAATATTAATTTTATGTGGATATAGATGGAGAAAATTTTTTATGTGACAATTGTTGAAAATTGAAATTTTATCTTTTTCTGATAAAATAATTCATTTAAATATAATATTATATTTTAATAATATAATAATGATGATATTTTTACGATGAATGTGGGATATATGAGTATATATGGAGGAGGAGTATTTTTGTTACCAAAAATATTTAAAGCATATTTTATGTGTCGGTGGACCCCATTTCTTGACTAAAATTTGATTATAGCCTGTAAAATCGCCCGTTTGAGGATTTCGGTCAATTTCTACTTGGAATTTGGAAAAACTTCCTTCTGCAAAGTTGTAGATAATGGAATTTCCTATGGAAAGTCGCAAGTTTTGAATTTTTCTGATAAAAGAGCTAATTATTATGAATTATTGAAGTTTCGAAGCTCCGAAATAATTGATTTTTGGAAGTTTTAAATATTTATATTCACAAAAATGTTTTTTCAATGTGTGGGCCTCATTTTGCATGTGTAAATTTGCTGAATTCTGAATTCAAAGGTGTGCGTAGGAATGGTTAATATAAATAATAATATTATATTAAATTTTCTGCTTTGGTGTTCTAAGCATTTTCCTATAAATAGGGTGCTTAGGTTAGAATTGAAAATCACACCGTAAATCAAGTTTTCTCTCTATATTATCGAGCGTATTCTTGTGAGTATTTTGAGTATACTTTGAGTATTGTTATACGGTCAAGTTCAAGTCATAGCTTTATATCCTGTTTCAACTAGAAATCTTGTCTTTCGAGGTAAGGGATGTTATTTTATTCAAAATGATATTATTTCTTCAATATCATTATGCCGAAAATATTGGTTGGAAATTTTTATCAAATTTGGAATTTTTTAATGACGGGATTACTATTCATGAGTTACTATTCACGAGTTACTATTCACGAGTAATATTCACGAAGCGTGAAGATGGTTTTTTATGAAATTTCTATCTTTTGGTTTCGGAGTTACTATTCACGTATACGACACTATTCACGATATCTGAGACTATTAATCTAATACGACACTTATTCACCAAAAATGAAATTTCTTCTTTTCATCCAAAATATCTATTATGGATACTAAACTTTGATTGTATCCATGTTTTTGATCATTCTTAAATTTTACTCCACTCGATTACTTATGAAGTATTTTTGAACTTGGATTGTTTAAAATACTAATCCTTAATATTTTTCTTTTTTTTTCACCGGATTCGTTTCCTTTAAAATATTTTCATCATCCTCGGTCCTAAATGATGATATTATTGAATATCTTTGGCCCGTGTAGTGCAAAGATGAATGATTTCTTGATGAATATCTTTGGCCCGTGAGTGCAAAGATGAGCAGTGTTGAGATGAACACGATTGATGATTAATATCTTTAGCAGTAGTGCAAAGATGAACAGTGTTTAGATGAAAATGACCAACTGATGAATATCTTTAGCCTGTAGTGCAAAGATGAATATTTGATTCTAGATATATAATGATTGATGTTATAGGGATAAAATATCGACGATGGACTTTTAAATTCATATATAGAAGATAGTAGTTTGCATTCTCTACTTAACTCTTCTAATGAATTATTATTTCTGCTGCGAAGATTGATTTAAAACTGGTTGTCTATTGTATTCTATTAGATTTTTCCATGTTGGAGACTAACGATAATTTGTTGTATATTATCTTAGTCATAATATTCTTTACTGGGCTAGTTGAGCTCACCCTTTTCCTTGTTGTTCCATTTTTCTTCTCAGGAGGCGAGAATTTAGCGAGTACTAGTCGGGGTATGGAATGAAGGTTCTAGAGAGAGTTGTTTAGTAGTCCTCACCATTTTTGTAAAATAATGTATCAATAATTATGATGGGGATTTATTTGCGTGTGGATATTGTCTAGATGGCAATATCTGTATTTAAACTAACAGTTTATATGTTGTAATAATAAATTTGTAGTTATTTACGTACCATGTATTTGGCGACTTCGAAATGGGTTGGATGGAATGGACCTATTTTGGGGCGTCACGGTTGGTATCGAGCTTAGGATATGATCTCCCATGGAGATCGGGAATAGAACTAGGAGGAGAGATGAGTAAATCCTTCACTAGTGTGTCCTACCTAAGCTTATTTGTTGGTTGGTCATAATATAGGGGTATTATGTGATTTTGTTAATTTGTTTAATTAACCCTTGTTTTATAAGCGATATTTAAGATGGCAAATTGAAAATGTCAACAATGGAGTGAATGAGACCGTAGATATACGTCCTAATCACCAACCGTGATAATGTAATATCAAGCGAAGAAGGAATTAGAGATATCCATGTGGTGAGGAAGAATTAATAGTTGCACTTTAGCCTAGTGTAGAGGTAGCAAATGAGAGTGAGGAAGAAGAGGAACTGAGGAGAATTTATTAGAAGAAATTTTGATCAAAATATAGAACTACGAGATCGTATTCGTGAGCTAGAAGAATAGGTTGAAGAACTGCAAGCGGTCATGGAACAAAGAGATACAACAATTCAAAATTGTGTTACTCGATATGTGATGCTCGAATAAAATCACGCTTTGGCAGATGGTAAGATATTAAAGTTGGAATCTGAGAATTCAAATATCAAGGATCAGCTAAAAAAGAAACAAGCGAACGAGTGAGAATGAAGGATGCGTGGGTAAAAGCCGCATCGACATGTTGATATTGTAGAAAGAGACGTCCAGATCCAAAAAGGCTAAAATAGATGATATACATTTCTCTTTTTGGACAAAGAATTGGAAGAACCCAACATCGAGTTTTAAATTACCTGCATGCGAAGAAGCGGTCAATCTCAATTCGATATGGATCGAAGATTGATGATTCGGATCATGAATCGAGTACGATGAAGCGATTGAAGGTGGAATATGCCCTATAGAAAAGTCAATTCCAACGATAAGTAACGACACCAAATGCTACCCCGCACAAGTCAAAGCCGTGTAGTTCAAAGGAGAGCGGTTGTCATTACTTCCCAACAAGTGAGGAACCCGAACGGTTAGCATGAAGTTAGTTAATTATAATTCTTGCGAAGTTTATACCTTACTAGATACCGGTTCTACCCATTCTTTTATCTCTCTTGCTTGCTTGCGTTCAACGTTTGAACTTGACTCTAGGAAAAATTAGACTTTGACTTTATCTGTGGAGACTCCATTAGAGAAACTTTTATTTCATCCAATGTTTAGAAATCTTGCTTGATTCAGTTGGCACTATCACATTACCCGTTAACCTTATTTCTATAGAGATATTTGCTTTTGATGTGATTTTAAGGTTAACTACTCATCATGCTTTGAAATTGATTCTTCGTCGTAAGTTGTTAGTTTTCATATTCTAAAGCAACTCATGTTATTCAATTCAAGCAATCAAACCATTGTAGTCAAACATTTTCATATCAAGCCATGAAGTCATTCGTTTATTACGGATGTCAAGTTTTCTTAGTCCATGTTATGGATTTGAATAAAGACACGTCGATTTGAATAATATTCCTGTTGTTATTGATTTTTCTGACGTATTTCTGAAGAATTTCTTGGTTTACTCCCAAAAGATGATATTAAATTTTGTATCGACTTTGAACCCGGTACAAAAAATCATTTCTAAAATCTCATATCGAATGGCTCTATTGAACTTCGTGAGTTAAAAATTCAACTATAGAATTTGGTACCGAGCCTTTATCCGGTGACTTCCTTTGTGGAATGCAATGAAGCCGCACTCTCTCTCCGTAGGGGACACCATATTCATGCGATAAGAAAGCGATAGGTGTCATTGTAACGTCTTATCCAAGGTTGGGATATGAGTCACGCTTGAGAAAAACCTAAGTCGATTAATAGAAATACGTAGCTTTCTAGGCTTAGTTGGTTATTATCGGAGATTCGTTGAAGGATATTCTCGAATCGCTATTCCATTAACGCAATGACTTGTAGTGATACAAAATTGAATGGAGCAAGGAATGTGGGAAGAGCTTCAAAAACTCAAGAGGAGACTCATTTCAAAGACATATTCTCGACCATGCCATCCTCGGAAAAGCGAACGTGGTAGTGACGTGTTGAGTAGAAGATCGATATAAGTACGATGAGTACGATATTGTCAAAGACTAATTTCAGATAATTTACAAATAATAGAGATGGAGATGAAAACTCTAGGTACCCACGTGATGATATACGAGTATAATCGACTTTTAATCGATAAAGTTAAAGCTATTCAAGCTATACACCGGGTGATGAATTTGAAGAAGGAGGCGAAAGTTCACTATTTCAAAAGCGAGAATCGGTGAGGTGAGGAAAGCTCAAACCTTCGATTTAATAATCCATTTGAAATTCTCGATCGAATAGGAACGTGGCCTATAGACTCGTTTTACCGCCAAGTATGACGCTTGTTCATAACGTTTTTCACGTATCGATCTTACGTAAATATGTGGACGACCCGAACCACGTCATTGAGTTAGAATTGGACGAGATAGCCGAAGACTTAACATACAAGGAGGTACCTGTCAAGATCTTGGATAGGAAAGAACATGTCCTATGTACCGAGGTTATACCACAAGTTAAAGTTTTGTGGAGAAACCATGCTATTGAGGAAATGACACGGGAGTTGGAAAACGGAAATGAAAGCGAGGTATTCTCATCTTTTTGAAACACACCAGTCGTGCGTCGTCGATTTCGAGGACGAAATTTCATAAGGAGGGAGGTTGTAAGACCCCAACTTGTTATTAATGAAATTTAATTTTCTCTATTTATTATTTTGAAATAGTAAGGGTTGATTTGATTAATGTGGATAGTTATGGGTAAAATACGCAAATATTTCAAAATAAGCAAATGGTTATAAAATATTGATTGTTGTTTGGAGTATTCGTTTGGTCGTGGAATATTCTTTACGTCGAGGAATATTAAATGCGACGGCCTTGATATTTTGTGGGCCCCATAACTAAAAGCGATTGGATGAAGAAAACGACAAATATAAGTTGTTTAAAAATAACTTGGCGTAGTTATTACCAAGTATTATCTTGTTAAAATATTCGATTGGTTAAAACACAAGAAGACACCAGTATTGCACCAATTATTGATTCTTACGTAAGAAGGCACTACTCAATAATGGTTACTGATAATTACTTGCTTCAATATTTTATTGATTTAATAATTGTTGCGTTGATATTTTATATTCATTGTTGTTTCATAATTGTCATTACACAATATTTTTCATTATCGAAGCAATAATTCATATTATCTGAATAATATTATTAGATAACATTATTGGCAATGTCTAGAAAGTTCTGCATCAAGGAGAGGTTTGGTCACCTAATTGCGCGCCAAGAGGAGAAATTCTTATTGAAAGCCCTCTTTCCTGAAACTGCACGGTTGTCGATATTGTGATTACGTAATATTATTTATGAATAATTAATTATTGATTCATATGATGAGAAAAATATTGATTTTATGTAGATATAGATGGAGAAAATTTTTAATGTGACAATTGTTGAAAATTGAAATTTTATCTTTTTCGATAAAATAATTCATTTAAATATAATATTATATTTTAATAATATAATAATGATGATATTTTTACGATGAATGTGGGATATATGAATATATATGGAGGAGGAGTATTTTTTTTACCAAAATATTTAAAGCATGTTTTATGTGCTCTGGTGGACCCCATTTCTTGACTAAAATTTGATTATAGCACAGAAATCGCCTGCTTTTGGATTTCGATCAATTTCTGCTTGGAATTTGGAAAAACTTCCTTCTGAAAAGTTGTAAATAATAGAATTTCCTATGGAAAGTCGCGTGTTTTGAATTTTTCTGATAAAAGAGCTAATTATTATGAATTATTGAAGTTCCGAAGCTCCGAAATAATTGATTTTTGGAAGTTTTAAATATTTATATTCACAAAAACGTTTTTGCAATGTGTGGGCCTCATTTTGCATGTGTGCAATTGCTGAATTCTGAATTCAAAGGTGTGTGTAGGAATGGTTAATATAAATAATAATATTATATTAAATTTTCTGCTTTGGTTTAAAGCGTTTTCCTATAAATAGGGTGCTTGGGTTAGAATTGAAAATCACACCGTAAATCAAGTTTTCTCTCTCTATATTATCGAGCGTATTCTTGTGAGTATTTTGAGTATACTTTGAGTATTGCTATACTGATTGTAAGTTCAAGTCATAGCTTTATATCCTGTGTTTCAACTAAAAGTATCTGTCTTTCGAGGTAAGGGATGTTATTTTATTCGAAAATGATATTATTTCTTCAATATCATTATCTTAGAAATATTGGTTGGAAATTTTATCAAATTTGGAACTTTTTCATGACGGGGTTACTATTCACGAGTTACTATTCACGAGTTACTATTCACGAGTAATATTCACAAAGCGTGAAGATGTTTTTTTGTGAAATTTCTATCTTTTGGTGTCGGAGTTACTATTCACGTATACGACACTATTCACGTATACGACACTATTCACGAATACGGCACTATTCACCAAAAAATAAAATTTCTTCTTTTTGTCCAAAATATCTATTATGGATACTAGCTTTGATTGTATCCATGTTTTGATCATTCTTAAATTTAACTCCACTCTGATTACTTATGAAGTATTTTTGAACTTGGATTGTTTAAAATACTGAATCCTTAATATTTGTTCTTTTGTTTCAATTGGATTCGTTTCCTTTAAAATATTTTTCATCATCCTCACCCTAAATGATGATATTCTTCGAATATCTTTGGCCCGTAGTGCAAAGATAAATGATTTCTTGATGAATATCTTTGGCCCGTAGTGCAAAGATGAGCAGTGTTGAGATGAACACGATCGATCGATTAATATCTTTTAGCTTAGTAGTGCAAAGATGAACAGTGTTTAGATGAAAATGACCAACTGATGAATATATTTGGCTCAGAGTGCAAAGATGAATATTTGATTCCGATATATATTGATTGATGTTACAGGATAAAATATCGACGATGGACTTTTAAATTCATATATAGAAGATAGTAGTTTGCATTCTCTACTTAACTTTTCTAATGAATTATTATTTCATTGCGAAGATTGATTTAAAACCGGTTGTCTATCAGATTCTATTAGATTTTCTCTCTGTTGGAGACTAACGATAATTTGTTGTATATTATCTTAGTTATAATATTCTTTACTTGGGCTAGTTGAGCTCACCCTTTTCCTTGTTGTTCCATTTTTCTTCTCGGAGGCGAGAATGTAGCGAAATCTTAGTCTCGGGGTATGGAATGAAGGTTCTAGAGAGAGTTGTTTAGTAGTTCTCACTATTTTTGTAAAATAATGTATCAATAATTATGATGGAGATTTATTTGCGTGTGGATATTGTCTAGATGGCAATATCTGTATTTAAATTCAAAGTTTATATGTTGTAATAATAAAGTTGTAGTTATTTCTGTGCCATATATTTGGCGACTCAGAATGGGTTGGATGGAATGGACCTATTTTGGGGGCGTCACACGTGCCATATCAGTTTATTATACGCGTCTACTTTTTTAAGGCTTAGCTAGATAACGCAGAGTGTTGAGTGAGCTTGGAAGAGAGAATTATAGAGAATTTGGAAAAGAAGGAGTTGTTCTGAGATTGTCAAGAGAAAGAGAAGGGTTGTTAATTGTTCTTTCTAATCAAGGTATAATGTAAGACCCCAAATTTTATGAAATAAAAGTATTCAATTTTTCTTATAATTATTATTTAGTAAATGGTTAAATTGATAAAAGTTTAAAGTTAAGGGTGAGATATGATTTTTTTTTTCAAAATAAGCAAGTGGTTATAAAATATTCATTGTTGTCGGGAAATATTCGTTTGGTCGTGGAATATTCTTGTTGTCGAGGAATATTCGTATGCGGCCAGTAGCCCATTTAGGGGCCCATAATGTAATAAGCGCTTGATGAAGAAAACAACAAGTATGAATTTTATAAATAACAACGTAAATGTTACCGTTAACACTGTTGGAATACCTGGTGGTTAAAATACAGTAATACACGTGGTTGTACAGTAGCACACGGTATTGCACAGTATTTTTGAATTATTGATTATTACGTAAGAAGGCACTACTCAATAATTGTTACAGTAATTACTGTTCAATATTTTATTTTATTGATTCAATAATTGTTGCGTTGATATTTTATATTATTGTTGTTTCAATAATTGTCACAACATAATATTTTCCATTACCAGATCAATAATTCATATTATTTGAATAATATTATTAGATAACATTATTGGCAATGTCAACAAAGTTCTGTCAAGGAGAGGTTTGGTCACCTAATTGCGTGCCAGTAAGGAAAAATTCTTATCGGAAAGCCCCCTCTTTCCTGGGAACCACCTGGTTGTCATTATTGTGATTCTGTAGTATTATTTGTAAATAATTAATTATTGATTTATATGATAAGGAAATATTTATTTGATGCGGATATAAATGATGGATTTATTTATGTGGTTATAAATGAAAGAATTAATGTGGAGGTGTTTTATCAGTATTTTATCGGATTGGAGGTATTAAAAGATCAAATCGGTGTTCTTAAAGCTCTATTGCGTGAGTTATAATTTTAATCCGACCGTTGGATCGTTGTGATTTTTGGATATGTTATACATATATAATTTGAGTATATGTCCACAAATTTTGAACCGTTAAAAATTAACGGATGATTTGTTATGAATTTTAAGAGGTGACTGATTCGAAAATTATTTTTGTAAATGATTTTGGTGGAAATATTCTAGAAGGTGGGACCCACTTTTGTCCTTTATTAACAAAATGTGCTGAATTGATTTTCAATTGTTGTGGGCTGTAAGTTTGTCAAAGAGGCATGCGTAGAATTAATAAATATATTACTTTATTAAATTAGTTTCCTTTGGCGTTCTAGCATTTTCCTATAAATAGGCGCTTAGGTTAGAATTGAAAATCACACCAGAAACATAAGTTTTCTCTCTATATTGTTGGCGTATTTTGTGAGTATTTAGATACTTTGAGAGTTGCTTATTCAATCTAAGTTTCCTTGACATTACATCCGATATTCCAAATGTCGAATCGCTTTTTTTGAGGTAGGGATTTTAAGGGTTATTATGTTTTTCGGTTTAGAGTAGTTTTTCAATTCCTCAAAAAATTCTGAAAAAATTTAAAATGATAATTTGATAAGTTTTTTGATTGTGTCCAAAAATGGTGATTTTTGGATGTATATATTAGGAGTTTTGAATTTTATGAGAAAAAACTATTTTAAAAGTAAACCCTTATAAATCCTTGTGGTTAACTCCAAAATTTATGAAATTTTTATTGGGAGTACATGTATATAACATCAATATACTCTGTAAATTTCAGATTTTTTGGATAAAAGTATAATTTATGATAAATGTCTAAATATTCGGCAGTTTTGGCCATATGAAAAATAGTAAATGAATTTTAAAAATTTCGAGAAAAATATATGTTCAATATGGGACTATATTCTGCTAAATCCCAGAAAAAAAAATTTGTTTGTACTGATTTGGTATTTTTTATGAAAATGAACTAGTTATGAGTAAATGAATTAAATATGTTATGTGAAGTAACAAAATTGGAGAATATGATTTTATGGCTTGGGAATCCTATATAAGGTATATGCAGATTTTTGATGAGGATTTTGGTTATTGGTGATGAAATTTTATGAGTTTGGCATTTTAGGGCGATTAAATGCATTAATTAGTAAAGTGTAAACAATTAAAATAAATTGATTATAAATTTAAGAAATGTTTAAAATATTGTTGTAATATTAATAATATTAGATTATGAGATTATTAAGTGATTTATAACATTTGGATTAGGGTGTTATAAATATTGATATGGATTTTATTGTGAAACTTTATCTTTTCGTGTCGGAGTTACTATTCACGAGTTACTATTCACGACAAAATTGGTTTCTTTTTATGACCAAATTATCGTTGATTTATGAATATTGCTCTTGAAATTAAATTCATGTTTTGATCATATTATTTTTATTATCATAAATAATATTTTTATAATCCTGGTGAAGAAATTTTCTCTTTGACTTGAGTGTAAAGATGGGTAGATTATTGGTATAATCGTGACTGTGGGTTCTCTTTGGCCAGTAGTGCAAAGTTGAATCGTTGACTGGTATGATCATGACCATTGAATTTACAATTGAATATTTTTAGCTTAAATGCAAAGGTGAATTGATCAACATGGTTATAATTATGGTTTATATAAATTCTGAAATGATTATGTATTTTTTTTTGAGATATTAATATCTTTGGCCTGTAGTGCAAAGATGAATTATTGATGAATATCTTTGGCCTGTAGTGCAAAGATGATCTGTTGTTGAATATCTTAGGCCTGTAGTGCAAAGATGAACTGTTAATGAAAATCTTTGGTCCGTAGTGCAAAGATGACCTGTTATTGAATATCTTTAGCCTGTAGTGCAAAGATAAACTGTTAATGAATATCTTTAGCCCGTAGTGCAAAGATGAATTTTATTAGTATGATTATGAACAGGAACTGTGATTTGGTATAACCATGATCTTTGATGTTTTAGGTAAAGACAGGTGATGAAAATTATCTTCGTCCTGGATAAGAAGAGGAATTTAGAATCACAATTATGATTATGAGTTATTTATATGATTGTGAAAAGGAACTGTTGATTGATGTTACAGGGATAAAACATTGTTAGTGGACTTTTAACATGAAGAAGATAATAGACTTTATGATCTATTTGACTCTTCTAATGGATTGCTCGTTCCGCTGCAACTATGGTTGAAAAGTATTATCATCTACCATATGTTCTAAATCTCTGATTTATTACTGACGAAGGCTATTGATAATTTAATTATCTTTAGTCATGATATTCTTTACTGAGCTAGTTGGGCATATGATATCTATCATAACCTAGACGCATGGCCTCCCATGTACGAAGGTTTCCTTGAGTACTTCCCAAAGATTTTAATTTCTAAAACAGTTATTGACTGTACCTTTATGTAATGTATCAATGTGAGGTGCTGTCCATAGTTGGAACATGAGTCACAGTTGGTATTAAAACTCACAGTATATGTGTTGTTGTATTTTGCACGACAATTGTAGTAATAAAGTTGTAGTTATTTTCTGTACCATGTATTTGACGACTCAGAATAGGTTGGATGGATTGGACCTATTTTGGGGGCGTCACATATAACCTACTTTAATTTTAACTATTAAGTTTTGATATTATTGTTGGAAGTATGTGGGATTGTTGTTGTCATGTGTATTGTTTTGTAGAATCTATTATTATCAATATATATATATATATATATATATATATATATCGTAATTGTTGATTGTCATACACATGAAATTGGGTTTGGGGAAGAAAATGAAATCACGGTGTTTATGCTCATATAAAGTACCTTAGAAAGTACCAAATTTCTTGTCCAATATGTGATGTAATCTGCGAATTGAAGTTGTATTGTGATAATATGTTAAGAAACGAAAACAACGAAGTTTAAATCATGTCAATTGATTAAGAAACGAGTTCGTGGCTATCAAATTCGTTAAAAGTGTAAAATGAAGAAAATTTGGAAAAACTATGGTTTTAATTTCTCAAAATGATGTATATGTAATGTTTTGTATGTAGAATGGTGTTTAGCATGTATAACTATAAATATGGCAAAGTTTTAGATGTTAAGGTGTGGTGAAATTTTTTTAAAATTGGGATTTTTGGCCAAAGCAGAGTCTGTTTTCGAGGTACTGCAAAATTGAGTCTGGTGCATCACATGACGTCTTTGCTTGGCATGCGATAGCCTAAGATAATACGAAAGCGCCAGTGTCTATCCCGTCACGCATAAAGGAAGTCTCGCTTAATTTCAGGTATATGTAATGGGCTTGGGTTAGTTTAACATGCATGTAAAGGATACTAAAATATCAAGTGAATTACAATAACAGATTGTTATGTGTTGTAATACGAAGTGTAAAGATTTGAAATAATTATTTAATGAAACCAAATGTGATGTTTTCAAATGTTAGAGATGAATGGTTAGGCTATGTTGGCTCGTAATGAGATTTTAGATTCGTTAAGTATATTAACTAACATGGTTAGATGTTAAGTTAAGGTTATGACCTAAATGATGGGTTAAACCCATAAAGTTAATATTCAAACAATTAATTGTTGTTGCAATTTCAATGATATGTGTAGGGTAATTGGAGATTATTTTACGTTTGTGTAGCTTACAATCGAGGCAAGTTTCTAAACCTTATCTCTACAATTGAGCAAGCTTTCTAACTTCATTCTTTTCATATTGATGCAAGTTTCCATTCCTATATTATTATTGTTCAAGTTTTTAAAATTGATCAAGCCTAATCTATCTTGAATATGTTTGTACAAGCTCTTATAACCTATTTCGTTATATCGAGCGAGTTTTACTTTCCTAATTATTATTCAAAGCACATATTGTTCTAATACATCGATTCAAATGAGATTGCTCTAACTCCTTTGAATATAACATTTTTGCATGTATATCATGTTTATTCAATTATGTATATTGTTGATATCCGATCTTTGACTTTAATAGCCTTGATCAGTTATACATTCTCGTATTTAACTTTTATTGATGGAAGTTGAATAGTGTTCTAAAATTCTAGAAACGCTGATAAGCTAGTTCTGAACTAAACTTTCGTTAGTGCGGAAATTCTAAATTCAAACTGAGACGAACAACCCTAATATAGGGGATTTTTGTACGTGTAACGTTTAGATGTTTGTGCATAATACATGGTACAAAGGGCTGATTTCCCTAAGCACGCATGCTGAAGGGTCAGATATTCTAATGGTCATTAAGTTAAGGTAATAATACCTATATACCGGAGACATAGTTCGTGGTCTTAAGACCCTCAGACATTGATTTCGAACTTGTGTTCTATTTCTAATTCTCAGAACAAGTTCATTACTGCTAGCATTAGTTGTTCATTCTCATGTTGTTATTATTACTATTTCCTATATCAGTGAGCAATTGTTTGCTCACTCTTGCAATTAACACTGCAGTTAAAGTTGAGAAAGTCGATGAGCCATCTACTAGCAAAGGAAAGGGCAAGATATCTAAATATTGAAGACCTATGAGAATTTTATTTTAATGAATTATGTTAAAGACTTGTTTTATCATGTGATGTATTCCGCAAACTTATGTAATAATTTTAAGGTTAGATCACCTGAGATTTATTTTGAGATGATGATGTAACCCTTTAATGGGAAAGATAATTGTTTAAGTTATTTAAATTACGTCTTTATTCTTTGATTATGGGTAGTTAGATGTAATAATTTTGATAAGTGAGCACCAAGTCCTGTGGGAATGAAGTACCTGAATTTGGGCGTGTCACAATAAATATTTATAAATAAAATTATAAAAATTATAAATACAATTTGTAAAATTTTTGTGATATAATTTGTATAATTTATAATTTACAAGATTTAAGTTATAAAATTTATACATACAATTTGTTAAATTATAGATACAATTTTAAAATTCATTTTTTTTAAATACAATATATGTATTAACTACTGTTTGTTTGAAGAATAAAACGGAAAACGAACGTTAAGAAAGTATTGTTGGATAAACTAATTAACTACTATTTGTTTAAAGAATCTTTTAACTAAATAAAAATAACTCACTTTCCAAATCTAAAATACATTACTTATGTCGTCTTATGTACCTTCTCTCTTTGCAACTGATTTTTTTTCACGTCATCTCTTCTTTCCTCCTCCTTCAATGGCTAGCTATAATCAGTCTTTTTTCGTCAAAAAAGTCTTTAAATTAACATAAAATTTCTGGTTATGTTCTGCTTAAGTCGATCATGGCTACTAGACAGAATCTAAGGCGTTAAAATTTTTAAATTTGAAGGATAAAAAGAATTTGAAGGATTAGAGACGAGAAAGAGAGGAGAGAGAGCAAATGAGTCATTTTTTCTTTTTTCTTTTTCTATTTTTTCCTCATCCTTTTGCTTGATATTCCAATATAAAAAGGGTATTATTTAAATAATTAAAGTTTGGACACTTTTATCAATTGTTTAAGAGTTTAATGTTATTCGTGTTAAAAATATAATTTGTATGTTTAAAAGTTTATTGATTTTTTTGGTAATTAAGTTTATTTTAAATTTTAAAATAAAAAATTAAATTTGGTAATCTTTGTATTAATATTTAATTTTAATAATTTAACATATAATAATAATTTATAAGGATTTAATACATCAAAATAAGTATTTATACAAATTTTATATGAATTAGGTACTTGATGTAGTAAAATGTGAATTTGGTGGTACTTGATGTAATATAAGTGTTATTAACCCATATTCTATACGGTCAAACCATATACAATTCTAATTTGATCGGAAAATTAGGTATTCCAACCAATTTTGGTCGGATTCTAAAATTGGGGGTTAAAATGTATCAAATTAGACACTTGATGTAGTAAAGTGTAAGTCCAAATTCTTTGGGGCCTAATCATGAATATGATTTTCATAAAGAAGATCACAAAGATTTTGATGAAGAAATTGAAATGCTCTCAAGAAAACTTGAGAGACTACTTCAAAGAAAGAAACAAAGGAAGAATAAAAAAGGTAACTCAACTCCAATGAGTAAGTCCAAAACAGAACAAGAAAAAGAAATTGGTAACTCTGTTTCATATATGAGACTAGAAGATGATGATCAACTCGAGGTAAATAGAATCGGAAATTTAGAAATTAGACAGCTTAACCTGTCTGCATCAGAACTAAAGATAGATGAAATCAGACACCCTGCCCCGTTTGTTTTTGAAGAAAACTTAGATATGCAGAAACCTAAATTCAGATAGCTTAACCAGTCAATTTTAGAAGACAAATCACACGAACATTTAGAGGCAGAAACTAACATATCAGAACTTGATTCAGAAGAACAAATGTCAAATTTCAGACTTCCTAGATCATTCAAAATTGTGAAAAATCATCCTCCTAACCTGAGCATTAAATATCTCAACATGGGGATGACCAAAAGAAGAGATTTTGAAGAGATTTGATAAAGAAAATACAAAATTCAAAGCTACCCTAAGGAGCACATCTATTAGACTTACTACTGGTAACAACAAAGTTAATATATAGGTAACAAATTAAAGGAATGACCATTTTGTTTATTTACTATATGTGATTTTTTTTATAAACTTGCTAAATTGATACGATCTATTTTTGTTGATGACAAAGGGAGAGACATATTTGTTGTTATGTTGACTGGTTTCTTTAAACATGTTACTTTTGATTCAAGTTATTACTTTTTAATATACATAAATTGAGGGGGAGCCATATACTTAGGGGGGGCATGTTAATTATAAAATTTAATATATTGTCATTATTAAAAAGGGGGAGAGTGCTGATTTATATTTTTTATGATTTTAATGATGACAATATTATTGGGTTTATATTCAGTTTAATGAATTTGGTTTAAATTGTTTGGGTTAATTTGATTTATTATAAGTTATTTTCTTTTATGGCCCAAATTTGATTATCGGTCCATTAGTTGAGAAAAGGGAATTAAAGGAATTGCTGAAAATTAAGGTTTCCTAGATATATATCTTGTTTAAAATTAAAATAAAGATTTGCTATATTATTAGGAGTCTATTCAGGAAATCAACTTGTTTGGGATATCTGTTGAGTATTTTACATGGACTATTTCTCTCCTTATATTATGCTATTTAGTTTGCTTTGAATTCTTTATATTTTAAAATGTTGTTGGGGAGTATATCTCTTTCCTGTTGGATAAATCAATGTGTCTAGGATATTATAACTTTGATATTTTAATATATCCGATCTAGAATTAAAGTAAGATATGTTATTCAAATTGGAAAGGAGTTTTATAAGGAATATGTTTTAGATATGAACTGTTTTGATATTAATCAAATAATATCCTTTATTCCTTGTTTAAGCTCTTTTAATTTGACTTGGATATTTAATCTTTTTAACTGATTTAAGGAATATATATTATATCTGTTGGTTTTATTAGTTGCTGAAATCATGTGATATACCAACTATGATATAAGATTTTTATGCTAACAAATCTTTTTTAGCCGTTGTTCCTTTTATTATATATACTGTTTCTTACTAAATCATGATACATGAAGAATACATCAGTTCAAGGAACTTAAGCAAATATCAGTCTGATTACTGATACGAAGATACTTCCATAGAAAGCTATTAAAATCTATTTCCAGCAAGTCATTGTTTTACTGTTAATTCTTTTGTAGCTGGAAAAGCAGTCCATTGTATTCAAAATTCCTTGTAACAAATTCTAAGTTAAAGCCTTATTTGACTTGACTGATTCAATAGTGGATATGGTCTGTTTAAAAAGAGCTTTTAAGATTGCAGATGTGTAAAGGGGGTAGAGGTGTTCATCGTTGTGGAAAGTTTTATTTGAACAATGAGTTCTTTTTTTTGTATTTAATTGAGTTTTAAAGTTAATAAAAAATGTTTCCAATACCATTTGATATTAAATGTGGATGTAGGCCACTAGACTAGAGGTTATGGGCTGAAACACATAATTTTTTTTTTGTTATGTTCGTTTCTTTAATCTGTGTATTTTGTATATTTAGTTTTAGTTTGTGCTTGAAGATACACTAAAACAACAGGGTATTTTGTCCGATTATCATTGACGAAGAACATACACTAAAGCAAACCCAGAATTAGAAAAGGTACTGTTTGATTATAACCTATAGTAGGAAAGTTTAAAAATTGATTACTGTAGATTATTTTTGAAATTTACACATATTCACCTTTCTAGGTGTGCTTATTTATAGAATTACAAAATAAAGGAAAAGAGGGAGTGTAGAAATGAAGTATGAGGTTATTTAGAATCACCTAATTCTTTATGGAGTCTTGAAATGTTTGGAGTATTGATGGCTGAGTGGATATGAGTGATTAGAGTAGTGATCACTGGATATGATCAGTGATTAGTTTCTCTTGTACTTGTACCTGATAGGACTTTTTCTCTTAGATGTTTAATCTCATATCTTATCTGTGTTTACGGAGACAAAAGGATTTAATGATTCGTACATGGTATATTTATTTATTTCTAGTTGAGTCTGCCATTATGAAGTGAAATTGATTCATCCCAAAAGTGTCCTTGCATGGCTCAATTTTATGTCGGTCCTTACATTTCCCAATTCTGAAGATGATAACTAGCTTCCTCAATTCTGAGGTACTAGTAATTGCTACTATCGCACTGCACATATGGAGAGTGGATTTCATATACTCCATCCGTTCCTAATAAATTCTCTCAGTTTTATTAATAGTTTTCAACTTCTCATAAAGGGATAGTGATGAAATTTTAAATAAATTTTAATTATTAAATGATAATATTAAATAACTTTTTTAATTTATGTACAAAAATCTTAAATGACAATTTTTTAGAAACGTAGGTAGTATATAATTCATTCGGGTCACATTATATGATAATTATGCAGAAGTCCTGGTTACATAGAAGAGAAGAATCCAATGAAGAAGAAGTAAGGATCCGACCAAATGGCGGATGAAGTTAACTGGTGCGGCATTCATTAGTTAATGCTGTCAACTTACTTGTTCACCCACCAGACCAGGCCAGGCCACCATTTCCAACCAAAAAACATATGGTAAATTTTGCCTCCACATATATAAAAATTAAAATGGGTAAAAGGAAAAATAGATAAATGGTGCACCTACAGCTAGCGCAGGATAGATAGCGAGGGACACTGTTCAAACTGTGCCAACCTCGTTTCAAGGCTTTTTGTAGAGAGGGTGGGCCGATGTCTCATAAATTCCACCACACCAGTGCTCTCTCTTTCTTAAGGTGAGGTGTGGTCCTAATGATAATGTGTGTACTTTTCTTCCCCTCCCCCACCCCATCTCCCATTTATTAATTTTTTTTTTGCATCTGTATATGTTGTATCAGTACTGATAGATGGTTTGCCCCTGCCCCATCTTAATTATAACTATGCTACCACTTGTCCACTTCACTTAATATATAATGCATTTAGATGACCCCACTCCTATACTCATTTGGGAATTAATATTTTTACAAGAAATAATGTTACTATCACATAAAAAACCTCACATAATTACATATCACACACGCGATATTTGTGAAACACACGCAAGCGGTATACCACTATATGTACGTGTGTGTATATGTAAAAAATATTATGTGCTTTTTATGCGATAAGAAGATTGTTATTTTACTTTAAATTGACATTTTCATGTGACTGAGATTTTGTGAAAATAACAAATTTTTAATTTCTTTTTAAGCCCTCAAAAAAGTATGTTTTTTTTTTAATTTTTTTTATTTCACAATTAACGTCAAGAATGTCATTAATTGAGAATAAGAGAATGTCATGGAATCTTGATGGTTTTTATATATAAGTAGAGTATGGAAAGTTACTGTTAGGAAATTGTTAAAGTTACAATAGAAAATATTATTTTCACAACAAAAGTGTCCTTATAGGTAAAAATTTCAATCTTCATTTCAGTTTCTACTGTTTCTCTTGATATATACTATTACTACCTACAGTTTTCATCTTTTCATTTGGGAATTGAGGGAAGGGGGTGGGTTAATTGGAATACTCCAAGTTTTGGGGGGTTGTTCAAACTCTAAACAACTCAAGTACTGAACTGGACTGAACTGAAAAAAAGATAAAAAGTATATATTTAATCTCCGAGTTGCCAAGTTGATGATATGTGTATTTAATTTATATATATATATATATATATATATATATATATATATATATATTGAATTAAAAGCCCTCAGAATTAAGTACACTACTTCATCTGTTCGTACTTCTCAGTCTACCAATGCCTTTTATCCTTGCTATTGCCTTTTTTATGCCTTTAATTAGCTGTGATCGATAACAGACTTAACTACGGTTGCGCTCTTCTCTCATACTGTCTACAGCAGCACCAAAAATTTGAAGTTGAAGTCTTGTAGTAATATAATACTCATTTTGTATTTTTGAAATATTTTTAAATTTAAAATTTGTATGATTTCTTTTAACTTAAGACAATATAATTATGAAAACCAAAAGTTATGTAAAAAAATATATACTATATATTGCATGCTTTCAAAATTAACTCAAATCAATCTTAAATTTGAAAATATTATTTTGAGAATGCAAAATTGATATATATATATATATATATATATATATATATTACTCTCAGGAGTATTATTTAAGAGTCATGTTATACATTATTAAGAAAGTTATTGAATCTAATTATGATTCACGGCGTATGCTAAGATACATGGTATACATATGAATTAAAAAAAAAATTACTTTAATTTATTCTATATTATCACGTACATTTTTACGTCGATCGTAATTCAATTTCATCACATATTTATTAACATGTATATATATTATTTTTCATTATTTAGCATTTTGTTACCTATATGCGGAACAAACATTTCAATATTTAGTTTTTGTTTTCACCTTCTTTACTGATTCTCAAGTAGTAGTATTACTATTAACTGAGTCGTACATTTCAATCAATAAATAATCATACGCTCATCATTCAATATACGTAGTTAATTTTAGTTGGCCGGTTTTTGCAATTCTCCATTTGTGTTAATTATATTTTATATGGTAGTAAATATTTTTATTTGTAAAAATATCAGTTCATTCCTCCAAAATGTATCAAATTTAAAATTTTGACTCAATATTTGAAATTATTTTGATTTCAGTCAATAGCATTAATATTACTAGTTTTTTTTTTTCACAAATTAAATGAATTTGTATCAATTTCAAAACTTTTTAAATTGACTTTTTAGAGTCAAAATGAGCACCTTAATTTATATGGAATGCGCGGAGGGAGTAATTAATTACTATTATTACACTATATATGGGTCCCCTACAATAATTTTTGATAGATAAAACTCCTTAAAATTGCTATATTTGAGAAAGAAAGTGTAAGTTGGTAATAAATAGTGGTAGCCATTTAATGATAAAAGATACTAGTACATCTGTTTCGTTGCTTAACATAAGTCATTTTAGAGTTGTGCACAATATTTAATAAAATAATTATAAAATATTAAATATAATATTAATTGTCTATATTATCTTTATATTAAAAAAATAATATTATTTATTGAACCAAAATTATATTTAATACTTGAGATAATATTAAAAATTAAATAATTAATATTTAATTAAAATTTTCAAACGACTTATATTAATTAAAGAATAAAAATATTTTTTTAAAAGATATATATTAAAAAACGAGAGAGTATATAATATAAATGAGGTTATGAATAATAAGACTTTTAGGGGGTTAAATGCTTTCTAGGTCACTGTACTATAGGTCGACTTACAAATGGGTCACTGAACTTTTTTTTCTTACAGTCAACTCACTAAACTTTATTTTTCTAACAAAAAGTTAAAAACTCCGTTAAACTTGTTTGACTGTTAACAGAAAAGTACATCATAATTTGAGTCAGTTGTCTGTTATGTTTGATGTGGCTCGTTTAATGTGACGATGGCGAATGACTATGTAGATTTCTAGAAAAATTTTAATGAAAAAAATGTTTTAAAGTGTAATATAAATTATATAAATTATAAAATGTAAGACCCCAACTTATTATAAATAAAATTAAATTTTCTCTATTTATTATTTTGAAATAGTAAGGGTTGATTTGATTAATGTGGTTAGTTATGGGTAAAATGCGCAAATATTTCAAATATGCAAGTGGTTATAAAATATTCATTTTTATCTGAGAATATTCGTTTTGGTCGTGAAATATTCTTACTTTGTCGGGGAATATTTGTCATGACGGCTAAAGCACCTTCGCGTGGGCCCATAATGGAAAGCGATTGGATGAAGAAACGACAAGTATAAGTTGTTTATAAATAATTGGCGTAGTTATTATACAGATTATCTTTGTTGGAATACCCGTGGTTAAAAACACAAGAAGCACTCAGATTGCACCAATTATTGATTCTTACGTAGGAAGGCATTACTCAATAATTGTTATAGTAGTTATCGCTTCAATATTTTATTTTATTGATTCAATAATTGCTTACGTTGATATTTTATATTATTGTTATTTCAATAATTGTCACTACACAGTATTTTCATTATCAGATCAATAATTCATATTATTTGAATAATATTATTAGATAACATTATTGGCAATGTCTAGAAAGTTCTGTCTAAAGAGAGGTTTGGTCACCTAATTGCGTGCCAGTAAGGAGAAATCCTTATTGGAAAGACCCATCTTTCTTGGGAATTGCCTGGTTGTCAGTATTGTGATTCTGTAATATTATTTGTGAATATTAATTTATATGATAAGAAAAATATTCATTTTATGTGGATATAGATGGAGAAAATTTTAAAGTGACAATTGTAGAAAAATTGATATTTTATCTTTTCAAATAAAATAATTCATTTAAATATATTATTATATTTTAATAATATAATAATGGTGATATTTATGAGTATATGAGGAGGAGTATTTTTGTTACAATTAATGTTTAAAACATGTTAAACATGTCGGTGGACCCCATTTCTTGACTGAAATTGATTTATAGCGTAAAAATCGCTTGGTTTGGGATTTCGGTTAACTTCGCGCTGGAATTTGGAAAAACTTAAACTTACAAAATTGTAGAGAATGGAATTTCCTATGGAAAGGACATATGGTTCGAATTTTTCTGATAAAAGGGCTATTTATTATGAATTATTGAAGTTTCATAGTTCCGAAATAATTGATTTTTGAAAGTTTTAATTTTTTTTTTTAAGAAAAACATCTTTTGTGATTTTGGTGGGTTGTTGGCTGATGTTTTTGACCAAAGAAGGCTGCTAAGAAATTAAGAAAAATATATTAATATTTTATTAAATTTTCTATTTTGGTGTTCTAAGCATTTTCCTATAAATAGGGTGCTTAGGTTAGAATTGAAAATCACACCAGAAACTGAAGTTTTCTCTACCTTTCTCTCTCTATATTATCGAGCGTATTCTTGTGAGTATTTTGATACTTTGAGTGTTGTTATACGGTGCAAGTTCCCTTCAACACTATATCCGGTATTCCCTTCTCTACGTAACTCTTCTATGAATTATTATTTCCGCTGCGAATATTGATCTGAAACTTGTTGTCTATTGTATTTTATCTAATTTTTTCCTGTTGAAGACTAACGATAATTTGTTCTATATTATCTTAGTCATAATATTCTTCTTGGGCTAGTTGAGCTCACCCTTTTCCTTTTTGTTCCATTTTTCTTCTCAGGAGGCGAGAATGTAGCGATTTCTAGTCGGGGTGTGGAATGATGATTCTAGAAAGTTGTTTTAGTAGTCCTCACCATTTTTATAAAATAATATACCAACAATTGTAATGAGGACTTATTTGGGTGTGAATATTGTCTAGACGATAATATTTGTATTTAAACTCACAGTTTTCATGTTGTATTAATAAAGTTGTAGTTGTTTCTGTACCATGTTATTGACGACTCAAAATGGGTGATGTATACCTATTTTAGGGCGTCACAATAATATCGAGCTTAGGGATATGATCTACATGGCGGAGATCTGGGAATAGAACTAGGAGGGAGAGACGAAAAATCCTTCCCAGATAGTATGTCTACCTAAGCTTATTTGTTAGTTGGTCAGTAGATAGGGATATTATGTGATATATTGATTTTCTTAATTAACCCTTGTTTTATGGCAGTATTTGAGAATGTCGACTGAGAATGTTAACAGTGGAGTAAATTAGACCATGGAGACACCTTTAATCACCAACAAGGAGAACGTGCAACAGGCTGACAATGTTCCTCCTATGAACAACACCACTAACCAGATGATGAACGACGGGATGTTTAGAAACTTTTTGCAGTTCATGCAAAATCAGACCAGGGAGACTCGTGTACAAAATACAGGTCGAAATGATAACAACGCACTGTTTGTCACAGCCAAGCAGTTCAAAGAGTTGGGACCACCAGAATTATGGAGAAAGCCGGATCCGATTAAGGCAGAAACGTGGGTCAAACAAATCACCAAGATATTCGATGTCTTGGGATGCACGGAGGAACAGAAGGTTCCATTCGTCACCTTTATATTCCGTAATGAGGCAGATTACTGGTGGGAATCTATGAAACGTACCCATCCAGCCGCACTAAGCATGTCTTGGGAGACGTTTCAAAAACTTTTCAATGACAAGTACTTTCCTGAAAGTATTCGTCATATGAAGGAAGTGGAGTTCATTACACTGGAACAAAATAACATGACGGCAAGTCCCAAAGACGAGGCAAAGTTTGCAGAGTTATCCAGGTTTGCACCTCATTTGGTGGAGAATGAGGAACATATGACGCGGATGTTTCTGAGAGGTTTGAAACCTGGCATACATCAGTATCTCATTTCTCATAAATTTTCTCTCTATTCAGATGTTGTCAACAAGGCTTAATTGTTAGAGTGAGATAACGAGTACGTTCAACCGAGGGACCATAACCAGATCATCATCGGTGACAATGAATCATCGTAACAATGATAACCAAATGGAGAAAGAAGAATAATACGGCAAAGGTGGTAACCACTCGTGGTAATCATGCCACGAGAATAGAAGAAGCGAGTCGGTGGAGATTTTAAAAGAGGAGATTCAACAATGACCATGTGAAGACGCCAACACCAAAGAAAGAATCGGTTCTAAGGGAGGAGAACGACCACCGGTCGTATGCTATAAATGTGGAAAGAGGGACATATCACCCCAAACCGCCTACAGTTCAAGGTAAGGTATTATAATTGTGGAAAGGAAGGACATATCGCCGAGATTGTATGCGGTAGCGAAACCAAGTCCAATGGGGATGGTGACTCAAAAGGTCATCCCGAAAAATTCAAAGTCAGCAGCCTCTGAAGAAGCGCTGTCGTGGATCGGTCAAAATTCGAGGAACCCAAACGAGGTGATCACGGTAAGCTAATCATAAATTCTTGCAAAGTTTATACCTTACTTGATCTGGGTGCCCATTCATTTATCTCTCCCTTGTGCTCAACGTTTAAACTTAACTCCTGAGAAATTAGACTTTGATTTATCTGTGGAGACTCAGATTAGGAGAAACTTTCATCACATCCACTTTGCTTATAAATCTTGTTTGATCCAAGTTGGCACCATCACATTACCTCGTGACCTTATCTCTTTAAAGATACTCGCTTTTGATGTGATTTTAGGATTGATTTGTTAACTACTCATCATGCCAAAATTGATTGTTTTCGTAAGGTTGTTAGTTTTCATATTCCTAACCAACTGTTATGCAATTCAAGCAACTAAACCATTAAAATCAATCACCGTCATATCTAGTCATAAAGCTATTCGTTTATTAAAAAACGGATGTCAAGCTTTTTTAGCCCATGTTATGGATTTGAATAAAGACACGCCGATTTGAATAATATTCTATTGTTAGTAAATTTCTCGACGTGTTTCTGAAGAACTTCCCGGCCTACCCCGTAACGTGAAGTTGAATTCTTTATTGATCTTGAACTGGTACAAATCCCATTTCTAAAACCCCATATCGAATGGCTCTATTGAACTTCAGGAGTTAAAGGTCCAACTACGGAGAGTTGTTGGACATCGCCATTCGCTAGTACATCTCCTTGGGGTGCTCCTATTTTATTTGTAAAAAAGAAAGACTGGAATATGCGACTTTGTATTGACTATCGAGAATTAAACCATGTCACTATCAAGAATAGGTATCCGTTACCTCGTATTGATGACCTGTTTGACCAGTTACAAGGAGCACAATTCTTTTCAAAGATCGATCTTCGTTCTGGATATCATCAGCTGAAGATTAGAACTGAGGATATTCCAAAGACTGCCTTTAGAACTCGATACGGGCATTATTAATTTTTAGTCATGTCTTTTGGATTGACTAATGCTCCCGCGGCTTTCATGGATATGATGAACCGAGTATTCAAGGACTATTTGGATCAGTTCGTTGTTGTTTTTATTGATGACATTCTCATATATTCCAAAAGCCGTGAAGATCATGAGCACCATTTGAAGCTGATACTCCAAAGGCTTCGTGAAAACAAGTTATATGCCAAGTTAAAAAAATGCGAATTCTGGCTTGAGGAAGTAGCATTCCTTGGGCACGTGGTGTCAAAACATGGAGTATCTGTTGACCCGACGAAGATTGAGGCAATACAAAGTTGGGAGCAATCGAAGTCGGTAACCGAAGTATGTAGCTTTTTGGACTTAGTTGGTTATTATCGGAGATTCGTGGAAGGATTTTCTCGAATCGCTACTCAGATTAACTCAAATTGACTTTGAAAGATACAAAATTACAGTATGGAGCGAGGAATGCGAGAAGAGTTTCCAAGAGCTCAAGAGAGACTCTATCTAAGACTGTTTTAAACAATACCATCTGGTTCTTGATGGATTTGTTATATAAGACCCTCAATTTTTAAATAAAAAGGAATTTCCTTTATTTATTATTTTGAAATAGTAAGGGTTGATTTGATTAATGTGGATAGTTAAGGGTTAAATACGCAAATATTTCAAAATAAGCAAGTGGTTATAAAATATTCATTATTGTTTGGGAATATTCGTTTGGTCGTGGAATATTCAATCGCTTCGGGAATATTCAATGCGACGGTGCGACCCATGTGGGGCCCCATAACGGAAAGTGATTGGATGAAGAAAACGACAAATATAAGTTGTTTTTAAATAACGGCGTAGTTATTACTGCAAGTATTATCTTGTTGGAATACCCGGTGGTTAAAACACACTTAATACGCGTTGTTGAACAAGAAGACACCAGGTATTGCACCAATTATTGATTCTTACGTAAGAAGGCACTACTCAATAATGGTTACAAGATTTTCTTGCTCAATATTTTATTGAGTTAATAATTGCTGCGTTGATATTTTATATTCATTGTTGTTTGAATAATTGTCATTACACAATTTTTTTCATTATCGGCTAGCAATAATTCATATTATCTCAATAATATTATTAGATAACATTATTGGCAATGTCTAGAAAGTTCTCGCTTCAAGGAGAGGTTTGGTCATCTAATTGCGGCTACCAAGAAGAAGAAATTCTTATTGAAAGCCCCTTTTCTGAACCGCCGCACGGTTGTCAATATTGTGATTCTGTAATATTATTTGTGAATAATTAATTATTGATTTATATGATGAGGAAAATATTGATTTTATGTGGATATAGATGGAGAAAATTTTAAAATGACAATTGTTGAAAATTAATATTTTATCTTTTTCTCGATAAAATAATTCATTTAAATATATTATTTTAATAATATATTAATTATTATATTTTTACAATGAATGTGGGATATATGAGTATATGAGGAGGAAGAGTATTTTGTGGCATTAAATGTTTAACACATGTTTTGTGTGTTGGTGGACACAATTATCGAATCAAAATTTGATTATAGCTTGTAAAATCACCCGTTTGTGGATTTCTTTAATTTCTATTTGGAATTTGGAAAAACTTTCTTCGCAAAGTTGTAGAGATTGAATTTCCTATAAAAACGCGTGAGATTCAATTTTCTGATGAAAGGGCTATTTATTATGAATTATTGAAGTTCAAGTTCAAAATAATTGATTTTTGGGAGTTTAAATTATTTTGTTAAGAAAAATGTTTTTTGTATTTTTTGGACATCATTAACATGTGTGGTTGGTGTTTTGACCAAAAAGGTGGGCTAAGGAAAATTTGTATAATTATATTAATATTATATTAAATTTTCGCTTTGGTGTTCTAAGCATTTTCCTATAAATAGGGTCTTGGTTAGAATTGAAAATCACACCGTAAACCGAAGTTTTCTCTCTTTTTCTCTCTCGATATTTTGAGCGTATTCTTGTGAGTATTTTGAGTATACTTTGAGTATTGATATACTGATAAAGTTCATTCAAATAAGTTATTCCAAATGTCAGTCTTCGCTTCTCTTGAGGTAAGGGATATTTTTTTTTTTCGTAATGATATTATTTCTTCAATATCATTATCTTTGAAATGTTGATCTGAAGTTTTTATCAAATTTGGAACTTTTTCATGTCGGGTTACTATTCATGGGTTACTATTCATGAGTTACTATTCACGAAGTTACTTATTCATGAGTTACTTATTCACGAAGTTACTATTCACGAGTACTATTCATGAAGCGTGAAGATGTTTTTGTAGAATTTCTATCTTTTGGTGTCGAGTTACTATTCACGTGTACTTGCACTATTCACGATATCTGCACTATTCAATAGAAAAATAAAATTTCTTCTTTTGTCCAAAATATCTATTCGGATACTAGCTCGATTGTATCCATGTTTTGATCATTCTTGAATTTTACACCACTATGATTATTTTTGAGGTATTTTTGGACGGGATAAAACCAAGTACGAATCCTTAATCCTTAATCCTTGTCATTTTGTTTCAATTGGATTCGTTTCTTTAAAAAAAAAAAATATTTTTCATCATCCTCGATCTTAAATGATGATATTATGGAATATCTTTTGGCACATGTAGTGCAAAGATGAATGATTTCTTAAGAATATCTTTGGCACGTGCAGTGCAAGATGAATGATTTCTGAAAGATATCTTTGGCCAGTAGTCTGCAAAGATGAACAGTGTTTAAATGAACATGACTTAATCGATGAATATCTTTGGCCAGTAGTGCAAAGATGAATATTTGATTCAGGATGTATATTGATTGATGTTACAGGGGATAAAATATGAGCGATGAACTTTTAAATTCATACATGTAAGATAGTAGTTTGCATTCTCTACTTAACTCTTCTAATGAATTATTATTTCACCATTGCAGTATTGATTTAAAATTTGTTGTCTATTGTATTCTATTAGATTTTTCCTGTTGAAGACTAACGATAATTTATTGTATATTATCTTAGTCATAATATTCTTTATCGAGCTAGTTGAGCTCACCCTTTTCCTTTTGTTCCATTTTTCTCGTGAGGCGAGAATATAGCGAAAGACGCAGTCGGGGTATGGAATGAAGGTTTTAGAAAGGATTGTTTAGTAGTCCTCACCATTTTTTTGTAAAATAATGTATCAATAAATGTGATGAGGATTTATTTGAGTATAGATATTGTCTGAAGATAATATTTGTATTCAAACTCACGATTTTATTGTTGTAATAATAAAGTTGTAGTTGTTTACATACCATGTATTGACAACTCGTAATAGGTGATGTATACCTATTTTGGGGGCGTCACATGTTATCTACAAATGATGCTTCAAGAAAAGTTTAGGATGTGTTCTCAAATGCGGCGGGAAAGTTATAACCTATGCCTCATGACAACTTAAAGAATATGAGAGAGAATATCCTACTCATGATCTAGAGTTGGCAGTAGTCATTTTCGCGCTAAAGATTTGGAGGCACTATCTATATGGAGAGAAAGTGGAGATATATTCAGACCATAAAAGCCTCAAATATTTCTTCACCCAAAAGGAACTCAACACGCGACAACGACGCGTTGGCTCGAAATAAGTTAAAGATTATGACCACAACATTCAATACCATCCTGGAAAAGTAAACGTGGTAGCTGATGCATTGAGTAGAAGATCATATGCAAGAACGAGTGCGATGATGTTAAGTATACGCATAGAACCAACTTTAATCGATGAAGTTAAAGTTGCTTTCAAGCCACGCAATCTCAAAAAGTCGATGCGTATGAAGAAGAAAGTACAAGAGGGTGCTATTCCAGAAGTAAGATTCGATGAAGAAGGAATACTTCGAGTCCACTTCAGACTTTGTGTTCCTAACGATTCTGATTTAAAGAACAAGATCATGATGGAGGCACACAATACACCATTTACAATCCATCTTGGAAGTACCAAAATGTATCGTGATCTTCGACATACATTTTGGTGGAACAATATGAAGAGAGAGATCGCGAAGTTTATCTCGAGGTGTTTAACTTGTCAACGTGTAAAGGCAGAGCATTAAGTGCCTAAGGGTCCATTGCAACCAATTGATATTCTGAAATGGAAGTGGGAACACATTACCATGGATTTCGTTACGGGTCTTCCCACGGTTTCTCAAGGCATAAATGTTATTTGGGTTATTGTTGATAGATTAACCAAGTCTGCTCATTTCTTGCCGATACGGGAGACTTATTCCCTTGAACGTCTTGCTCACATGTATATAAATGAGATTGTGAGATTGCATGGCATGCCAGTATCCATAGTTTCGGATCGTGACCCAAGATTCACTTCACGATTTTGGGTTAGCTTGCAAAAAGGTATGGGCACAGATTTACGATTCAGTTCGGAATACCATCCTCAAACGGACGGACAATCAGAGAGGACTATTCAAACTCTTGAAGATCTATTAAGACTCCGTGTCCTAGATTTCAAAGGGAGTTGGGATAAGTATTTACCATTGGTGGAATTCTCCTACAACAACGGTTATCAGACAAGTATAGGTGTGGCTCCATTCGAAGCATTGTATAGACGAAAGTGTCGCTCTCCAATATGTTGGGATGAGGTGGGTGAAACAACATTGTTGGGACTCGAGTTGGTACGTATGACTACGAAAAAGATCCAAATAATTCGATAACGTATACAAACGACACATGATCGACAAAAGAGTTATGCGGATCTTCATTGAAAGGACATGGAATTAAGTATTGGGGATCATGTATTGTTGCGTGTTGCTCCATGGAAAGGAGTTACAAGATTTGGGAAGAGAGGAAAGCTCAATCCACGATTTATTAGCCCATTTCAGATTCTTGACCGAGTAGGAAATGTAGCCTATAGACTCGCGTTACCTCCAAGTATGTCTCGTGTTCATAATGTTTTTCATATATCACGTAGCTTCAGAATATGTGAAAGACCCGAACCACGTTATTGAGTTAGAACAGGATGAGATAGCCGAAGACTTAACGTACGAGGAGGTACCTGTTAAGATCTTGGATAGGAAGGAGCATGTTTTACGTACAAAGGTCATACCACAAGTTAAAATTTTGTGGAGAAACTATGCAATTGAGGAAATGACCTGGGAGTTAGAACGGAAATGAAAGCGAGGTATCCTCAACTTTTTGAAACACCAGGTACGTAGGTCAATTTCGAGGACGAAATTTCATAAGGAGGGGAGGTTGTAAGACTCCAACTTATTATAAATAAAATTAAATTTCCTCTATTTATTATTTTGAAATAGTAAGGGTTGATTTGATTAATGTGGTTAGTTATAGGTAAAATGCGCAAATATTTCAAATATGCAAGTGGTTATAAAATATTCATTTTTATCGGAGAATATTCGTTTGGTCGTGGAATATTCTTATTGTCGAGGAATATTCGTACGACGGTGCATCCTTGTGTGGACCCCATAACGAAAAACTATTGGATGAAGAAAACGACAAGTATAAGTTATTTATAAATAACGGCAGTAGTTATTCAAGATTATCTTGTTAGAATACCACGTGGTTAAAACACGATGAAGATTACGGTATTGCACCAATTATTGATTCTTACGTAGGAAGGCATTACTCAATAATTGTTATAGTAGTTACTCTTCAATATTTTATTTTATTGATTCAATAATTGCTACGTTGATATTTTATATTATTGTTATTTCAATAATTGTCACTACACAGTATTTTCATTATTAGATCAATAATTCATATTATTTGAATAATATTATTAGATAACATTATTGACAATGTCTAGAAAGTTCTGTCTAAGGAGAGGTTTGGTCACCTAATTGCGCGCCAGTAAGGAGAAATTCTTATTGGAAAGACCCCTCTTTCCTAGGAACTGCCTGATTGTCAATATTGTGATTCTGTAATATAATTTGTGAATAATTAATTATTAATTTATATGATAAGGAAAATATTCATTTTATGTGGATATAGATGGAGAAAATTTTAAAGTGACAATTGTAGAAAAATTGATATTTTATCTTTTCTGATAAAACAATTCATTTAAATATATTATTATATTTTAATAATATAATAATGGTGATATATATGAGTATATGAGGAGGATGAGTATTTTTGTTACAATTAATGTTTAAAATATGTTAAACATGTCGGTGGACCCCATTTCTTGACTGAAATTGGTTTATAGCCCATAAAATCGCCCGTTTGTGGATTTCGGTCAACTTCTGCTTGGAATTTGGAAAAACTTAAACTTACAAAGTTGTAGAGAATGGAATTTCCTATGAAAAGGATATGTGGTTTGAATTTTTCTGATAAAAGGGCTATTTATTATGAATTATTGAAGTTCCGTAGTTCCGAAATAATTAATTTTTGAAAGTTTTAATTATTATTTTTAAGAAAAACATTTTTTGTGATTTTGGTGGGTTGTTGGCTGATGTTTTTGACCAAAGAAGGCTGCTAAGAAATTAAGAAAAATATATTAATATTTTATTAAATTTTCTATTTTGGTGTTCTAAGCATTTTCTTATAAATAGGGTGTTTAGGTTAGAATTGAAAATCACACCAGAAACTGAAGTTTTCTCTACCTTTCTCTCTCTATATTATCGAATGTATTCTTGTGAGTATTTTGATACTTTGAGTATTGTTATACGGTCTGCAAGTTCCTTCAAAGACTATATCCTAGATTCCAACTAGAAGTCTGATCTTTTCAAGATAAAGGATGTTATTTTTTTAAAAAAATGATATTATTTCTTCTAATATCATTATCTTTGGATTATTGGTAAGATTTTTCTTGTGAAATTCTTGTCTTTTAGTGCTCTGGATTACTATTCACGTATACTCAGTCTTATTCACTTTATACTGGCCTTATTCATAGAAAAATTAAATTTTCATTTTGTCCAAAATATCTATTGTGGATACTAAATTTGATTGTATCCATGTTTTGATCATTCTTGAATTTTACTTCACTATGATTATTTATGAAATATTTTTGAACTCCTGGATTGTTTAAAGTACGAATCCATAATACTTGTTCTTTTGTTTCATTTGGATTCGTTTTTCTTTAAAATATTTTTCATCATCCTCACCTAAAATGATGGTATTCTTGAATATCTTTGGCTTGTAGTGCAAAGATGGTTGATTTTCTTATGAATATCTTTGGCGTAGTGCGAAGATGTGCAGTGTTGAGATGAACATGGCCGATGATGAATATCTTTGGCTGAAGTGTCTGAAGATGAATATTTGATTCAAGATGAATATTGATTGACGTTACGGGGATAAAATATTGATGATGGACTTTTAAATTCATAGATTATAGTAGATTTCATTCTCTACGTAACTCTTACATGAATTATTATTTCATTGCGAATATTGATCTGAAACTTGTTGTACATTGTATTTTATCGAGATTTTTTTCTGTTGAAGACTAACGATAATTTGTTCTATATTATCTTAGTCATAATATTCTTTACTGAAATTTAGTTGAGCTCACCTTTTTTTTTTGTTCCATTTTTCTTCTCGGGAGGCGAGAATGTAGCGAGTTTCAGTCGAGGTGTGGAATGATGATTCTAGAAAGTTGTTTTAGTAGTCCTCACCATTTTTATAAAATAATATACCAATAATTATAATGAGGACTTATTTGGGTGTGAATATTATGCACAGATTTACAATATTTGTATTTAAACTCACATGATTTCATGTTGTATTAATAAAGTTGTAGTTATTTACATACCATGTTATTGACGACTCAAAATGGGTGATGTATACCTATTTTTTGGCGTCCAAATAAATATTAAAAAATTTAATTTTATAATTTAATTTAATCAAATTAAGAAATAATTATTTTTATAAAAAATGCGCTTTTTAATTTATTTTAATAAAAATAAAATAAAAAACGTAATTTTTTTATAAAAATAAAATAAAACGCAGATTTTTTAATAAAAATAAAATAAAAACGTTTTTTTATTTTTTAATAAAAAAATGCAGTTTTCTATTTTTTAATAAAATAAAATAAAAAAAGCAGTTTTTTATAAAATAAAATAAAAATGTATTTTTTAATAAAATAAAATAAAAATGCAGTTTGTTTTTATAAAAAAGTTTTTATTTTTTCATTTAAAAAATGCAGTTATTTTTATTTTTTAATAAAAAAAAATTGCAGTTTTTTTATAAAAATAAAATAAAAGCTCCGTTTTATTTTATAAAAATAAAATAAAAAACGTTTTTTATTTCTTTTTTTTAAAAAAGAATGCAGTTTTTATTTTTTAATAAAAATAAAATAAAAACGCTGTTTTTATTTTATAAAATAAAATAAAAATAAAATAATAAATGTTTTTTATAAAATAAAATAAAAAACGTTTTTTATAAAAATGCTGTTTTTTTTATTTTTTAATAAAAGTAAAATAAAAACTGCATTTTTATTTTATTTTATAAAAACAAACTGCTTTTTATTTTATTTTTATTAAAAAATTGCATTTTTATTTTATTTTATTAAAAAAAAAAAAAGCTGAATTTTTTAAAAAACATTTTTTTATTTTATCTTTATAAAAAAACCGCATTTTTTATAAAAAAATTATGCGTTTTTATTTTTATAAAAAAACTGCGTTTTTTATTTTATTTTATTAAAAAAAAAAAAAAAACTGTATTTTTTTATAAACATAATTATTTCTTAAATTTGATTAAATTTAATTATAAAATTAAATTTTGTATAATTTTATAATTTTTATAATTTATATTACATTTTAAAATATTTTTTTCATAAAAATTTTCTTAGAAATCTACATAGTCACTGTCACGTCACATAAATGGCATGCGTATCATCAGAATTTTAACAGACAATTTCATTGATGTGTACTTTCCGTTAACAGTCAAACGAGTTTAACGGGATTTTAAACATTTTGTTAGAAAAATAATGTTTAATGAGTTGATTGTAAGAAAAAAAAAGTTCAATGACCCATTTATAAATCAATCTATAGTACAATGACCTAAAAAATATTTAACCCCATTTTTAGGAGAAGGGTTTCTCAATTTGGGTTAGTAACAAAATGCCCACCGATCGAACGAACTGATGGCTACCACTACAAGCTAGCTAGGGTCTAGGGTCTAGGGTCTAGGGAGGGAGGGTACGTACTTGTTGTGAACAAATATGAAACTGCTCAGTGGCCCTTCGTTATTAAAACAATCTGTCAAATCACTTTAGTGAGTACCAACATCCTGGAGTAGTTGCTATAAATGGTGTGGCTAATTTCATGTTTAGGCTACATTTTTTTTGTAATCATAAGAAAATTATTTCGTTATTTGTTTACTAGCCGTCTCCACCATAAAGTGCAAAATTGTCAAATATTGAATGGCCATGGACCCTCACCTCTAATTTCAAAGTTGCATATATTATGAATTTACTTAAATGATGATTTAGATCAACCCCTAGCTTAACTAGCTGTTTCGGATGGAGTCCACACATTCACTTCATAAAATTAAATAAAAATTCACACTTATTATTTTTTTCTTTTCATATTTTTGTCTTGTATAGGGTTGAATTTGAAAGACTATTAAAAAATGGTTATTTTTAGAGTGTTTTATAGTCAAATTTGACTTAAATTCTCTTTTCCCTATTTTTTTTATATATATATATATATATATATATATATATATAGAGAGAGAGAGAGAGAGAGAGAGAGAGTAGAAATTTCTTAACCGACTGAGGGTTGTGTTTTCGGAAGCATTAATTGTAAAAGAAATTCTAATGGAATGGTCAAGCTGAGTCATAATGCAACTTTAACAAGATACTCATTAATGTATGATGAAAACTAGACAAATACTTGAATCTTTTTAGGGTTTCTAGTTCCACAAATTCATCAGTTGTTGCTTGTACCTAAAAAAAAATATACTATGAACAAACGTAAATATCCATTTATATACATACATGTACACAATTTTTCACCCAAATTTGTTATAGTAAATTGGAAAAAGCAAGTGAAGAATATCTTTTTTGTTTATATATATATATATATATATATATATGAGAACTGATTCATAACCAACGTTATAAGGATAACATAATTATCCTTGCAACAAATCTCAGCCGTCTATCCGCGGATTGAACAATAATGAGAATCCCAAATCCGTAATTTAATATGTAGGTGTTCACAATTTAATACTGCATGCATACTGGATAATTGTCAAAAATACTCCTCTTCAATTCGCAGTTTAATCCTGCGGACGCTAGGTATGAATCTTTGTCTATATGCCCGTCCGCAAGAACTAAACTACAGATGATGAGTAATTAATCTTTATATAGTGAACTTTAAAAAAAAATGCATGTAGCAAGGATGAAGAAAATCACACTCACAAGGTTATAACCATAAATGAATCCAGTGAATAAATTGTCAGAGGTAAACAAATTAATGATAAAAAGGAATCAGACAAAAGGCTAGTATTTGAACTTCTAGTAAAGGTCAAGTTCCACACATTCCCTATCAATTTAAGAAACAACTCTCTAAACCTCATCATCAGAGGCAGAGGCTGTAAGTAATTTCCAAAAGAACAGAGAGAAGATGATGTACTTGAGGCATTCTTTTTTAAACACCAGTTGCATGTCGAGGATTTAATTTCACCATAGCTTCCTAATTATTATATAATAATAACTTGCACCAAAAACATGTACATATTATCAAAGTGAACAACGTACTTTGTATTGCTAATTGATCACACGACAATTATTTTCCTAATTAGAATACATTAAGACCACCTTACATGCTTTTACTTTTCAAATAAAAGTAAATTTTTTTTGAGAAGAAGAGGGTGAAAAGTGAAAACAAATAGCTTAAACTATCAAAGAATTGCAATAAATTAAGATCCCTCAATGGATTGACCCGACTCCACATTACTAAATTGCGAATGACAATTTTTTTTAAAAAGATCCTTGTTTGGATTGACCTGGCTCCGCAATATTAAACCGTGGATGATAATTTTTTTTAAAGATCTTTGTATGAATTTACCTGGCTCCGCAATATTAAACTGAGAATGACAAGTTTTTTTAAATATTCCTAGATTGATCTGCCTCTGCAGTATGAAACCGCAGATGACAATTTTTAAAAAAACGTTAATTCCCTGTGTGATGATTAATTACTTAGCGTTTTGCAGACTGATGATATTGACAAAACACCTTTGTGTTAATATTGTGAACCATACCTAGAGTTCACAATATTGAACTGTGGATTAACGAGAGCTATTTTTGACAATTAACATGTCTGTAATTTTAAACGATACACCTATATATTAAACTGCAGATTGAAAATCTTTTTTATCGTTCGATCCGCAAATAGACAACTAAGAATAAAATTATCTTTAAAACGATGATTATTAATCAATCTCTATATATATATATATATATATATATATATATATATATATGTCTTGTGTGCCATACATACAAAGTGAAATGCCATTCAAAGCCATTATTCTTTGAAGAGCACCAAAAAAGTACCTTTTTTTAAAATGTAGTCTTTTTTTAGCTAACACGCAGTTGCGTTAGTTTATCCCCAAATTAGGCGAATGATGCTCAGTTTTCCCCAAATGTCAGCAGTGGTGTAAAAGGAATGTTACTTGGCAAACTCTCTGAATTAAGAGGAGCTGGCTAGACTAGGCTAGCATGCATAGCATGAAATAATACCATAGAAGGGTATTAATCATTCATTCAAATTGCTTAAAAACCCTCATCTTTTCAAACATAAATAATTTCGTACGTAAATGACAAAAGTTGTTGAGGTAATTGTGTAATTAAACACTCAATCATCTTTTAATTTTCACCTCCAAATAAATATTTGATCAGATTGATGACAGTACTTGCATAATAAAATATAATAATTATGTATCTCTCCCTGACACTTGTAAAATTTTATTCTCATTTCATGAGAGAGATTGATATATATACATTGTGATAACTAAAGATATAGTTACTGTTTGTATTCAATCTTTAAGTGCATATTATATATGATTTCACTACTAGAAATTCAACATATAGCGACGAGATATAGCGACGGTCGACACGGAACCGTCGCTATAGGGTATCTATAGCGACGGTCACTTCCTGACCGTCGGTATAGGACCCTGAAGGTAGTCTATTGCGAGGGTCACAAGTTGGCCGTCGGTATAGGAATTTTTTTAAGGATTTTAATTAACGAGGGTCATATAAGGGAGGCGTAGAAAGGATCATATACGAGAGGGTTAAAGGGGAGTTTTATCAGTCACAGATCTCTCATATTCTTTCCCCCAAATCGACATCTTAATCATTCGATTAACATCTTAGTAACTCGATCAAGATCTTCAGCATTCTCACTCCCTCTGCATCATCTCGTGTATGCCAGACTTCGTAGGACTTCGTCTCACTCCATCTCTCCGTCCGGCTTGAAAGGATCATATTGACCGGCTGTTTGAGGAGGTATAATTTCATTCTTTAGGTTTTCAATTTTATTTACCCCTTAGTTGTTATGATTTTCTCTATTTCTCTCCTCCTTCTAACAAGCCCTAAATTTTCTAATTTTGGGACACCCTTCTGTGGGGTGTTTTGTGAGCCACTGTGGTTCGGGTTCAATGTCATATTCATATGACATTGGTAGCAGGTACTAATTAAATTTGATGGGAAGCAACTGATGCTGCAAATTTTCGTATAAACAACTAGTTTGTAAAAGTAGTAGTTACATATATATATATATATATATATATATATATATATATATATATATATAGTTATCATTTTTGTGGTTAAATGACCTTTGTTGTCATCCTATAAGATTAGGTACTTTATCTTGGAATTTCTAAATAAGAAATACTTCTGAAGTATAAGTTTCTTTCGGGTATGCATATCAATTTGAAAGAGTGATCCCATATTCTTTTTCGGTTGTGGGTTCTACTCTTGACCTTTCTGTCCTTTTTAAATGCTTTTGCAAGTTAAAATAATGACATGTTGTGGAATGGGTATAATATTATTGGCAAAATAATGTGTTGCAGTATGGTTTCAAATGTCCTTGAAATATAGTTGTATCGTTCTTAGTAGTCTTGTTGGTGTTCAAGCTTTGTGTTCCCTTGGATAACCTTGTAGCCGCTGGTACTTGGAACTGGGCAATATCATTGAATCCTCAATTACCAAATTGACCTTTAATGTTCCCCACCTTACGGAGAAGCTAAGCATTGCGCTAGATTTTTTATTGTTTTGTTTTATAAAGTAGTAAAGCGGTATAACAACATATTATACATCATTTTGGTGGTATTATCTCATTAAAGAAGTGACTTTGTTTGTTGTAAAACTATTATTTAATAGTAGTAGTTGAACTACCCACTTTAAATGTATGAGGAGCACTCAAATAGCTAGCATGGCTTAAAAAATTATACAAGTAACAAATCAAACAATATCAAAGTCATCTAGTAGTTGGTAAAAATTATACAAGTAACCAAATTTCTCGTAAGGTTTCTAAGGATTCTTGGCTGCGGGGTGAATCGTTAAAACTAGGAAGTTCTAACTTTTATAAAGGGCTAAATTCCGATTCTATATACGATATATGAAAGTGGGTGAAAAGGGTTGAGTAACAAAATCTTGTACTTGTTTTAGTTGTATGCTTAATTGCCTAAAAAAACCTTGCTATTTTAACAAGCCCTAAGTTTTGAAGAGAGCAATGTGTCTTTTTCCGTGGTGGTACAATTTTATGGGGTCTACATAAAAGTAAATCTAACACCAAATGTTAGTTTGAAATCTATAGCTTGCTAGTGATTTAGTACTTGTTTTAGTATATTTCTCTCTATTGGACTAGAAGGAATCCAACAGATGTTAAACCGAGGTAGACAAACGTATACTGCAATTAATTTGTAGGAATATTTGAGGCTTATAATTAAAAAGAACTTCCATGTCCAACATTGAGACCTTGAATGTAATGTTTTGGTGTAGTCACCCTTAATTATTACCTATGCTATTTGAAATAGTTAATTATGATAATTAATATTTAAATTATCTACGACCTTTTTTGTTTTATTTGAGTGAACTGGGAGTTTGGTTGGCATTCAAGGTACTTAATTATGATAATTAATTATCATAATTAATTATGATAGATTTCTATCTGTGATATCATTCGATGGTTGTTCAATTTGATTTAGGACATAATATTATGGATAAGATGTGGATGGAATTACCAAGATATTCTAGAATATCTTGCGGCGCATAGAGATATTTCCTCGACTTTGGTTTCAAAAAAGTGGGCATGGTAACGGAAGAATTCCTTGCCCGTATAAGAATTGTGTAAATGGTAGATACAGTTTCGAGAACTCTTATTCGTGAACATTTGATTTGTGATGGATTTATGTTTGGCTACGAATTGGGTGCATCGAGGAAGATGTGATTGTCGGGGATGTGAGTAATGATGATGTTCACGAAGAACCATCACAATCCGAAGATGAGCATCGTATGCACGAGATGGTAAATGATATATTTAGGGATCACGGTGTAGATTAATTAAATTTGAAGCTTCAAAATACCAAAAGTACATGTCGAGGCCAATCAACCTTTATATCCTGGATGTGAAAATGAGACCGATCCTTTCATTCGTTGTATGGCTTTTTCAATCATAAAATGTTAGCAAATGGATGTGATGTGTCCTTTGATGGATTGCTCAAAAGTAAGTTAGTCATCATTTCCATCATTTGCAAACTTGCACGATAATTTTATGAAATGAAGAAAATGGTTGGAAATTTAGGGTTTGGTTATGAGAAGATTGATGCATGCGAGAATGATTGTATGCTCTTTTGGAGGAGAATGAAAAATTAGAGTCTTATGCAGTTTGCAAATCATCGAGATGGAAGCGGTATCGAGATGGTTATGTCGGAGAAGACACAAATAGATACAAAAACGAAGAGGAGCAAAGTAGGCGTGAAGCAATTCGTTATTTAGCGTTAATTAGAGATTGCGAGAGGCTATTTATATGCAGAAAAGCGCAAAATACATGATGTGGCATCATGTAAAAGCGACGGAAAGATGGAGTGAATCGTCATCCAAATTGACTCTGCGACTTGGAAGCATTTGGATACAATGTACCCTACATTCTCTCAAGAACATCGAAATGTAAGACTCGACCGTCCCATCGATGGCATGAGTCCCTTTACCCATGGGTCACCGTATAGTATATGGCGGTGACAATTGTTGTATATAACTTACCACCATGGATGTGTATGAAGCGGGAGTATTTTATCATGCCTTTGTTAATACCGGTCCAAACTCTCCATGTAATGATATTGGCGTGTATATCGACCTTTAATTGAGGAGTTGAAGATCTTATGGAGTAATGGGGTTGAAGCGTATATGATGCATCTAACGGTTACAAAGTTCCAAATGCGTGCGACCTTTGTTGTGGACAATTAGTGATTTTCCGAATTCTTGCTTTATGTTATGCGGTTGGAGTACTAAAGGTAAGTTAGCTTGTCCATCATGTCAAATGAACACTCGTTCTTGTAGATTGCAAAGTAAGGAATGTTATATCGGGCATCGTTGTTTTTTTCTCGAGTCGGGTCATAGTTATAGGTTTGATACACGAAGATTTAACGGAGAATGTGACCATAGTGAAGCTCGGTTGGTGCCATCGATTTGATATTCTTGAACAAGTTAATGCTATTAATGTCACTTTTGGAAAGACACCCACTAGCACGAAGACCATTCCCCATGACTCAAAACATAATTGGAGGAAGAAATCTATTTTCTTTGAATTGCCATATTAGGCGGAACCTTTTGTTGCGCCACAATCTAGATGGAATGCACATTGCCAAAAACATTTGTGATAACTTTGATTGGGACATTGTTGAGTGTGCAAGGAAAGTCAAAAGATAATTTAAAAGCACGATTGGACTTGATGACAATGGGTATAAGAAGAGAGCTCCATCCATACCGTCTGCAAGCAAGCGATTCAAAGTACCTTTTACTTGCAACTGCAAGCTTCTCGATGTCTAAAAAGAAAGACATGATTTCTTGCAAGTGTTGAAAATGTTAAGGTACACGATGGATATGCTTCAAATATTTCACGTTGCATCAATTTGAAGGGGCAAGATCTCGGTCTTAAAAAAGTCACGATTGCCGTATTTTAATGCAACAATTACTTCCAATAGCAATACGATGTCTGGACTTGCCTGAGACATATCGCTTTCAACAATAATTGAACTTTGTAACTACTTGAGAATTATGTTCCAACTATAACACATCGGAAGATTATGAGCGGTTGAACAAAAAATTCCGTTAATACTTTGCAAGCTTGAGATGGTGTTTCCTCCCCCTTTCTTTGATATAATGGTACATTTGTGTGTCCACCTCATTTGAAGAAGCGAAGATAGTGGAAATGTTAAATATCGACAAATGTGGGCTTTTGAAAGATACATGGGCAAGTTAAAAGGGTATATTCATGATAGAAGTCGTCCGGAAGAATTCAATTGTAGAAGGGTATATTCTTTGAAGAATGTGTTACATTTTGCTCGAAGATATTTGAGTCAAAACAATCTTTGCGTGGAAACGAGTTGGAAGAAATGAAGTTTGGATATGAACAAGGAAAAGAGATTCTCTCGTATTTAGAAACATAGGTCGATTTCTTAATGTCCCAAAAGTTTGTACTCTATGTAGCGATGATGTCGAGAGTGCACACCAGTATGTCTTTATTTAATTGTCTGAGAGGTTGAGTCATATCTAAGGTGAGTAAATAAAGAATGACATTTATTGTTGAAATATTAATAACTTATGTTAGCCAAACTAGCTATGATGAAAAAAAAAATTTGTTTAATTTGTTTATTTATTTGTAGTATTTGGCAAGATTCATATATGTTGCGACGTGGAAAGCGTAAGCAAAAACCGAAGCCTTGAGGAAATTGACAATGCTAAGAAAAAGGAATTTCTGAATGGTTTAAGAATTATGTAAGTACTACATTATTTGAGCGTAATTTTATGCAAAATTTTGTAATGGTTATTAATAATAAATGGATGGAATTTGCTTATATCGCTACCATTTTGTAGATGGCAACTATGAATAACGATGCTTCAAAGGAAGTTCAAGCTCTTGCATTTGGCCCAAATTTGATAGGCGGGAGAGGAGATGGTTATTTGGTAAATGGGTATCGATTCCATTCGACAAGTTGTGAAAGTAAGAGGAGAACGCAGAATAATAGTGGGGTATATGTGGTAGCAATTACTCGTGGATATTCATCTGCTTTGAGATCGAAATCCTAAGGAAGATGTAGTTGAATACTTTGGTATTTTGGAAGATGTTGTTGAATTAGATTATTATGGATCCAGCAAAGTTGTTCTATTCAAATGTAAGTGGTATGACGGTTTAGCACGTGATAGATGTAGGGGTCAAAATTGATGACTATGGCTTCAACATGTAAATCATCAAAAGTTTGGTTCAACCGATGAGCCCTTTGTAATGCTGCTTTCGGGTTCAACAAATATTTTATGTTGATGATCAAAGGGATAACAATTGGCGTGTGGTTATCTGAACAAAGCCGAGAGATTTATGTGAAGATCTTTGAAGTAGATTACGATAGTGACGATTTACCCAATACCAATGAAGAATTCATCACTCCGATTCTGAAGTTGATATTGAAAACATAAATTGGGTTAGGAATGGCGTTGATCTTTGAATTAGTTGAAAATGGACCGAAAAAGACCCAGGAAAAGTGGCGAAAACTAGGATCTCAAATTGATACATCTCGTTTCAAAAGCGAATGATTGAACATATTGTTGATGAAAATGAAGATGAGAATGGAGGCGAAGACGAAGACGAAGAGCGAAGATGAAGGAGAAGATGAGGTCCCGAAGATGAAGAGGAGGGTGATAGTGAGGAAAATGAAGATGACGAAGAATGAAGAGGATAAACATCACAATTGATAGATCTGTTTTTTACACTTTGTCCATTTTCTCCAAAAGAAAAACCGTTACACTTTGATAGATCCGTTTTGATATTATATCTTGGTGCTCCTTGTCTTATTAGCTTTTACTTTGTTTTCTACATCATCTTATTAGTGTTTTAAACACACTTCTTTGTCGACATTTCAATGTAAGTAGATTTGAAGATCAAATTAGACTAAACTGGAAATTAAATGGACTACCTAACGCCTCTCGCCCCACCTTGGTGTCTACAAATTTACGTATTAGCTAGCCAACTTATTTTCGGATGTATTTCATTTGGATGTATTTGTTAATTTTGGGGACTTAGTTTGATTTAACTAATAACCGTGAAAGCTCTCTTGTTCATTAGATTTAACTAATAACTTTTCTTCTGAGTGTCACATTCATATTTTTGTTTCTCGGGTTGCTTTAATGGCTTCTAATAGAGCGTCTAGATCTCGTGCTAAGCTGTTTCAATGGCCCGAAAATTAATGATAATGAGATCCATGCCGATGAACCACATGTAGAGGAGGAAAGTATTCATGAGAATGTTGAAGGTACCATGCATATATCTACACTTATACTTGCATTGTCATGAGAATTAACTTGGTGTTGTGCTTTCTTTCAGAACCTTAATTTGATTAAATGTCCTTCTTGACTCGTAAGTTTTTATAGTTTGAGCATCTATATAAAGTTGTATTATGTATATTTTACTTCATGGTTTTAAAATCTTGTTATCCAAATTTTAGTTCATACTTCATCCTTCATCTAGTGAGCTAATAATGTGCTTATATAACTTGTAGATTATAAAATTTTGTAAGTGGAAGTCTTTGAACCCCAAGGGAATAAATGTATGTGGGACTCCCTGGACTTTAACCTGGTAATCCTCTGAAATGTGTAGGAAGGGGGGGGACTCGTCATATTATTGATTTTTATATTGAATAATAAAGATATTATATATTTATTTTTAATTCATAATAAATATATAGTATGAATCATTACATAAATATGTTTGACACAAGTAATTATATGAGTAGTTGATCGAACAAAATGAGACATAGAAATTAGACACGAGTTGTAATACTGAAGGTTCTATATGTTCAATTCATCTTTTGTTCAATACATAGTTCTTGATTCTTTCTCTCTTTTAGGTTCTCGACCTAAGAGGAAGCGTGGACCAACGATGGGAGCAAAATTATGGTCAAATATCGATGCACCCAAAAAAGTAATTTATGATGCAAATGGTCAGCCTGTTGGGGGAGAGGCCAATAAGTTAACCACTTTTCTCGGGGTGTCTTGCTTTCATGATGGAGAATTTTTCCAATAAGTACTCAACATGGTCCATATATGACAGAGGCTAACATGACAGGGCTTGGGATGAAATTCAGGTTATTAATCATACCATTTTATAGAATTTGACATTAAGCACATTGAAACAAACTAATATATGTGTAAATTTGTTTGTTGTAGAAACGATTTACCACAGATCACCCCAATGCTAAGAGAAAAGCGATAACTATCATGAGCAATAGGTGGAGAGATTGGAAGTCTAACTTAAAGAGTAATAATTTTGTGCACGGTGACCCGTGCCAAATCGATGGCGAATCTATCAACAATGATCGAGTAAATCCTAATCAATGGGCTTTGCGTTGGTTGATTATTAGCTAGCGATAATCTGCATGTTGTGTTTATTCTAATTTATGTATTATCAATTCTTACTTATTGTTATATATTATTATTAATTTATAAATACATACAATGCGAGGATATATAGCAACAAAAATTGTGAAAATCGAAAAAATTATTGGTAGGTCATACATTGGGCACTAAATCAATTCAAAAAAAGAAGCGTGAATTGGTAATATTTGATGTTATTTCAATATTTTTATCATTAATCATGTATTAGACTTTTATAAATAGAGTATTATTATTAATTATGAACTATTTTTGTTTTATTTGTAGTACCAAATAAATAAAAAGAGATTGATCGAGCGAGATATGTATATCTGATCCCACACTCGAAGTGATAACTTCAATTTTACCGGAGCATCCTCGAATGTGAGTGCGTATTTATCAATCCTCAAACAATGGGTTTTTTAACTCTTTATCCTGTATGTGTGTGTGAGTTTGTTTTAGAGCATTCATTTAAATGAATTTAAACCTGGCCTTTTCAGATACTAAATACTGTGATCCCTACAAGAATATAGTTAAGTCACATTATGGAGGCACCAAGAAATATAGTGTGGCATTTGATAACTTGAACACCAAAATTCTTTTTGATAAACTCTTTTGATACAGTATACTTGCATAGAGAAATCACATATATTACAACATAACTCATAAGAACCACAATTATACTGGAATATTCTCACCTACATAGTATGATAGATTTCCTCTGCATTCTCTTAGTATGATGATAGATTTCCTGCTACTATGGCCACCATTATCTTTGGAATATTCTCACCTACATAGTGAAATTATCATCGACTATCGAGCACGTTTGCTTAACACAATTGTACGTAGTTACTGAAAATAGTGGTGGTTCAATATCTGAGAAACTTACCGTTTATATCATAAGAACCAAGAACAAATTCACGACGGTTGGTGAATAATCAATGTCCATCCTGCAAATGATTAACATAGATCATGATATGAAAGTAATGAGAAAATTCGAAATAAACAATTCTATGGCTCAAGAAGTTTCCGTCTTACTTTCCGCAGACATACATGATCTTTGTGCACACACTTGGCTTCATCCAATTTTCTAGCATTATTATAGTCAGTAGCGATTCTTGATCTTCATTTGCCTATAAGAATATGAAGTTTAAATATCTTGGTATAAAGAATAAGAAAATTTACGATTAGTTGAGTGCATTAAATTTTACACGTCAAGGTTTATCAGAGCATCGTATTAGTTAAGAAATGGCGCCAATCTGGGGGGAGGCGAGAGGGGGAGAGGAAGGGGTGGAGAGAGAGTGGGAGAGGTCTTTGGGAAATAACTTGTGTTATTGTACTTACAAAGATAAAATTCATCGGTTCCATGGGATTCCAAGATATGGAATTAGTTTTTGTCTGCAGCAAAAGAAAAATCAATTTAATGTGCAAAAAACAAACAGAGAACGACTTAACACATAAAAATTTCCATAAACTCAAGACTGAAGCATATTGCAAACAATCAGAAACTACCCCAATGATTAGGGTAAAACAGATGCCCAACGCAACGTGTAATACACATGGAATATAACTGAAATAATTTCATGCTAACCACTCCTCTCAATTGGTATTAGATTCGGGGGTGGGGGTTCAAGGTTTTGAGGCTGAGTCAAAACTAGGATATAGAAATGATATTAAAACTTATATACTAGGATATTGAGCTTCCCATCAAAAATAGAGGAGACAGTCTTCATCAATTCCTCTCTTTCTTTTCTTGAAGACAAGTCACATACTGCGAACCGCTTATTTTTTGATTCCTTTCCTTTCCATTCTTCTAACTTTTCATTGAGCTCTGTTTGGTTCCTTGAACAGGTATGTATAGCAGCACCTAATTCTGCTAATTCCTCCACAACTAGTAATGCCAAATTGAAAATGTAAACTGACTAAGTAAAATGGCGAGGCCCTTGAGGATTAACCTCAAGGTTCTTTGCTCAATCACCATACTTACTTAGGAACTAGGAAATTATCAAGCAATAAGCAAGTTTTACTAATTAGTGTTTGAATCTCATTGAAAGTCAACATTATTATCAACAATTAGCAAAACAGGTTGTTGTAAATAAACTTTATAACACAATTAAGTAGCTAAGCAATTGTTTACACTAGCTCGACAATTCCATTTCTTAAACAACTAGAAGTCAAATATTGCTACTAGAAGAATTAATCTAAAATCGGCCAATTCAAACTTAGAAGAAGAGAAAAAGCACAAACCCGATTAAAAAAATCTAGAATCGAGAATCAATCAAAACTAATTAGAGATCGACCTTTCCGAAAACAACAAGCCAATGAATCTTTGGTTTTGTTGTGGCTAGCTACCTCCTCAAATGTGTGAATCTTCTGATCGATGCCATTTTTTTTTATAGCTTTGCCATTATTTGCTACTTTTCTTTAAGTTATGTTGAATTGCCTTGTATATTTAAGTTGCCTTATATATTTAAGTTGTGTATAATTTGCCTTATATATTTTCACGGAAAAAATTATTGAGTTAAAGAAGACTCGAGAATCGATTGGTGAAAGCGATGAGTATAGAGACGGAATGATATACTTGCACAAGTTCTTGGACCAGAGCGGCGGCATGGTAGACTTGACAGGTGGAGTTGGTGCCACATTCTACAAACACTTGGGGGCCTCGTGACACAAATAATGAGGTCTGACGTGAGAATCAAGAATTGAAAGTTTGAGTTGAAAAGGTGTGGGAAAAAGGAGATGATATTGCGCAAGGAAAGTGGATGAACTATTATCAATTATGATGAATTTATGAAGAATTCATCGATTCCAAATGCTCGAATCCAACAATCGGTGTTGCTTTCTCACTTCACTTATACTTAAATTTTTGGGGCTATCATTATATTTTTATGGATTAACAAGTTCACTTGATAATTAATTTGTAGGATCGATACGATGTAAGGAGATAATGGTGATATTAGCGGATCAAATAATCCTATAGAGGACACATGACATGTCACGTCTTCTTTGGAAATTTGTTATATGTAACACTATTTTTGATGAAAATTTGTTAGATGTGATACTAAAAATATATTAAATGTCTTTGTTGGTTATGTCTTTGTTTTGATACATAATAACGATATTTTGGATGGTTATGTATATTTAGATGATATTATACATTAATAGACTTTATTTGTTTTATTCTTTTAGTTGTAAATGTTATATTCATTGGATGGTTGAATGTGGTTATGTTTCTTAACGGTAAAAATAAATAAAAATTATTGTATAGAAACGACATTTTCTTTAAAAATTTGGGAAGATATAGCGACGGCGAAGGCCGTCGCTTGATAGCTTCATGACGAATCTCATCTATAGCGGCGGCCACGGCCAAATCGCATGATAGCTCACAACCAAATCTCACTATATAGCGATTATTTGACGATCGCCGATAATAACATCATAGCCAAATCTCACTATATAGCGACGATCACGTGACCGTCATGATAGATCATAGCCAAATATCACTATCTGAAATGACCACGGTCAAATCATGATAGCTCACGACCAATCTTACATAACGATTATCGTCGCCGGGTCGGTATATCCACTTTCGACCGATCGGTAAAAACCTTGAATGCGTTTTTGTGGAGGAGTTTTCTAGCGACGATCGGCCGTCGTATAAGAAAAAAAAGACGTCATTATAGGTTTCGACTGACGACGCTTCTATATGACGACGATCGTGACCAAATCACTATATCTATAGCGACGGTCTTTTTATCTATAGCGACGATTACGAAATAAAATCATATATAACTGATTTTCTTGTAGTGTTTACACATTAATATGTGAATTCTACACTTTTAACAAAATAAGAGTAATGTAGTAACTAACTAACTGTCCAACTTAATTATATATATATATATATGAGATTGGTTTTAAACTTCTATCAAGATGGCATAAATATTAAACATTACTCCCACATTAAGTGAACCCTATTACCAATTAATACTCCATCTCTTCCTTTTGAATAGATGTTTTAGGATTGAAAACATAAATTAAGAAATGCAATATGTTAACCCCGTAGCTACGTTTGTCTGCTCGCTAAATCATCAAACACCGAACTTAAAATCTACACAAGGAACAAATAAATACACCAAAAAGCTTGACGGTTGGGGCTACCGGGAGATAGCTCTGGTGTGAGAATAAATACATGTCAGAAACGTCAACGATAGAAGTATGTAATTGCTCTAGCAAATAGGGTAATAAAGTGTGTACCTTGAACTTGAATTATGACTATATTTATAACTTGACCACATTGTCTCAATTTACCACGTCCGTCCCTGAGTAGGAATAAGAGTCCTATATGTAAAGATTTCTTATAACGGTAAGTCATAGGATTAAATATGATTCGACTTTTTCAAAAATACAAAACGACAAGGGAATCATAAGTCAACTTGGATTGTGGCTCTACTAGAATATCAAATTTCTCATTGTCCATGTAATCATCCACCCACGTGGTGTAATCGAATCTCTCGGACCCATCAAACTACACTCTAACACATGTCAATGCTTTGTCCGAATAATTAAAATGAGTATGTATAAAATCTCAATATTACCCTTCAAAGTTCATTGGAAATTAAACAATTTAATATTTAATGTAGGAATAATATCATAAATTATGTTATTAATGTTTACTTGAAATATACAAATGTCAAATAAATAAAAAATAAATTTTATCCTTTTAAAAAGAAATTTACAAAAGTAACGGGGGGGGTAACAAATAAATGGCTGCATTTCAGAAGGGTTGCACGAACATAAGTTTTAACTTGGCATTTTTTTTCCTTTAAAGGTGTTTGATGTGGAGGCCTTGATGGACATGCAGCACTATTTGGGAAATTAAAGCTCTGACATGATTATGGTCGAGCAAACGAATGAGAGAGTATATGCACAAACCAATGGAGAGAAACAGAGAAATGAGTTCACTAGGTAAGTTTTACGTACTTCCGCTTTGATTCAACTGATGCTATAGCATGGTGCATTAGGATTAATTAGCATGCTTTAACACAATATTGGGTGAAATTGGTGCAACAATTTCTTCAAAGAAAAAATAAATACATTGGTTGATCATTTGGAATTAGCGTGCATGAAATTAATGGTATACGTGAGTTATATATATATATATGGATACATATATTTTTGTGTCAATTAAATTTGACCACATATATATTATCAAGTACTACCTATATAACTCTCTCCTTCAAAATATAAGATTACTTATGATAATTAATATTATATTTTGGAAAGGAGTATCTATATTATAAAGTTTTCAGCGGAGCTTCGGCCCCTCTCCCTCTTTTCTCCATATAACTTTAGATATATTATTATTTTGTTCTTTTTTATTTTTAGTCCTCCAAATTTATAAAGTTCCAATTTTATTTCACATAAAGTTCCAATATAATGCAATATCTTATGATTTTTGAAGTTGTATATTGCACTGGAAATTAAGGGATAATATTGTTAGTAAAAAAATCATAATTAAAGATGATTTTATTTGTTCTGAAACTTTGGGTAGTAATTAAGCTGCCAAGGGAGTCAAACTTGAAGGATAAATTTAAATTTGCAGTTAACCCTAATGTTTTTGAATTAAGTTTTTGGTAGCTAGCTAGTCTAAAAATGTCATCTTCTTTGAATTGCAAAAGGAAGAAAAAAATGTCATCTTCCCTCGAGTACACTTTGAAAATTCCAAATTCTTGCAACTGAAGTTGACTTGCTCCTTTTTGTGTCCACTCATATATATATATATATATATATATATATATATATATATATATTTAGGTGGTATATCACTTCATCACTTAATTAACACCTCAATCTCCAGCTAGATTTTACATCTGAGATTACAATATATACCAGGATATAAATATAAAATTTAAATCACGTGTACTAGTTTTCCCCCCTTAATTATTCCTTCCCGCATATTAATTTGTTATCATTGCTATTATTGTTTCTTTGCTATATATGTGGCATTAATTCTTCCACACCTTTATTAAGAGCTAATACATATTACATATTACCTCTTTCCGTTTCACAAAAACAGTCTTGTTTTATTGGATATGAATCCCCTGTCATATGCAAATCGATCAACAGTTTATTTGGGACAGCCTATAAAAATAAATTGTATTTTATATAAAGAGAGCTAGATTTCAAATATTACAATTATATAATTATTATACAAATCAAATCTGATTGCACAAGTACGTGCATCTAAAAAAAATCTTTGGCTCTCTCTCTCATAAATAAAAACAGAAATTTTTACAAATAGAACTCTTTTTGTGAATCAATAATTGTATGCGTGTCGGTTCATGTACATGGATATCCATTTGAAGACTGATGATCATACAAAGTTACACCAAGTTCATACGGCTAGTACATACGTGAATTGCCAAAAAAAATAAATATGATGAAAATCTAAGTAAATATATATATATATATATATATATATATATATATATATATATATATATAATTAATCTACAATTAGGGCACGTTAATAATCAAGTGACATTATGCAATTTTCGCACTAAGCACATACTAAATTAAATAATTCCATTTACATATAGATTAAACTCGAACAAGAAGTAATCAACATATGTTAGTAATTAAGAACTAAAAAGTAACAATTATTTGTGCTTAAAAATCATGTCGAGGGCAAATTCAAAAGATGGCATAGCTAGCTAGCTTGAGTTCGAAGATATGGAAATTTATTTAATTAATTAATTCCAAAAGAAAATTTATAAAATTGTTACAGATGAAGATCCAAACTCACATGGTCCTTCACACATGGCTTAGATTCATAAACATACCGGCTCTGCGAATCACTAGAGTTACCAATCCGTGACCCTTTCAGCTCATCATTTGCAAACAATGGCACCGGAATATTCCCCGAACGCTCATGATTGAAAGCAGGCGAATTATGGACGGACGGGATCCGCCACAACGCCAAGGGACTACCGTTGATCGGTGGTTGTTGAGCATAGGATCCATGCCCTCCATAAAACCTACTATTACTTGTACTATAAGCATTACTGTTACTACTACTACTCCATGAGTGATGATAACCCATGGATGGCGATGGAGCTGCACCAAACCGATGATAATTCATGATACCGTACACGTGTGCCTCGGGATACCCGCCATGAACCATGGCGGACTGCAGGTGCGCCCTCTTGGCGTGCTGGCGCTCCCTCTTGTGCGCGTTTTGGTGACCTCCCAAGGCTTGTGAAGTAGGGAAGTTTCTACAACAATAATGGCACTCAAATTTTCGGCTACTTTCTCCGTTTTCGTTTCCTTTTGCCTCCTCTCGAGCATTCGTCTCCAGAGAGTCAGATTCGTCGGTGGCGACTGTAGAGCCGCCGCCGAATTCTTTTCCGAAGAGACGAATGCCCTTTTCTTTAACGGGTGCGGGGCGAATAAAGGGGAGTTGGGAGAAAGATTCCACGTTCATGAAGTCGTGAGTCTCTCTCTCCATTTTCTCCATGGAAGAAAGAAGGGTTTGTTAGTAGAGTATAGAAGAATGGAGAGGGTTTGTTTGTAGCCCACTTTGAGGAAGGTTGAAGAGTGAAAAAGGAGAATGTGAAAGGGGAAGAGGGGGAGTTCTTTGTAGGGGGTGTGGGGGGAGAGTTTGGTGGGGCCAATAAAGGACTAAAGTGGTCGGATCCATGGATTATTGGACCTGACCCATTTGAGAGTACTGAGATTAAAAGTTAATGTTTCAGATTTTCAGTTCACATGCATTATAATTATGTTGTTTGTTTAGAATATTTTGGTTTATTTGACACATACTTCTACTATAGTAATTGCTAGTTGCTTCCTATCACCTATGCATAATAAACTTATGTACCAAAATCCAAATGCTAATATGACCTTATCATTTGCTCGAGGAAATGCCAAGAATATATACATGAGAAATTATGAAGTATGAAAGTACGTGAGTGGTTAGCATAAGTTAATTTTGATCAATTGATCAATACAGTGTCGACACGCAGGACGGAAGATATATAACACTATATTAATCAATTAACAAACTTATCATGAAGAATACTGACAACAATTTAAGATATATAGCACGAAACTTCACACAATACTAATTCTTAAACTATTTGTAGCTAGGTACACCTATAGATTATCAATTATATAGTTAAAATATGATCCGATTATCGTTAATTGGGTTGGGATACCAGCTTGATTCACTTGCTCCACTAGGAACCTCTCTTTTTCTACATCTGTCCTTTGCCTCATTTGCATGTAACAAAATATAATCATTCTTCGGTTTGGTAACACTTTTTTAAAACCAACTTTTTAAGCATATCAGTGCGGAGCTACCCTACCCTACCCTACTACGTATGATATTTTTATATTGTGCATTACATTTTGTATTTTGTGCATTACATATTATTTTCGATGAAACTCGGATCGGAGTATAACATGTAATGCACATAGTACAAAGATTAGATGTGGTCCGTGTATTTGGTGTAAGTTCCTAATTTATAGCTGTTGGCTGTTATTATATCTGCTGCAGGCAAGGTATCCCTGCTGCTGCAATTGCAATGTGGTCCTCATTTAATTTTGTTATCAACTAGTTTTGTGTTTTGGGAACACAAATAATCATCTTCCCTCTATAAGTAATAAAGTACACCAGACCAGGCCACCTCTCTCTCTATCTCTCTCTTCGATAATTACAATATTTTCTGCATACATGTACGTACTACTTTTATAGTAATATACTAATTCTCAAATAAGAAGGTATGATTAATTTAATTCTTAGCATGTGTGTGTATATAAGGTAACATGCTTCTTAGTACGTACACATATGATTTCATTTGGCAACTACCACACCAATTAAATTTGTAATAATTCATTCCCCATGACCTAATTATAGAATGGCAACTTAGTTAGAATGTAACAATCAAGAATAGTAGTTAGATGACATATATTTATTTATATAGTAGTTAGGAGGTACCTTGTACTCAAGAAATTAAATGTAACAATTTTAATTATTTCCGAGTCTCATGAATATATATTTGTGTACGTGTGTGATATTATGCAAATGAATATCCCAATTACTAGTTTGAGATAAATTACTTTGTTGAGTTAAGAATTAAACAAATGAATATATATTGACTAGATTTTTAAAATAAAAAAGGAGAGAAGGTAAAAAGAGTCAATTGTCAAAAGTACAAACAGATGAGGGGAACATATCCGAAGCCTTCCTTGATTTCTTCAGTACTGGCTGCTTTCTATGACTCCTCAACCGAAGTATATTTTTTTACTGTTGGTTAAACTCAAAAGCTGGGCTTTTTCCCCCTTACTTGACACACTTCACAAACAGAGAAAAAGACAGAGAATTTGTCCTTTTTTGGGTGGGAACGATGCATGATGACGTGAAGGGGGTGGGGGTGGGGGTGGGGGTGGGGGTGGGGGGGTTAATTTATTTGATGGTTATAAGGGGTTATCTGAGTTCTGAGCACCTGTTGGATTTGCATGAGTATTTATCTGAAATGGTAATTTAATGATATATCTATATCTATATCTATATCTATATCTATATCTATATTTGTGAATATTTTTAGACTCTCTGCAGTAACAGTCTGCCCTTTTTTTGTGCATGCTTGACCCGTTTAGCAATTATTCCAATCCCCAACTGCTCACATCTTCGTCTTCATAATTCTTCTTTTCTTCTCCATTAAAAAGGACAGGTCACCATCTCTTTCTCTCTCTCTCTCTTCCTGATCTTTTTTTTTCTATATTAAGGTAACTCATTTCAATCTAGCTAAGCTAGTTTCTTTTGTTTTGTTTTAATGGAAGTGCACTTAAATTTGATGGATACACAATCTATATATAAATGCATTTCATGCGTATATATGGATAGATAAATAAATAAAATGGTCCCCGTGCAGTACCAAACATGCCCTTAAAAATCCACATCTGCTAACCCTAACAACAACCCTTCATTCCTGCAAGCCCCTCTTTGCCATTAAAGTCATAGTCGACTTAACAGAGCTATATAGGTCAGTTTGGAGGGGACCAATGGTTTTTATGGGTTTCAACTTTCAATTCAACTGCACCACTTGTGTTGCATCATTCCATCATATATATATATATATATATATATATATATATATATCCTCATGTTGTGGCGACATCCCATGCTACTTGTTCATGGCTACCCAGCTACAATGCTAGATAAGGGTTATAAGGATCACTGTAGCTGCATTCTTAATATTCATGAGTTTTCAATTCATTGTCTTTATTCAATTCTAATTAAGTACACTATTGGTCAGCTTCATGCATGGTTACATGTCCCATACAAACAAAACTAATATGTATTTTGTAAGGGTGCATATTGGGCTTGAAGCCCATTGGACTGAACTAGCGGCCTGCAAAAGACCAGCCTGATTTGGGCCCAGGTCTGGCCTGTTTTGAGTGCTCTGAATAAGTCTTTTTTTTTCTTCTCAAAAAACCGGCCTGAAATAGGGTTTAACTGGCCTAAAATCCGAAAAAGTACACTAAAGTCCCAAAAACATGGCTTGAAATAGTCTTTTGTATTTTGTTTTTACCATTTTATGATAAGTAATGATACAAACACAAACTATTTTATAAATATTTTATAAACTGGTGATGTGGCATACTCTACCTCAGCATATTAATTTACAAATTGTTTGATGTGATCTTTTCGACCATTTATTGATATCTTGATGTGGGCATATAACGTCGCCATTTATAAATATTTATAGAAATAGTTTAATGTCTAAAGATTATTCTTTTATGATTTTATTCCTCCCTAGGTATGTAAAAGCTACTTTAGAGGGTATAACGTTTTTTCAGTCCACCAAATTTCAAAACTATATTTATTTGTTTTTATATTTGTATTTTCTTTTTTATATACATGATTCATGCATTACTCATTTATTTTTATTTATATGAATCTATGTAATATATATCTTTAAATTTTGTAATAGATTAGTTACATTACTTAAAAAATTTATTTTATTTTACTTTTGTAAATTTTTGAAGTAAAATAAGAGTATAATTTTACTAAGTAATAAAAAGTGGAAAAAAAGAACAAAAAAAGACGAACATTAAAAGTCCAAAACTCGTAGGTTTAGCCTACAAGTCCTATTTGATCCCTCTTTCCAAACACAAAGACAACCGATTTGAGCAGGCGTCGGGCCTAAAACTAGGCTGGTCAAACAGGTCTATCCTAAACCAGTCCGAAAATTGGCTCAGACTAGTCTTTGTGTATTCTTAAGAGTTAAGTAAGAACCAATATTGGTCATAAACGCAATAACTCACCAATTAGTTGGGTTACGTACGGTAGCATCTGCCCAATTGTCTGGACAGATAATAATTATAAATATAATTTGTGTTTATATATATATATATATATATATATATATATATATATATATCATTTTCTATAAATAAATGCTTGTATCATATGTTTGTATATACAGTATTATTCATGCTACTTCTCTCAAGTTGTGAAATTAAATTAAATTAAATGCAATGTGTTGGTGCACTCCAATTAATGAAACTGATGAGGCCACCACTAAGAGTCACCATCCCGAGAATACTCTAATTCTCTTTAAGTAGTAATTATAAGATGGCTTCTTCTGGCTTGCTGCAGCATATATATGGCTCGATCTCTATATACCTTTTTCTCTCCCTACAGGCTGCAACCGCTTTGATTTATTAGATTGGTCTTGGTATGGGGAGAGAGAGATTGGAGCTAGCGAAATGTTGCTTTCTTGTTTGTTCCTCATTTCTCTTTCACAATAGTTGTCTTGAATATGACATTGCCTGTGAGGAACTCCTGTCTTGGGACCTCTCAACCCTTTTACTTTAATATTCTCCCCTGCAAAATGTGTGTTTCCTAATGAGTGGACGACATGGGATTGATGTTAAAAAGTTTTTCATGTATATATATATATATATATATATATATATATATATATATATATATATATATATATAGCTACCTTGTAAAATTAATGGACTAAAATAATATTTAAAATTTTCAAGCATATATATATATATATATATATATATATATATATATATATGTACTTTATTACAATCATATGTTTTCTTGTCTTATATTTTGTTTATTGACTATTGTTTATCGGATGATTAAAGTTGGATAGACTGGCTAGCCAACTAGGTACACCGTTAAAATCACAACAGTTTAATAACTGAATTTATGGTTATTGTCTTTATCAATGAATATGACTTTTTTGGTGCTAATGAAACAATAATATGTTAAAAATGTGAAAAAATGAAATTATAACTTGAAGAAAAGGTATCGACAGAATACCCTAATTTTCAAGTGTTCTGGAAGAGAAACCAAACACTTCCATACATGTGTCTAAACTATTAAAAAAACACATTAAAAGGTACTTAAAAATTAAAACTGTCTATTTAAATGTGTCTCGGTGTGCATTATTCAGGCAAAAATCATTTTTTGGGGATTCTACTCTACAATCTTTATTGAGTACCTGTTTGCTACTAGTATATACAAATGATTGAGCAATATTGAAAGTCGTACATGTAGTATCCACACTAGTGATGCACAAATTACAGGACTGTTCGGAAAAAATATGGCTTTCTCACAAATATAAATTAATAGAAACAATGTAAAAAAATAACAAAAATAAGTAGGCACACAAGAATTATGTGGTTCTCAAACCTGAGAATGCATCCATGAAGCCAGGTAAGAGGTCAGTTTCTTCCACTATCACCAAATAGAATTTACAAAATGGCCAAAAAGGCATAAGCCTTACAAACACACCAAAGGTGTAAATCACAAGAGGAAAATACCTCACAAATGAGAAAAATGGAACATGTCTCAGAGGAACTCTCTCTCTTTTTCTTTCTGTATCTGTTCTCTATATCAAAAATGGGACATGCCTCAAATTTATAAGGATTTGAATCTTCTTGAAGACTTCAATCACCAAAAAAATACCAAGAGTCATGTATGGGAAAACCACCAAAAAAATAAAAGCCATGCATATTACCAAGGTGCATGCCAAAGATAATTAATTAAGAAGATGGGTTCCACAAAGGAGGAGGAAACCCACAATTCTCCCTCTCAGACTTATGTGGAGGATTCAACCATTCCACTTGAAGTGTCGACACTTCTCATGCTTGTCCTTAGAACTGATGCCTTAGTCAACATATCCAAAGTGTTATCATCGGTGTGAACTTTTTCAAGTTGCAACAACTTATCGTTTAAGACATCACGAATCCAATGATATCTAACATCAATGTGTTTCGATCTCGAATGAAATGAAGAATTCTTACTCAAGTGGATCGCCTCGACTATCACAATAAAGGGCATACCTTTCTTGTTTCAAACCCAATTCTCGTAAGAACTTCTTGACCCACAATAGTTCTTCAGAAGCTTCGTGATGGCGATGAACTCAAACTACGTGGTAGAGAGAAACACATTTACAGTAACCTTGATTGCCACGATCTGCTCCCCAATGCAAAGGTAATCAAATAACTAAAGTAGATTTTCATTATCGACATCACCAGCCATATCGAGAATCATGTGAACCCGTCGAGAATAGGCACCTTTTACCAAAACACAAACTCATCTTTGAAGTGCCCCAAAGATACCTCGAAATCCATTTCACTTTGCCGCGATGTTCTTTCCCCGGATTAGACAGAAAACGACTAACAATCCCAACTGCGTGAGCAATATCCGGACGAGTACAAACCATGGCATACATCAAAGAACCAATCTGCTTTGAACTATAGGGAGTTTTACAGTATCTTTTTCTCTTCATCACTTTTAGGACAACATCTCTGAGCTAAGTTTGAAGTGGCTGCGCAGTGGACAATTAACGAGCTTTGCTTTGTCCATATTGAACCTCTCAAGAACCTTTTTAATGTAAATCTCTTGAGATAACCAAATCAAACCACGTGATCATCACGAACAATTCTCATCCCTAGAATTTGCTTTCTTTGGACCCAAATCCTTCATGGCAAAGGATTTGCTCAACTCGACTTCAACTTGCTAATCTTGCTCGTGTCTTGACCCACATAAGCATATCATCAACGTAAAACAAGAGAATAATAAAATTGCCATCTGGATATTTTTCACAAACACCTGATGATCTGAATTGGTTCTTGAATACCCATGCTTAGTCGTAAAAGAATCGAATTTTCTATACCACTTGCCTTGGGGCTTGCTTGATCCATACAAGCTCTTCTTCAATTTGCAAACTAACTGATCATTACCCTTATCTATGAAGCCCTCAGGTTGCTCCATATAAATTTCATCTTCTAAGTCACTATGCAAAAATGCGGTCTTCACATCAAGCTGACCAACTTCTAAATTCATACTCGCAACTATACCAAGCACAGTTCGGAGGACATCTTCACAACTGGTGAGAAGATCTCATCAAAATCAACTCCCTTCCTCTGACCAAAGCCTTTCACAACAAGTCGTGCCTTGAATCTCGATTAACAACTGTTCCCATCATTCTTTCGTCTGAAGACCCATTTATTTTTCAAAATTTTCTTCCCTTTAGGCGGCTTCACCAAATCATAGGTGTGATTCTCATGCAAAGATTTCATTTCCTCTTTCATTGTCGTAAGCCATTCAGTTTTGTTCTCATGCTTCAAGACTTCTTCATAAGTCTCTGGCTCCTCCTGATCTGATATCATTACATATTCATTTGAAGAATATTTTCTGGATGATTGTTTTTCTTTGGTAGATCTCCTTGGTAATGGCTCTTGAGGTGGCTGCTCCTCCTCAATTTCTGGATCAACATCATCTTTCGCTGCATCATTATGAGGTGTTTGCACTTCCTCATGAACAACAGGTGAAACAAGAGGATCTAAATCAACAAGATCATCAGTATTAGACTCAGCTGACTCAGGTTTGTCAATGTCTTCAATAGTCTGATCTTCCAAGAAAACAACATCTCGGCTTCTGACAACTTTCTTGTCAACTGGGTCATATCTGACACAGCCAAATTCTTCATGTCCATAGCCAAGGAATATGCACTGCTTTGCTTTTGGATCAAGCTTGGACCTTTCATCTTTTGGAATATGAACAAAAGCTCTGCAACCGAATACCCTCAAGTGATCATAGGAGACTTCCTTCCCTGTCCAAACTTTCCTTGGTACATCACCATTCAACGAAAATGAAGGAGACAAATTGATAAGATCAACTGTTATCCTCATTACCTCACCCCAAAAAGATATTGGCAACTTTGAATGTGAGAGCAAACATCTGACTCTCTCAAGAATGGTGCGATTCATTCTCTCTACAACCCCATTTGGTTGAGGTGTCTTTTTGACTGTCCTTTCATGCCTGATGCCATGATTGGAGCAATATTGATCAAATGGTCCAATATATTCACCACCATTATCCGAGCGAACACATTTCAACTGTCTACCAGTTTCTCTTTCAACCTTGGCCTGAAAATGCTTAAACACGTCTAGAACTTGATCTTTAGTTTTTAGTGTATAAGCCCAAACTTTTACTGGGTGATCATCAATAAAGGTGACAAAGTATAAAGCACCACCAAGTGTCCTAACTTTCGAGAGGACCACATACATCGAATGTACCAAATCTAAAACATGAGATTTTCTAGATCACGATATTTCTCTGAATGATATTACTGTTTTGTTTACCGTGGAAACAATGAACACATGTTTTTTCAGGCGTTACCTTTTATCCCCGCTAGAAGCTCTTTCTTGGACAAAACTTGCAATCCTTTTCACTTTCGTATGTCGAAGCCTTCTATGCCATAAATCGGTGGATGAGTCATTTTCTAAGGTATTCACAACACCCTTGCAGATTTTTGCTTGCATAGTGTAAAGAGAGCAAGTCTTCTTTCCTTTTGCTACCACTAGAGAACCTTTGGAGAGCTTCCATTTACCACCACTGAAATTGTTGTTGTAGCCCTCATCATCTAACTTTCCAGCAGAGATTAAATTGAGTCGAATATCCGGTACATGCCACACATTTCTAAGGAACAATTTGCAGCCAATATTTGTTTTCAAGCAAATGTCACCCATACCGACAATTTTTGACACATCTTCATTTCCCATACGGACATTCCCAAACTCACCTTGCAAGTAAGAAGTAAAGAAATCAGCTCGCGAAGTAACATGGAATGAAGCTCCAGAATCAATTACCCAGTCCGTCTCTTGACCAATCAAATTAATACTAGCATCATCACCGATAACCATGAGTTCATCATTGGTAACTGCAGCTGTATCATTTTATTTTTTCTCTGAATTTTTTCTCTTTGTTCTGCTCCTTGAACTTGAGCTTTCTGCACTGCCACTTCATGTGCCCTTTCTCGTGATATTAATAGCACTCAACATCTTTCTTTGAAATTGATTTTGAACGACCTCTAGATTTATCATGGTTGTGCGGAGCCTTACTCTTACTCCTGCCTCCCTCCCGGTTTTCCATCACAAGTGCTTCGGAGTGAGAAGAACATGATGACTTTCTTCTTGTCTCTTCATTCAACAGGCTGTTGGTAACTTGACTCATTGTTACCACTCCGCCAGGTGCAGAATTACTAACTGTGACCACCAAAGTTTCCCAGCTTTTAGGAAGTGAACTAAGAAGTAACAAAGCTTGAAATTCATCATCAAAAGTAATTTTCATAGCAGCCAACTGATTCACAGTGCTCTTAATTTCATTCAAATGCTCTGCAATAGGAATACCTTCCTTATATTTAGAGTTCACAAGCTTTCGAATTGGAAAGCTTTATTCACGGGCCGTCTTCCTATCATAAAGACTCACCAATTTAGTCCAAAGATCTTTGAATTTTTACAGTAGAGACATGATGAAAGACACTATCATCAATCTATTGTCGAATAAAATCGACAGCCTTTCGGTCTAACTTTTTCCACTCGTCATCTTTCATTCCTTCTGGTTTGTCACGATCACCCTCTATGGGTCCATTCAAATCTTTACAGAACAAGAGGTCTTCCATTTTAGTTTTTCAAGTCACCCAATTTGTGCCATTGAAACTATTCATACGCCCAACATTGCTGTCCATGATTCACACACAAATATAAAGAAAGCGGGCAAATTTAACTTGATAGCTACGATACGAAATGTTGGAAAAAATATGGTTTTCCTACAAGTGTAAATCAATGGAAGCGAATGCGAAAAATAACAAAAAAAGTAGGCACACAAAATTACGTGGTTCCCTCAAACTGAGGTACATCCACAAGACCGGTAGGTCAGTTTCTTCCACTATCACCAAATAGAGTTTACAAAATGGCCAAAAAGACATAAGCCTTACAAACACACCAAAGGTGTAAATTACAAGAGGAAAATACCTCACAAATGAGAAAAATGAGACATGTCTCAGAAGAGCTCTCTCTCTTTTTCTTTCTGTATCTGTTCTCTATATCAAAAATGGGACATGCCTCAAATATATAAGGATTTGAATCTTCTTGAAGACTTCAAGCTAAACTTGAAAATACCAAAGAGTCGTGTATAAAAAAACCACCAAAAAATAAAAATCATACATATTACCAAGGTGCATGTCAAAGACTTTCAATTATGCACATTCAATATTTGTGCATAAAACTAGTCCTAAGCCAATTAATGTTTCTAGACAGAACTGGAGTACTCTTCGATCTACGGTTATTCTTTATGCAAATAAGTTTGATCAGAATTAAGATCTATTAATTAATCTACTTTTTAAGGCCTGATCAAAGGGGGTGTGTGTGTGTGCATTATGGAATTTTGTAGAGAAATTAAGTTATGACAATTAATTATTGCAATAGATCGAGGTTAATGTTGTCATCCGAGTTCCAAATTAAATGTGGAACTTTTGTTCCATGGGTGGAAGCTTGGTCAATTCATGCATGCACTAAGATGCACTATACCTCTCAAGGCTAGCTATTCTTGACTGGGATAGTGGCTTATATAGGGCTACCGGCTACGTGTTTAATTAATCATCTATTGGCCACGGACTCTACTGAATATTCAATATATAATTAACTAGGCCCATCTGGACTTCATATACGATTGATTATATATACATACATCATACACGCGCACGTACGCGCACACATATATATATATATATATATATATGTTAACGTCAAGATCTTTTCACACGTTCCAATCACGTAAGACACGTCCGATCCTACACAGTAAATATGACAACACCAAAAGCTTGACGGCTTCGACCGTTGGGGTATAGCTCCGGCGTGAGAATCAGTATAGGCGATCACAAGGTTAACAATGGAGGAAAAAATAATATCTAGTGTCTTTAGAGAGAGAAATATCAGTTACCTTTCTTTAGTGATCTTCTTGCCAACAGATACTTTTTACGTTAGGTTTCATCGTCTTACCCACCCATCACCATCCGACACCACCCCACTCTCGGTGATCTCGGTACTACAAGTAGCTCACACGTTTCATCCCATCATTATTTCTCCAATCGCATTGGCCATTAGATCCCATCCACATTAATGCGTGGCGAGAGTATAAATAATCAACTGTTATCTTTCATCATTATCGGTCAAAGCCCAAAATGTAGATATTTAGTTATCTAATGGGTCGGTCCAGCAATTCGGCCCAAGACTTTCAAGATCCAATCAAAATAATCCACCGACTTGACCCAATGACTAGGTTCAATAACACCAAGACCCAATAATGATAACTCAATGGATCCACCAAAGAGTTCGGCCCAATACACATAAAATATGATGACCAAACAATATATAAAGGGAGGGATTCATAGTTACAGTTGACTGTAGCCATCAGTTCGTCGAATCGTATTTGTTCATTCATCCCTTAAACTGTTTGATGGACTTGTTGGTTATAAGCCTATAATCAATTAACTATTTTTGTGCATGGATCTTTTTCTTTATATATATAAATATACTTGAGTTATGAAGGATAGCTAGGTTTCGAGACATTCCTTCCTGTTGACCCTTCATCACATGTAACAGCTTCTCTTACATAATTAGCTAGATAGAAGCATGCAACTAACTAGCTCAATTTAATTATTTATGCAGATACTTTTTAGCAGATGAGAACAGAAAGCAAGAATGTAGATGCAGGAAATCCACTGCGCTCAAGTGGAGTGATATATGAGAACACATGAGATTAGAGCCCACCATTTTCTCTTTCAACTACACACACATCCCTCTCTCTGTGTCCTCTCTATATATACTCTTAATTTATATATACGTATAAACAGCATAACACATGCAAATGCCTTGGTTTGGTCAATTAGGTTGAGGTTAACTGATCATGAGGATGATGGGACTATCAACTACATATACATAATAATTAATATATATATATATATATGTACGTATCTGATGAATATACACTCACACATACATGCATGTAAATCAGCTTCTTAACTGTCAACATAAGAAGAGTCCTGGAACTGAAGGTGTTGGACCACCGAGCTAGGCATCTTTTCAGATGTTACATTAACACTTTTGGGAAAGCCATCTTCAAACTTACATTTATTAATAATATACAATAGGTGGTCGTCCTTTTTCTTCTTCTTATAATTATGCTCCTCTCTATTTATTTCTGTGTGTACACACATTTGTATAAACAACCATTTATTAATTTATTTATTTATGTTATTTTTAAGGTCGGATATCACAACCAATTACAAAGAAATTAAAGAAAAGAAAAAATAAAAGAATACATAAATTTACAGGTTCAATTTAGTTAATCCTTTTTGTCTAATATATTCATTTAGCAGTTTCACACTTTCTACATGATTCAGACACCAAACAATACTTTTATAGTCACTAGAAACCATAGTCACTATAACATGTGCTCAATCTCATGAAACTCAATACGTATATTAATTAAACTCAAGACCGGACTTCTAATATTTTTTCAAATTCAAATACACATTACACTTGGTTTCCAGTCGTGCCCCCTTGTAACCCATGTCAGCTCATCGACGAGCTAATTAGCCACTCATTTCCTGAAGAGTGTTATCCCAACTAACTTATCGTAGTGGTCATTCGTCAGACCGACAAAAGTACTAGTCAATCTCAACAATTTATTTATACAAAACAAGCTTTTTGTAATCATGAAATGATAATATATTATTTAGTTTGTTTTCTTTAATTGTTTTTCTAGAATTAGTTAATGAAACAGTTTTAAGT